>JAVQMG010000132.1:22042500-22557500 GCA_032878915.1 Castanopsis chinensis
GGTTCAAGAGTGTACCAATTCTCATATCACTCTCAGGTTTGATTCCACCTATTCGGAACAAACTTTTTCATTTCGAACATATGTGGCTATTAAACTCGACCTGTGAGGAGGTGATATATTTGGCTTGGGTTAGTAGGAGTGGTGTTGGGGTTGAGGGTGATATTTTGTGTAAGGTGGAGAAATGTGGGAAGGAGCTGGGTCGATAGGAAAAAAATGTTTTTGGTAATGTAAGGATGGAGTTGAATCGTTTAAAAAAAGCTTTAGCTAGAGAGGAGAGGGCAGCCATGGTTAGTGGAAACAATATTTGGGTGAGACAGATTAAAAAATAGATTGAGTTGTTGTAGGATAGGAAAGCAACAATGTGGGCTCAACGGTCGAGAGTACTATAGGCAAATCAGCAAGACAAAAATACTAAATATTTCCATTATTGTGCCACAAAGAGATTCAGGAAAAATTCAATGGAAGAAATTAGAGATGAGGATGGGGTATGGAGAACTAGACAAAAAGAGATAGGTGAGGTTATGGTTAACTATTACAAGTCGCTCTTTGCCTCAATGGAGGGTAGTGTTTCCACAAGCATGTTAGATTGTGTGCCCATAGTGACAGATGAGGAGATGAATGCAAGTCTATGCCGTGAGTTTGAAGCATGTGAAGTAGCTATTGCCTTCCAACAAATGGCACCCCTCAAAGCACTTGGATCGGATGGTATGCCGCCACTCTTTTATCAATATTTTTGGAGCATGGTAAATCATGATGTCATTTCCTCCATATTGTCATGGTTGAACTCAAGCACCATACCAACTCTCCTAAACCATACTTTTATTACACTTATTCCGAAAATAAACTCTTGAATATTCACACTAATTTCGTCCCATCAGCCTATGTAATGTGCTTTACAAAATATACTCCAAAGTCCTTGCAAATCGCCTTAAAAAATTACTCCCATCCATTATCACAGAACACCAATCAACCTTTACTAAGTATAGATTAATTTCGGACAACATTTTGGTGGCTTTTAAGACCTTACATAGTTTGCAAAAATATAAAGGGGGTACTTATGGATATATGGCACTAAAATTGGATATGAGTAAAGCGTACGATTGGGTAGAGTGGTATTATTTAGAGGGCATAATGAGGAAGATGGGTTTTAGGGAGAGGTGGATAAATCTTGTAATGGGTTGTGTGAAAACAGTTTCATATTCTGTTTTGGTAAATGGAGAACCATGTGGGATGATTTTTCCAACAAGGGGGATTATGTAGGGAGATCCACTCTCCCCCTTCCTATTCCTCCTCTGTATGGAAGGACTGAATGGTTTAATTAAAATATCTAAATTACAAGGTGATATCCATGAATACTCCCTTTGTAGGAGAGACCCAAAACTAATGCATTTGCTTTTTGCAGATGATAGTCTTATTTTTTGCATGGCAACAATGGAGGAGTGTGATAAGGTGATGGACATACTAAAAACATATGAGGAAGCCTTGGGACGAAACATAAATAGGAGTAAAACCTCCTTGTTCTTTGGCAAGTCTATACCAGTGAAGCATGGGATTAAGGTGGCCTTTGGTGTTCCAGAAATCATGCAATATGAAAACTACCTTGGGCTGCCCTCTTTAGTGGGCAAAGGAAAAAGAAGAAGAAGAAAGTTTTAACTACATAAAGGAGAAGGTATGGCAGAAACTTCAAGGGTGGGAAGCAAAATTACTTTCCCAAGCAGGATGGGAAGTGCTTTTAAAGACAATTATATAGGCCATCCCAACTTACACTATGGGATGTTTCAAATTGCTGGTTGGTTTCTACAATGAGATTGAGGCCCTAATTAAGAAGGTTTGTTGGGGGCAAAGGGTTGACTGTAGAAAAATCAATTGGGTTAAGTGGGAGGAGATGACAAAATCCAAGACTATTGGAGGTATGAGTTTTCGAGATCTTGCCATGTTTAATGATTTTCTCCTAGCAAAGCAAGCTTGGCAACTATTGCATAATAAATCCTCACTCTTCTATAAAGTATTTAAAGCGCATTTTTTTTACAAATTCATCACTTATGGAGGCTGTCGATTCAAGGATGGGGTCTTATGCATGGAAGAGTATCCTTAGAGGGAGAGACATCATTCAAAGGGGGGCAATATGGAGGATAGTAAGTGGAAAAAAAAATTAACATTTGGTAGCAACACTGGCTGCCAAGAAAACACCCACCATTGTAGCCAACTTGTCGTTTAGAGAGTTTTGAAAATCACACTGTGGATACACTTATTGATCCGGTCACAAGAAGATGGAATGAAAAGCTGGTGAACGGTCTATTTGTGGTAGAGGATGCGGAGTTGATTAAGAAAATTCCACTTAGCCGAAGTGTAACAGAGGACATCCTTTATTGGCCTTATTTCACCTCCGGTTACTATTCATGCAGGTCTGGTTATAGATTCCTTAAAGAGGAGTCAGAGATGCAAGCTCATCCACAAGCTCCCCTAATCTGTGACAAGAAGGTTTGGAAAGAGATATGGCAGATGCAAGTTCCACTGAAGGTAAGAAATTTTATTTGGCGAGCTTGCCATAATGCATTGCCAACCAAACAAGCTCTAATGCGTAGGAAAATAGTAGCAAACCCAATCTGTGAAAGGTGTAAACTGGCTATGGAAGAAGCAAAGCATGCTTTATGGTCATGTCCGGAGTTGGATGTGGTGTCGGCTGATACAAAAGCATGGAGTTTCAAGTATGAAATTGGGTTCTTGAGTGTGAAGGAGTTGCTGTCATGGATGGTTGGGAAAGGAATATCCTTGGAGCTGTTTGCTTATACCGCTTGGAGTGTTTGGAGTCAGAGGAATAAAGTCAGGATGAACCTTTAGGTTAGTCCGCTTCATCAGGTTGCGAAACAAGCAAGAGCTATGTTGGGCAATACCAAGCAAACACGCAGATTGCAAAGATGTAGGTTGTGAGTAGCGACATAGAAGGAACAAGGTGGAGGCCTCCACAATTTGGTTTTGTTTATGTTAATTTTGATGGCGCCGTGTTCGGTAATTCAGACATGTCAAGTATTGGAGTTGTAATAAGGAACAATAATGGAGTTATTGTGGCCTCTTGTGCAGAAAAAATAAATCAAGTTTACCAGACAGATGAGATAGAAGCTTTGGCAACACTTAAAGCATTGAAGTTTGCGTACGAACTGGGTTTCCAAAATGCCATACTCAAAGGGGACTCTCTTGGTCTGATTCAAGCTTTGAAGGTAGCAGACCATAATCTATCCCCACTGGGTTTATTGGTGGAGGATGTGAAGTTGTTTGCAAATAATTTTGTAAGGTTGTCATATTCTTACATTAAGAGAAGCGGAAATAGTGTAGCGCATAATCTGACAAAATATGCTATACACATACCAAATTTTCAAGTATCGATAGAAGATGTCTCATCACATATTGTTTCATTTTTACAATCAGATGTAGTTGATTTACCTTAATAAAAACACACAAGTTCATTATCAAAAAATAATAATTATTATTGAGGCTTTAACTCCTACTTTTGCTGCTCCCCCTTACTTTATGTTGGTCAAACATTTTAGCTGATGGTTACCTACGTTTTGAGCCTTATTATCAACGCTAAATATGTAAGATAAATTAACATAGATTTTAGTTCTTTTTCGTTTTACAATAGTTTTAGTTTTTTTTTTTTTTTTTTTTGAGAAAAATACTGAAATATTATAAAAAGAAAACTAGCTCGAATCAACTAAAAATACATCATTAAGATGTGGAGGAATATCCTCCATCCATACTAACAAACCACTAACATTACATTTCTAGCTAGGTTGTGAGGTACATGTACTCATCATTATTTGAAGCTACATGCGAAAAAAAAAAAAAAAAAAAAAAGGAGAAAATATCCAAGGTATTTTGTTTTAAAAAGTCATTAAATTCTACCTCCATTATTAATGAGTTTCTAAATTTTGTAATAATATAATTGAATAAGTTTTTTTTTTATTTTTTTTATTTTTTATACAAGATTGAGATTCTACTATAATATAATCTAAGTGTATATATGTGTGATCTAAACCCTGGCCCTTACCTCCCATGGTGGGCAGTGGTGATAAGCTTTTTTGTAAAAGCAATGGCTTGTAAATAAATCTCTTGTAGGTTCAAAACTATATTCAATAAGCCATATATAACTTGCAGAACGTCTTGAGAAGTAAGTAGTTTTCAAGTTTTGCCTTGACTACACTTTCTACACTGCTTTATATTTCGTACACTCTACATATAACCACGGGATAAGATAATTTCTCTAATAAATTCAAGTCTTATGTCTGTTCATATAACCATTCAATGGAACCTCGTAATTGCATTTGACCTTGTAAATAATGTCTTTAGATAATAGCTAAACTTCTATTACACTTAGTATAGAAAGATGCATTTCTATAGAATAAAATGAACTTATGTTGAATGGGTGATGCATATATGCATATGAATGTGTGATGCTTATATGCAATCTGAAAAGAGGGGAAAAATGAATGAAAGAACTCAAAAGAGAAAATTGTTGATTGTTAAAATCTATTCAACTTAATTAAGTCTACTTCTTCTAAAGATGACTAATCCTAATTGCTATGCTCAAGAAATTTCAAAAAACAAATTATACATTATACTACATTACAAATTATTGCATATTCTTGTGCATTGCACATGTTTGCAGCTAGTAAAATAATAATAAAACTACTATTAATGAGTTTTTTGCTTTAGTAATTGGATATTCGAATAAGATTTTTAAAGCAAGGGCTTGCAAATAAATGTCTCTCACGTTTGAACTTACATTCAATAAACCATCTACACACCCGCTCTTAACGTTGAGGATTAAGTAGTTTCTGCAGTTTTACCTTCTTAACATGTTCTACGCTATGGTTAAAAGATTAGTTTTTGGAAGCAGACATTTGAGAAGCCTATTTCATTGATGTTATGCAATCGTTATCATTGATATGTTCACAAAACAAGCTATCTAGAATTCTTAGTCATAAAGAGTAAAGTTATATGAATTTGGAAACAACTCTAAGTGATTTCAATTCTGGTATGAAAATGTCTTAACTAGTATGGGTTATGCTTTAACTTTCAGATCTTTCAAAATATTAAGATTGTATATCACCTTACCTCAGAGATGACACATTTCATTTCAGCAACAAATTGACATTCTGCACAATAATAAACGGGCAATTGTGAATCTCTTTCTTCCTCACAAGCATGACAATAGATTCATCTGTCTCATCTTCCACTTCCTCTTGAACAGGTGAATTTGTAAGGACGAGAGGATGTATGTTATGATCTTTGTGTTTAACGGTATATGGTAAGGGACCACAGTGAAGATGGAGATTGACAGAACAATAGAGACAAGTGAAAGCATATGATTCACTAATACAGGACTTGCAAGTGCTGCACCAAAGTCTATCATTCTCTATATTTCCATCCCGGAATTGTAAAAGGTGAGTGTGACCTTCGTACTTTATGGCAGGCATCATTACACTACTGCATTCAGTATGCAAGAAAAAATTGCAATCGTGACCCTGACAAATGTAGCCGGACTTTTGGTAAAAATGACTGCCAGACTTGCGACAGGCCATGCATTGGCTACCTTCTAGGGTAAGAGTAAGAGGGTGGTATGGATGGAATTGATGGCAGATCTGTTGCGGGAACTTATCAAGGCATGATTTGTGAAAGTGAATGTTATTATTACAGTATTCACAAACATAGGTAGGACCTGTGCAGCGTTTGTCACATATACGGCAGCAATATTCGATTTTTTGATCATCGACCTTGCTGTTACGGAATGATAAAGGATGTCCGTGGAGGAAATGTTGAATCAAACTTTCAGATTTGATAGTTGTGGGCAATAGAGCACAGGCAACATCCATCACAAAATTGCATTGTTTACAGTAATAGTACCAATAAATCGTCGAAGATCTTGTGCAAGCTTGACAAAAGGTTTTTCGATGTGATGGTGTAAAAGAGAGGGTGAGAGAATGGGGATGAAAGAAGTGTTGGATCTGTGGTGGCAAGTTCCTCTCAAAACACGACCCGTCATGGAGAAATAAGCGACATGGGATGCAACCATAGATTTGATGATGATCTGAGCAGTGTTCTAGACATACTGTGCACTTATAACGCCGGTTGGGCACCTTCTCAAAGAGTTGTAATGGATGGTGTTGGTGGTTAGGATGTGTACAAAGTTTCTCTAGCCCTTCCCCTTCTTCTATTACCTTTACCGTCCCCATCATAGCGCATTCACGGTCAAGGTCGAAATTGCAATTGTTGCAGCGGTAGACGAAGCCCGAGAAATCCATATCATCCCTACAACCATTGCACTGAAAGCGATCAGAGCTGCGAGGTCGCTGTAGGGTAAGTGGGTGTGTTAGGTGAAACGGGCTTTGCACCTCTCGCGGAAGCTTTGCACATGATTCGTGTAGGCTGTATCTACATCCCTTGCTGCAAATGTAGGTCTCACCATGGCAGTATTCTCCGCACGCCTCACATAAGATCTGATCAGCTCTCTTAACATTACTCAATGACAACAAATGATAAAGGTGATCGAAATGTTTAATCTCCTCCATATCTCTCTTGGTCTCCTGTATTTTTCTCCCAAATCACCAAATATCAATATATGATCATTTATTTAATTATATTCAAAATATATACGTACATATAATAAAAACAAGATGATGAGAGTAACTTTGACTTCGATTCCTTTCTTCCTTGTGTTTGTTTCTTTTATCTTATAAAGTAAGTTAGTCTGCTTTTTAAAATTTATTTGCTTGAGGTAAAATGGATTTTACGCAACCTATGAGGTATTGATTCTTAGGTTGGTATTATTATCTAATGCTTGTTGCTAAGTCCAAGCAACCTATATGCGAGCTGATTCGATTCTATTTTATCTAATTTCACCATTTAATTTTGATTCCGAATAACTATCCTTATTTGCGATCCATTTTGTTTTATTCATTTTTTATTTCCGAAACAAGTACAAATCAAAATACAAACAAGTAGTTCCCGCCAAAGGTTGGCTCTCAAAAATTTTCTTAAACGAGCTAAGCAGCCAAATAGAATACATGTGATCAATATGGTGACATTAATTTCTGTCTTTGATCACTAGTTTGCCTGCCTCATGCTATGCACAACACTAGAGATCTGACTAACGTCCGTGGGCAATCCAAATACTAATGCAAAATTTTAATTAAAATAGCTCATGATTAGAACAATATATTAAGCAGAAAAAATAAATTGGTAACAATATCAACCTCCAAAATAAATTCTGAAAAGTCCTTCACCGATGACGACCCAACTCAAGCACAATTGATTATTTTTCCCACTTTATCAATTAAGTCACTGCTTAGTATAAGACTACACAATCTGGATGCTGAATATAATGACTATCCTAATATATTCAATTAACACCCCCCCCCCCCCCCCCCCCCCCAAAAAAAATCTCCAAACAAGTGCAAAACACAGACAGAGGTGTGGCCATCGTATCCTTAATGGTGTGTTTGGTTCAAGTGATTATTGGGACTTGGAAGGATGGAAAACTATTGAGAGAAAATGGGAGAGAAAACATGTTTTTGACTGTCTTAACATGGCAATTTTCAACTGAGATAGGCATTCCACATCATGGACCATAATCAACCATGCTCAACATACACATTCCCAGCATACAACACTCCATTTCCACTACTACAAGTATCACAATCCCAAATTCCACAACCCTTATAACCGTTGCAGAGAACCAAAACCAACACCATTATCCCAAATTCCACAAATTTTATTTTTATAAGTGCATTGTATTGCTACTTAGCTTACGAAGAAGGCTCAGGCTATCTCATGAAGGTGGTCCAGAATGAACTCTACAGTAAAGCCCACGCTAATAAGCTCCTGTACCGCAACCCTCCACTACAGGATCCTCTCGGTAGAAACAGCATCAACAAAGTTATGCTCGATGTCATTCATCACACTCCCCAGCAGCTTCAAAAAGTGTTCCCTAGCAAAACGACCAAGGCAGAATCCCTGCATGAAGTCACCGCAACTGCTATAGACTGCCTCTAGATGAGAAGCACAATCCTTAGGCACGTTGTACCCATAGAAGTCAATATAGGGAGGCCCAAAACCCCAGAAGTCTATAGGATCAAGGTCATTAACCTCAGGCAGGTCAAAATGAGAAAAGAAGGCTGCGGCCTAAGCAGGAACTCCCTGTGTGGCAACAGGAGCAGCAGAAGAACCTTCCATGGGTGTGCTCATGGAGGCAGAAATCTCCTCAGTTGTGGAGTGATATATGGAGATAGGCTCGAGCTCGGCCTAGAAGAAAAAAAAAAGTGAAGAAGAGAGGAACGCATAAGGGTTGATGATGCAAAAATATAATAATGAAAAAAAAAATAAAAGAAAGAAGAAGGAAAGGAAAGAGACATACCTCAAGTGAAATAGGATAAGTGGTAGACGTTTCCTCCTTGTGCTTAGACTACAAACAAAAAAGGGGACAAGAAGAAGGAAATGAGCCAACGAGTATACGAAGTTAGTTGTAGGAAGAACCTTATCCAAAAATAATGAAGGTAAAGAAAGGTTAGAGATGACATACTCTCAGCTTGGTAGCGGTGGGTGCGAGAAGAGGAGAGGTCTTCCTTTTGCTGCCTTGTGTCTTGCTAGGGGGAAGAACATCAGCAGATAGCCGTGGGACAGTAGGCTTAGACTTGCCCGTAGTAGGGCGCCTGTTGGAATGGGTATGAGCATAGGGAGGAGTAGAGCTCTCTAAAACTATGTTACCCATGGGAGGAAGGTCGCTCTTGAAAGGCACGATGTTCGAACAGGTCTCAGAAGAATCATCACTCTTCTTTTTCTTCGCGGACTTAGACTTGGCAGAACTCTTCTTCACGAGCACAGGAATGTTGGTCACTTTCATCCTCTTCTCCTAACCCACAGGATAGTTACTGGCATGCCAGAACCACCCTCTCTCTTCCTCAACCGACTCAAATATGGCAGACCGACTCTGCTTCCTAGTATACGCCAACACAGACTTAAAAGGCAAGAGTAATCAACAATTGGTGGAAACAACTGCATCAAGCCCATTAGGAGGAATAAGAGAAAACCCACGACTGCCCAACAACTCCTTCTCAAATGAAGTCATCACTACCTGCCAATATCCGTGCATGGCAGCAGTACAAACACCCTCTTTCTGTGAACCTGCAATAGTAACTGCAGTGAAGCGCGTACTCTAAAACTCAAAGGCTGTGTGCCATAGGAATGGATGAACAAAAGTAGGGGACTCCATAAAAAAAAAAAAAGGTCATTAGGAATATCCGGATCCAACCCAAAATGCCTCCTTAATTTGTTAGCAGGGTAATGCACAAATCTAACACCTTCATCAGCCAGGTAAGGAAACCACCTGGCATTGGTGGCTGCCAAGTAAGTGATACCCCTCTTCTCAAAACTAGTCAATGGGGTAGTGGTCCTAGCAGTATCAACAAACGGACCCATCATAGAATCAACACATGTATAACCCGTGCCTAAATTCTTATATGCTCTCCACGAAAACCCAACTCCTTTATTGAAGAACTCAATAACAGGATGATCAATCGGCTTCAAACCAACCCAACAAAAAGCCAGTGGAAAGTCAAACTCAAACCTAACGCAGAAATCAGTGATGACCCTCGGACACGAATAGTACTTCTCCTTAACAAAGCGGGCAGACCTACACTTTGTTAAATGGAGTAGACAGGTTTTGGACGTACGCAAGAAGTAGAGCATGCGCAAGAAGTGAAGCACGCGTAAGACCCAGACACTACTTGCTAGTACCCAGCCAATATAGGAGTGATGGGTCATGGGTCAGAGGTAAGAGAAGGTTTAGTCTGGCGGTGGGGAGAAGGGGAAGCCTATTCTAGGGTTTTCGCTCAAGCTCTTTTAAGGAAAATGTCATGTTGGGATAACGTACTACCCAAAAGAGGGAAGATAAGCTGGAACCACTAGATGCATGCCATGAGAGATAAGAAGAGAGAACACCCACACCGTGGCAGATGAGAAGGCCATGATGAACAAACAAATAAAATAAACCTCTTTGTCTGATAATGGGGAGTGGCACAGCCAACACAAGTAAGTGGTGGAGGTTGGGGCACTGACAGACTAGTGGTGGTCGGCAAGGACACCTAGACTAGATGAGACAAAGGTTGTTAAAGGGTAAAATGGTAAAGAAACAGTCGCTGTAGGCAGTATATAAACAGCCTTCGCTGTGCACAGTAAAGGAAGCAACAGTAAGCACCATCATGCCACCAAAAAAAAAAAAAAGGCACTAAAGAAAAGAGAGAAAGTGAAAGGAAAAGAAAATTGAAATAGTAAAAAAAAAAAAACAGGGGAAAGAAACAAAGAGTTAGAAAAAAAGAGCGAGAGAGATTAGAATGGCAGACATGCACCAATATGTTTTCTCCTTCTCTCCTTCTTAAAGTCTATCCTCTGCTAAGAAATACTTTCGGGCACAAGCCATTCAGATCCGCTCTCTCAAAGTGTGTAATTTCCGCGACAGGATCCTTCTACGAGGTTACCCACATTGAGAAAATGGTTCCCTCCTTGGCTGTAGCCCCGTAACTAAACTGGATGTGGCAAGCTAATTATATTCTTCTTTAATTTTACTAATCAGTACTATAGTCGTTATTACTACTCTTACAACTTGTTCTTTTCTTTTATTATAAGCGAAAGACTATTTATTTAGTTTGTCTAACAATAAGGTATCTCTCTTGTCATTGTTTTGTTGCACCCATTCCGTCACAACATTCTTCTGCGGTAGTTTTGTCTGTCGTGGGCATGTGACAGTAGTTTCGGCAAACAAAGGCATAGTTTATATGTAAGCCTGACCAAAATGAGTTGTAGTTGGGCCAGTCCCAACTCTCTTATCTAGAAATACTTAGGCCCAGTACAGCAAGAGACAATCTAGTCCAAAACCACAAAAAGGCCCACCACATTTAAATTGGTGACTTCACTAGAGAGTTGGGAGACAAATTGGGACAAAAGACAGAAGTCCCCACTAACAAATGCCTCCAAAATCCAGGACGATGAAAACATAAGTGTCGTACCCTCATAGGCAGAGTCTAGGCCCACAACGCCTCACCAACAGCAGCCCAACCAGGAGGAAGGCATCAACAAAATGGTAGCTGAACCCCAACCGTAGCCAAGGATACCCACTGACAATGCCAATGTTTTTGTTGAGGTGTTGCAAGCGCTACAACATTTGCAATAGCAGATGATGGAGAAAATTCGCCAGTTAAAAATAGATAAGATGAAAGAGAATGGGAGCCAACATGTCCCAGAGCATGCGGAAGACAAAGATGAGACACTAGTTGGAGGCACTCTGTAGAATGCAGAACAATGTTTCATCACTATAGTTGAAGTAGCGGCTCTGCTAGAGCAGGAAAGGGCCAGAGCACCAAAAGAGAGATTCTATACACGAAGACCTCTTTACCCATTAAGAGTGCTCAGTAAACCATACCCTAAAAGGTATAATCCACGAGTTTTCGGGCAATATAATGGCAGGAAGGGAAGTGTTGTCGAGCACGTAAACAAGTTTATTGACACTCTTGGCCTTTACGCGGCAGACGAGGACTTATGTCTTCGGGAATTTTCTAAATGACTATGTGACTGTGTCTATACCTGGTACATCGGTCTAAAGCTAGAATCAATCCCGATCTGGGATGACATGGTAAACTTATTTTGCACTAAATACTTCCATGAAGAAGAAACAATAACGCTTGCGAACCTGCAAGCAACCAAGCAAAGTAATGGTGAGGATTTAATGAAGTATATCAAGAGAATCAGAGACATAGCTCTTAACTGCTATGATCATTGTGAGAAAAAGACATTGGTAGATGTGTGTATGACAAATATGATTAGGGAGTACAAAGTCGTCTTGGAAAACTTGAAAATATCCCTGTTTGCACAGTTGTTACAAAAGGCCAGAATGACTACTTAGTCAGTAAGGCCAAGTTCTGACAAAAGAAATGCCCCATAGGCCATGGAATTGTCCACTGGCGAAAGAAGAAGGAAAGCTGACGGAAGGGAGTACAAAACCCCTCTGCCACTACCATACACCCCCAAGGAGTTGGATGTGCTCCTAAACAAATGGATAGCAGATAGGGTCTTCAAGCCTAATCAGGTTTCTAGAGAACCCACAAAAGAAGAACAGAGGGACCCACGCTTCTACCTCCTGCACAACTACGTGCAACACCCTACTGCAAAATGCTGGGCACTCCGTAGATTGGTACACCACAAGATCAAGGAAGGGACTTTGGAGTAATCCCAACCGAAAGTTCAAAGAAACCCACTCCCAAACCACAAAAGGAAGGGTGTAGTAGTGGTTGTGATTTGTGCAAATCCAGGGGAGGACAAAGAAGAGAATCCCGCCTTGCCTGCTGTAGTGATCACCACCTTATAAAAAAAGTTCCAAGTTCAAGAATTTATTTGACCAATTGGAGCTCACAGCGAAAAAGCGAACGATGACCACGAAAGCCCTGGTAAACATTGCTTTTAGGGCAGGAATAGAATGCCTAGCAACAGAAGCCGCAGGTGATAGGGCTCTCCTGCAAGAATCATATGAGATCACTTTCAGTGATGAAGATATGGAGGTGGGGTACTCAGATCACAAGAGGCCCCATTACTTAGCGGCGTCTATAAATCAAATCCCTACCAAGAGAGCCTTGGTGGATATAGGCGCTTCTATAAATCTCATTCCACTAAGCACCTTACAAGCAGCGGGGATTTCAAAGAGGAAGATTCAGGGGTGCCCAATGGAAGTGACGGGATTTGGAGGAAAGGGCAAATATTCCGCAGGCCACATCTAGCTATGGCTGAAAGTGGGTCCTATAGCCTCCATAACACTGTTCCATGTGGTAAAAATAGAGGTCTCATATCATGTGCTTCTAGAGAGACCATGGTTGCATAAGCACCAATTAGTCCGATTCACCTACCACTAGTATTTAAAAGTAATGGGTGATTCGATTTTGATAATCTGCCAAGCCAAGGGAAGCTTCTCTCTGAAGGAACCCAGCTTAGCCTTGTACAGAACAATGACCTAGAAGATAGAGGAAAGGTTTTCAATTTTTGAAATAGAGCACGCTTCAAGAAATGAGAACCAGTATACAGATGTGTTGGCCGCGTTAGGCTCACAAATAATTTTGTAAGGAAATAGCACTAAGATAGAAGTCAGCAAGAGAAAGGAGTATATCATCGAGACGCTAAAGGAAAGGTTCCAAGAGGAACAATGTGAAGAAACTGGAGAGTCCCTATAAAGGAGGCTTTGATGAAGGAAGAAGATGCAGTAGAATTGAAGCTGTTAAAAGACTACGCCTTAGTAGAGGGAGAGTTGTACCGCAGAATGCCAGGTGTAGTCTTGTCTAGATATGTGGGAGGAGTAGAAGCCCAAAAGAAGTTAAAGGAAGTGCACGACAAGATTTGCAAATCCTACGGGGAAGTCAATATTTAGCGCAGACTTCAAAGGGCAGGTTTCTATTGGCCAAGTATGGGTAAGGACGCAAGTCAGGTCCAAACACAATGCGAGACCTGCCAGCTTGCAGCAGACAGAGAGGAAAGTTACGTTATATTCATCAACGAATATTGGAGAAATCCATTCACACAGTACTTGACAGAAGGTATTCTGCCACAAAAGTACAGTGAAAGATACAAGCTTAAAAGGTTGGCAACACATTACTTTCTACACAACGGGGTTCTCTTCAAGAAGGGGTATGATGGGGACCCATTACGATGTTTGGATCCCAAGGAAGCAAAAGATATGATAAAAGAAGTGCACGCAAGAGAATGTGGGGAACATCAGGGGAGAAAGAAGTTGTACAGATGCTTGTTACAAATGGGTTATTACTGGCCTACCTTGAAAAGAGACATGGCAGAATTCTTGAAAAGATGCCACAGTTGTCAAGTACAAGCTAACCTGATACACAACATGGTTACCCCATGGCCTTTCCATACTTGGGTGCTTAATTTGGTGAGACCAGTTAACCCACCATAGCGTGGATATATATGGATCTTGGTGGCTATAGAATATTTCACCAAATAGGCAGAGGCAGTGCCACTTCGTAAAGCCATGAGAGGAGCGGTAGCAAACTTCATCAAAGAAAACATAATTATAAGGTTTGGGGTACCTCATAGGATTATCAGTGACAATGGCACGCCGTTTGTCAACAGTGATGTGAGGAAGATGCTAGAATTCTACCAAGTCAAACACCATCGTTCATTGCCCTATTACACGCAAGGAAATGGGCAGGTAGAGGCAACAAACAAAACCCTCATAAAGATCATCAGCAAAATGATCCAAGAATACATAGGAGGATGGGCCATGCACCTGCCAGATGCTTTTTGGGCTTACAGAAATTCACCAAAATCAGCCACAGGGTTTTCACCCATTTCCTTGGTCTATAGGATAGAGGTAATGAGCCCAGCAGAAGTGATGAATCCATCTTTAAAAGTCTTGCAGATGCAAGAGAAAGAAAAAGAAAAGGGTGTTTTTATGGCAGAAAGGTGTGAAGACTTAGAAGGGCTTGATGAAAAAAGGTAAGAGGCCCAAGAGCGTAGTCGCAGATACAGACAAATGATAACTGAAGCCTATGGCAGAATGACCAAATAAAGGGTGTTCATGGAAGGACAGCTCATGTTAAAGGTCACAAAGCATGTCAGGCAAGGTATGGCAGGACCTTTTAAGTTTTCGCCAAAATAGGAAGGACCCTTTGTGGTAAGAGAGGCATATGCAAATGGGTATTACCGTTTGGCCCAGATGGATGAAAAGAACCTGATGTATCCCATCAATGGCAAGTGGCTGAAGTGGTATTACACTTAAAAAGAAAAAGTTATGTAATCATCTGTTTTGCTTAAGTTTGTTTTATGTTTCCTTTTCCTTCAAGTGACTATGTCACAAAACAAGACTGTAACATGATTTTTTAGTAGTGCATAATGAAAAAAAGTATGAAGTATTATAAAAGTATACCATGTCATAGTAATAGCAAAAGAGTAATAAAGTATAGTATCATAGTTACAAAGCCAAACTATAGCAGTCATGTCGGACTTGCCAAATAAGTACCAAAGGAAATATAAAATGTTCTAAAAAGGGAGGGGGGGGGGGGAAGATAATAAGTAAAATAAAGGGGAAGCTACATCATCAACGAAGCCCAGAAATAAAGGTCTGATCTCCAAAGTGGCTGGACCATCCAATACTAAAAAGAAGGTGCTCATGGCGACCCTTCAAGTCTGCTACCTCCTTCCTTAAAGCCTCAATACAAGTGTCAATGGCATCGACAGCAAGCTGAACCTTCCTCATGAAGAAGGCTCGGGCAATCTCACGAAGGTGGTCCAGAATGAACTTCACAACAAAGCCCACTCTAATAGGATCCTATACTGCAACCCTCCACTGCAGAATCCTCTCGGTAAAATCAATATCAACAAAGTTATCCTCAATGTCGTTCATCACGCTCCCCAGCAGCTTCAAAAAGTGTTCCTTAGCAAAACAGCCAAGGCGGAATCCCTGCATAAAGTCACCACGACTGCTATAAACCAACTCTAGATGAGAAGCACAATCCTCAAGCACCCTGAAGCCATGGAAGTCAATATAGGGAGGCCTAGAACCCTAGAAGTCTACAGGATCGAGGTCATTAAGCTCAGGCAGGTTGAAAGGAGCAAAGAAGGTTGCGGCCTCACTCATTGGATCCGGAACTATGGAAGAACTACTGCCCACCTCAAACTGAGAAGGAATAGCGGGAAGCGGACCTGGTAGGAAATATGAAGATTGACATAAGAAATCATGAAATAAGCAGATTGAATTCATAATGAAAAGGATGAGGAAGATAAGGACAGGAAGAAAAAACTCACCAGGACCTGTGAGAACGGGGGCTGTAGGAATGGCAGAAACTGGTGCTGTAGTAATGACAAAAGCAGGCACTATAGATGCAGCAAGAGAATTGGCAGCAAGCATCACTATGTCTGCTGCAGCCCCTGGCTCCTCAAAGGTCTCTGCAATCAGAGGAATAGACATGCAAAGTAAAGGGAGACCACATCATAGGGGTATATTGATGTATATACATATAAGGAGAAAAGGGAGGGCAAGGATAAAAAATAAAATAAAATAATATAAAAAAGGGAACCTAACGAAATAAGGGAGAAACGTATCCATGAATTCAGTCTTGTTGTCAATACTCTCCTCTTCTTCAGATTTAGAAATCCTCCTCTTCATGACGGGCTTGTCATCAGGATCCTTAAGAACGTCTTCAGATCCCTTAGAAGACAAGTCTACGTCAGGCCCACGTGTAGCAAAGCTGGGGATGGAAGAAAGGGTAACCACCAAGGAAGAGCCATCCTTCACGGCCTGAGATAAAGCCGCGAAAGGATCACTGGTAGAAATAACGAGAGATGTGGCAGGAGAGGCAACCTCAGTTTGGGCAGTAGTAGGAGGAACAGGAGCAATCTCCCTAACCGCCTCAGTGTAAGTACCCTCATCTATGGATACCGGTATAGTAGGAGGAGTATGAGCCTCAGCAGGAACTCCCTATGTGGCAGCAGGAGTGACAGAAGCCGTGGCAGGAAATACCACATCAACCTTGTCATACAAACCTTCCATGGGTGTGCCTATGGAGGCAAAAATCTCCTTAGCTGTGAGGTGATATATGGAGATAGGATCGGGCTCGGCCTAGAAGTAAAAAAAAAAAATGTGAAGAAGAGAGGAATGCAAAAGGGTTGATGATGCAAAAAAAAAAAAAAAAAAAAAAAATAAAAGAAAGAAAAGAAAGAAGAAGGAAAGGAAGGAGACATACCTCAAACTCGAACTCATCAAGTGAAATAGTATGAGTGGCAGACGTGTCCTCCTTGTTCTTAGACTACAAACAAAAAAGGTGACAAGAAGAAGGAAATGAGCTAATGATTATACGGAGTCAGCCGCAAGAAGAACCTTATACAAAAATAATGAAGGTAAAGAAAGGTTAGAGATGACATACACTCCGCTCGGTAGTGGTAGGTGCAAGAGGAGGAGAGGTCTTCTTTTTGCTGCCTTGGGTCTTACTAAAAGGAGAAGCATCAGCAGATAGCCATGGGACAATAGGCCTAGACTTGCCCGCAGTAGGACACCTACTGGAACATGTATGAGTAGAGGGAGGAGTAGAGCTCTCTTAAACTATGTTACCCATGGGAGAAAGGTCGCTCTCGAAAGGCATGAGTCCAAACAGGTCTCAGAAGAATCATCACTCTTCTTCTTCTTCATGGAATTAGACTTGGCAGAACTCTTCTTCATAAGCATCGGAATATTGGTTACTTTCACCCTCTTCTCCTAACCCGCAGGATACTTACGGCCATGCCAGAACCACCCTCTCTCTTCGTTAACCCACTCAAATATGGCACACCGACTCTGCTTCCTGGTATACGCCAACACAAACTTAGAAGGCAGGTTTAATTGAGGATTGGCGGAAGCAACTGCATCAAACCCATAAAGAGGAATAAGAGAAAAACCACGGCTGCCCAACAACTCCTTATCAAATAAAGTCATCACTGCCTGCCAATATCCGTGTGTGGCAGCAGTACAAACACCCTCTCTTTATGAACCTAGAATAGTAACTGCAGTGAAGCACGTACTCCAAAACTCAAAGGCTATGTGCCGCAGGAATGGATGAACAAAATTAGGGGACTCCATAAGAAAAGAAAGTTCATCATGAATATCCTGATCCAACCCAAACTGCCTCCCCACTCTGTTAGCAGGGTAGTACACAAATCTAAAACCTTCATCAGCCAAGTAAGGCAACCACCTGGTATTGGTGGCTACCAAGTAAGTGATACCCATCTTCTCAAAAGCAATCAATGGGGTAGTGGTCCCAGCAATATCAACAAACGGACCCATCACAGAATCAACACATATATTACCCGTGCCTAAATTCCTATATGCTTTCCATGAAAACCCAACTCATTCATCGAAGAACTCAACAATAAGATGATTAATCGGCTTCAAACCAACCCAATGAAAATCCAATGGAAAGTTAGACTCAAACTTACCGTAGAAATCGATAATGACCCTTGTACACGAATGGTACTTCTCCTTAGCAAAGCGGACAGACCTACACTTTGTCAAGTGTTTGGAATAGCGCTCGTATAACAAATACTACAAAATGGTGCTATAAACAGAGATAGTGACTATGTGGCAAGAACCCGTCTGATTCTCATCACTCCATAGGATATCCAACTGAATATACAGATGTCCCTGGAACATAGGTGCTAGTGGCAAACTCACCCCAGCAGAAATCTTAATGGCTAATTGAAAATACAATGGCTTCTTAGCATAATGGGGATGAAAGTCAAAGATAAACTTACAGAGCCAGAACGTGACGAAGGCCGTAAAGCGGGCAACAACGGAGATCTTAGAAGAGGAACCAACCCAATAAGACAATGTCGCATTGCCATTCATCTTCTTCCTCAACTCGGCCTCCACGGTCTCCTCTTCCAAAGAAAGCTCCAATGCACTGGGGTCAGCGTCACCAAAAATAGGCAAAAGCAACTGGTTTGCCACATCTTCCAAAGTCACGGTGATCTCACCACAAGAAAGAAAGAAAGTGTGAGTAGCGGTGCATCACCGACAAACTAAATGACGGAGATTGAACAAATCTTTGAAGTTAGACAAGCAACGAGACGAGACAATAGCCTTCAATACACTGGCCCGCTGTAGCGACTCCATAAAGCCCATGTCGAACAACTCCTTGTCCACCCATTCCTTCTAACCCAAAGCCGTACCCGATCCAAGCTCGAAGAGAATGGGGACAGGAAGTGAGGTACCTTGGTGGATGGTGAGATCAGGAATCGAGGAAGCCAGTGGAGCCCAAGAGATGTCTGTGTTGCAACGGCAAAGAGCAAGCCACACACGGCCTGGCAGCGACAGCATGTATTTGCCGGGAACTTTCGGAAAATAGGCATGGGTATCGTACCAAGGTTCTATAAGTGGAGCGCACTCACTATCGAGATCGCATCATTACTCTTCCTCATCGAAATGGTCCGATTCCGAATAAGTAGCCTCTTCGCCTATCTCTTCCACGGCAGGATCATTAGAAACAACCTATTTTCCCTTAAGGCCGGAAAAGCCTTGGCTTTTTGCCGGCGTCATGAGGTATTGGTTGATCAGAGTAGATGGTTGATGGTGTTTGAAAAAGAAGTCACGGTGAAGAAAGGGGAAAGGAGAGAATGTTTGTGATTGAAATGCGAAAGGACTCTTTCTTAAATACCAATGCCATTAAGGTTGACACGAAGGGATGCGATGGGTCAGTCATTAAATAAGGGATGGAATTAATGAAGCAGAGGCTGTGTTTCATGATAACTGCTAAACTAGGAAATTCAAAGAAATAACACTGTTCATGGCAAGAAAAGAAAAAAAATATGCATATATATATATATATATGTATGTACGAGCGAAGGAAAAGAAGAAGAAATGATAGGAAGGGCAGGAATGTCTTTATTCGCATATGAACCGCAGGAGCATTTCATATGCTTAGAGGGCTAAATGTTGAGGCTCATTTTTGAAAAGCCCAGCAGCAGGAAGAAGCCTAACAATACGGGCAAGAAGAGAGTTAGGGGATTGATAGGAAGGAACCATTAATGGTAGGAATAGCAGATCATAGGCTCATAAAATAAATAAATGGGTCTTGAGAAAAGTAAATAGGCCTAGAGGATTCCAAAGGAGAAAGTAGTAAACCCATGGGCATGTAATGAAGAAAAGCAAGAATGGGCCACAGTAGGCCCGATGTAATGAAGTAAGAAAGAAAAGGGTTGATGGAAAGCCCATGAGCCCCAAAGATGAAAGATAAAGTAATTAGGCCAAGGAAGATCAAAAGAGTTAGCGAGGTGCCCATGGGAATGCAACATTAGGGAATGAGCCGAGGATGCCCAAGGAAAGCAAACGGGCCAAGGATGCCCAAGGGAAAAGAAATGGGACAAAGGAGCCCACAAGTAATGTAACAGATTAGGAAAGCCCAAAGTAGCATGAATGACCATGTGGGGTCATTGAAAGAAAGACAGGCAGTAGGGCCAAAGAGGCCCAGTAAACATGGGTCCAATAACTCCGTGGCAAGAATAGCAGAATGGTGTGACAGGAATGATAATAAGATTGCAGGCAGAGCAAGGAATGAACTAAAAGGAGAAACCCAAGCAAGACCCAGCCCTTGAAAAGAAACAGGCCAGTAAGGAATGAAGGACCAGAGGACGGTTCGCACCATAAGAGGTCAAGGATTGGTGACAGAACGCACAGACAAGCCTTAGACCACGACAAACACATGACCAGTAGACAGGTTTTGGACATACGCAGGAAGTGGAGCACACGCAAAACCCAACCACAACCAGCCTATACCCAGTTAATACAAGAGTGGTAGGTCATGGGTCAGAGGTAAGAAAGGGTATGGTCTAGTGGTGGGGAGAAGGGGAAGCCTATTCTGGGGTTTTCGCACAAACTCTTTTGGGGGAAATGTCCTACTGGAATGACATACTACCCAAAAGAGGGAAGATAAGCTGGAACTACTAGGCGTATACCATGAGAGATAGGAAGAGAGAACACCCACACCGTGGCAGATGAAAAGGCAACAGTGAGTAAACAAACAAAACAACCCTCTTTGTTTGATAATGGGGAGTGGTACAGCCAGCACAGGTAAGTGGTGGTGGCTAGGGTACTGACAGACTAATGGTGGTCGACAAGGACACCCAGACCAAACAAGACAAAGGTTGTTAAAGGATAAAATGGAAAAGAAATAGTCGCGAAAAGCAATATATAAAGAGCCTTTGTCGTGCACAGTAAAGGAAGTAGCAGTGGCAATCACCGCAAGAGTAAGCACAATCACACCGCACAAAAAAAAAAAAAAAAAAAAAAAAAAGGCACTAAAGAAAAGAGAGAAAACGAAAGGAAAAGAAAATTGAAATAGTAAAAAAAAAGGGGGAAAGAAACAGAGAGTTAGAAAAAGAGAGCGAGAGAGATTAGAATAGTGGGCATGCACCAATAGGTTTTCTCCTTCTCTCCCTCTTAAAGCCTATCCTCTGCTAAGCAATACTTTCGGGCACAAACCATTCAGGTTCGCTCCCTCAAAGTGTGTGGCAGGATCCTCTTACGAGGTAACCCACATTGAGGAAATGGTTCCCTCCTTGGCTATAACCCCTTAACTAAACTGGATGTGGCAAGCTAGTTATATTCTTCTTTAACTTTATTGATCTTTGCTATAGTCCTTATTACTACTCTTACAACTTGTTCTTTTCTTCCATTATAAGCGAGAGACTATTTATTTAGTTTGTCTAACAATAATATATCTCACTTGTCATTGTTTTGTTGCACCCATTCTGCCACAACTTTCTTCTGCGGTAGTTTTGCCTGCAGTGGGCATGTGACAATAATTTCAGCAAACAGAGGCATAGTTTGTGCGTACGTCGGACCAAAGTGAGTTGCAGTTGGGCCGGTTCCAACTCTCTTATCCAGAAATACTTGGGCCCAATATAGCAAGAGATAGTCCAATCCAAAACCACAAAAAGGCCCACCACAGACAACAAGTGCATTTCCGCCCAAAAAAATATCTATTACACTCTAAAAAACTACTTTATATACTTTGCCAACACATTTAACAATACACCCAACATCCCTTTTTTTTTTTTGGTTACATACAACATATTAAAATAATAGAAACAAAGAAAGAAAGAGAATGAATGAGAGGGAAAATTCTTAGATACATCTAGATCATGGATAAATAGTATTTCCTCATTTAACATTCCTGATAGACCTTACCATAAATTTAATGAATGGATCCCACCATGAATGTGAGAGTAGGGAGCATTATTCTCCATGCTACCTTACTATTACTCGAATAAGAGAATCAAAGAGGAGAGAGGAGAGAGGAGAGAGGAGAGAGAAGTGAGATTAAAAATGAATAAAATATAAATACAAACTTGCTACACTAATTTCTCTTAATACAAATTTATTGTTTACAATTGCTCAAAAATTTTATTAAATCACACTCGGATAA
This sequence comes from Castanopsis chinensis, assembly GCA_032878915.1. Taxonomy (NCBI): domain Eukaryota; kingdom Viridiplantae; phylum Streptophyta; class Magnoliopsida; order Fagales; family Fagaceae; genus Castanopsis; species Castanopsis chinensis. The sequence continues at coordinate 22,064,502 of JAVQMG010000132.1, forward strand.
AACTCAATTTGAGGGTGTGTGTTGCTAAAATAGCCATTTAGGAGTTTACACCCAATGCTAATGCTCTTAAAAGAAGAATAAGGTACCCGCTTTACAATGCTTCAATAATAAAGCCTCTCTAAAGCATTCCTTAGTTATGCTGGATTTTGTTGATTTTGTAGCAATTATGCGCTTGCGTTTTTCTTCAAGTGCCAAGATATCTTTATCGATTTTATCAACAGCATCTTCTACTTCTTTTCTAATTACACGAAGACCAAGGTAAGCCTCCACAACTCTCTTCAAATGGTCGAAGGCAAATTGAATTTTAAATTTTGCGAATTGTAATATCCTCAAGGTTGTCCACCACTTGAGAAGCAAATCTTTTGTGATATCCTCAACCTTAGTGTTTATCATGCTATATATACTTTCACATAACATGTTATATAAATACATTCTTACCCTTGGCCTTAATGTGGACATGGCACTAATATCCCCGTGTTTGGAGAGCAATGGCTCAAGGATAGGGGCCAACCTTTGGATAATCATGTAATCCCCAATACTAACTACCTCTTCTATAGGAGCCCACTCAATTAACCTCGGGAACCTTTCCTACACTCTTAAATGGTGTAGGAATCTTTGCACCACGATCAAGAAACTTCTTGACTTGTGTGTAATTCTTGTTAAAAAGAAGGAAAAATTCGAATTCACTATATTCATCGTGGTCGTCCTTTTTAGCAGTATCTTTTTTCATTTCTGCAATCCTCAAAATACCATTCAATTGCTCAATCTCATCTTTACTCCAAGACTTCAAAATATCGTACAAAGTCACAGTTGCTTTGACTTGTTCTTTCTTTTGCACCATCTCCTTTGCCTTGTTTTTGCAAATCAACTCACCGGAATGTCCAAGAGAACTCCTTAATTCTAAATCTCCATACTCTCCCTTTAGTGATGATATTATCTAGACACCAACCAAAGATTAAGTCAAGAGTATTGTTAGATTAAATGAATAAATTCACCATCTCTTAACAACTTAAATTTCTGGAAGAATTATTAATTAAACATAGTATCATTTGTTACCACCTCACCTCTCATTTAAGCTTTTAGAAGAATCAGTAGTTTAACAAAAATATAATTATTTAAGACCATAAAAAATGTTATATTGGAATGACTTCCATTAGGTCTTAGCTAGTAGCTAATAGGTTATGGTTTTAACTTTGAGATCTTCGAAAACAAAAGATTGTATATCAAGTTACCTGTGAGAAGACACATTGAATTTCAGCAACATAATGACATTCTGCACAATAATAAACGGGTAATTGTGGATCTCTTTCTTCCTCACAGGCATGACAATAGAATTCATCTGTCTCATCTTCCACTTCCTCTTGAAGTGGTGAATTTGTAAGGAAGAGGGAATGTATATTATGATCTTTGTGTTTAACGGTATATGGTAAGGGACCACAGGAAAGATGGAGATTGAGATCACAATAGAGACTGAAGTCATATGATTCACAAATATTGGATTTGCAAGCGCTGCACTGAAGTTTATTGCTCTCTATATTGTCGTCCCGGAATTGTAGAAGGTGAGTGTGACCTTCGTATGTTATGGCAGGCATCGTCATAGTACTGCATTCAACATGCAAACAAAAATGGCGCGGTTTGTTATTTGATACGATGAAATCACAATAGAGACAAATATAGAGGAAATAATCGGTGGTAGACTTGCGACAGGCATTGCATCTATCATCAGAATAATTACTCTGATCATCCAGCAGGGTGAGAGGGTGGTATGGATGGAAGGGATGGTAGATCTGTTGCGGGAACTCAAGGCATGATTTATGAAAGTAAATCTTCTTGCAGAATAACGAGGAAGCTTTGCCACTGTCACAAACATAAGTAGGACCTGTGCAGCGTTTGTCACATAAACGGCAATGCATAATCTGTTCTTGATCATCGGCCTTACGGAGTGACAAAGGATGTCCGTGAAGGAAGTGCTGAATCTGATTACTTTCGGGTTTGATGCAATTGATGGTGGTGGGCAACAGTAAGGTGCAAGGAATATCCATCACAAAATCTTTGCATTGTTCACAGCTATAGTACCAGACCCGGGTGAACTTCTCGTAACAAGCTTTGCAAGTAATATCTTCTTGATCTGATAGTGCGGTAGAGAGGGTGAGAGGATGGGGATGATAGAAGTGTTGGATCTGTGGCAGCAACTTCCACTCAAAACATGACCCATCATGGATAATTAAACGACATGGGATGCAACTATAGGTTGAATGATGATGATCTGAGCAGTGTGCTAGACATACGGTGCACTTATAACGCTCATTGGTAGGCACCTCGTCAAGGAGTAGCAATGGATGGTGATGATAAGGATGTGTGAGAAGTTGCTCTTTCCATTGCCCTTCTTCTTCTATTGCCTTTACCGTCCTCATAAAAGCGCATTCACGATCAAGTTGGAAATTGCAATCTTCGCAGCGATAGACGAACCCCTTGTAATGCTTAGCACAACCATCGCACTTAAATAAATCACCATGGTTATAAGGGTCATGTGGCTTTATTGTAAGTCGGTGTGGTGGGTGAAAGGGGCTTTCAACATGTTGCGGAAGCTTTGCACATGATACGTGTAGGCTGTATCTACATCCCTCGCTGCAACTGCGTATCTGACCATCGCAGTATTCTCTGCTGCAAACGTAGGCCTGGCCATCGCAGTATTCTCTGCATGCCTCGCATAAGATTTGATCACCTCTCTTTTTGTTACTCAGCGATAACACATGAAAAGGGTGATCGAAATGATTAATCTTCTCCATCTCCAGTATTTTCCTTCCCAAATCGCCCAATAACAATACGAGCTTTCATTTAATAATACGTAAATAAAAACAAGAAGAAACTTTTGACTTTGATTCCTTCCATCCTTCATTGCGTCTCTTTCTTCTATGATTTTTATTAACAAAGTTTGCTTATTCTCTTTATTTTCTTAAATGGGCCAATCGATATTTTTTTACCTTATTTTCGTGAGATAAAAATGGATTTTATAAAGCAATTGGCCAGCTTCCGCCTAGGTGTCAAGGACAAAATATATGAATTTAAAAGACAACGTAACTTATTTAAGCCATGTGGTATTGATTCTTAGGATGTTTGTTGCTGAGTGCAAGTAACCTATATGCCGATTCTCAATTCTATTTTTCTAATTTCACCATTTAATTTTGATTCCAAACAACTATTCTGAGATGCCATCCATTTTGCTTTATTCATATTTTTAGAAGTCATACAATAAACTATAGTGTGTAAGGTAAATTGTTTTTTAAATTTAAAATTGAATGTAGGACTGTTTGAAATTGACCTAATGGTCCATTTGGATTGAAAGAGAGTAGTGTAGAGTTGTCTAGAGATGAGCCCAATTTTCTGCCAACTCTACTCTACTCCTCCTCCTCCTCCTCCTCCTCCTCCTCCTCCCCCCTCAATCCAACAAGGCCATAAGGAGTCTTTTTGCAACTTGCACTTTACTTTTTCTTCAGATATTGTAAAAACTTTTTGAGTAAATAAACAGAAGACAATAAAATGTGAGCTACCATGTTACAAGCATCTTGAGTCTGAAAGGAAGCAATTTTAATCTAAGCATCTCTACAGCGTGTCCTCTCAAAAATAGTACAAGGATTGAGTTACTTGAGCTTTGCTTTCTCATCATTTTATTCTACCATTGCATCCACTGAAGCTTCAGTAGCTGGCATAGAAGATTTTCTTTTGTTCTTACCTGAAACATATGCACCTGATATTAGTCAAAAATTTACCTAAAAATGGTCTACATCAAATAAATAATCAAATAGAATGGCAGCAAGGATATGGCATTTTATCAGAAGATCAACCTCTACGCTTTAGTTGTTTAAGCTTCAGACTCTTCTTCATGTGAAACGCGGTTGGCATTTTGTCAGTGTCTTGAGATGTGCCTGCTACCAGAAGTAAACTTAAAACAACTTGAATTTAACATTCAATGCAACGTAGTCAAAGGCAAAAGGCGACCTTAAGTTGCCAAGGCCTTGTATTGCCCAAGTCATGAGTCAACAAAAGGGCACTAGCCCGAGTCAACTGAAATATTATAACAAGAAAATTTTAAATGTGTTGCACAAAGAAAATTAGGACTATCAAACGATTTCAAAATAGGATTAACATGGTTTAGGCTCTATTAGTTATTCTAACAATAGGTTTTACAACAAGTTTCTACTGTAATTTATTTAATCTTACAATAAGTTTTACAACAAACTTTTGTAAATTAATTTATCTAACAATAGGCTTAAAGCAGTCACCTTACTCGCCTAGGCTCTAAAGGTGGCCTCGCCTTAGAGCCTTTAAGGCGCTTTAGTGGTGCCTTGCCTCACCCAGCGTCTACAATGATTCAATGCAATGCGGATAAGAATGACCTACATATTGTAACACTTTTCTAAGATGCATATAGATGAAGAAAGCAATTTTCCTGTGTTTCTTAAGAAATTACTCTAAACTAAATGTAAGGGGAGTTGGTCTCTACTCTCTACTCACCAATGCAACTTTAGAAATAAAAAATAGAAATTTATAACCATATGTGCTATAGCACTTCAATTTCAGAAAAATTAAAAGGCGTCTCAAATAATACCAAGTAGTTAAATCTAGTTCAATCACATGCTGATTCACATCCACCAAAGTTGCGTCTAATTCATTAACATCCATGGGCAATCCAAACACCAATGCAATTTTTGATTTAAAAATATAGGTCATGACAAGAAAAATAATTTCAAAGTATGCAGACAAACAAAAATGAACTAGTAACAATTCAACCTCTAAAATAAATTCTATGAAATTTCCCAACATCATTCACCCATGACCCAACTCAAGCACAATCAATTGTGTTCCCCACATTATTCAATTGGGTCACCATTTGCCACCTGCCAAAGACCTCTAGCTCAACTAGCACCTTCTCCCCTTGCAAGTGCAAGATTGAAGGTGAGGTCTTGGGTTCAAGACCTACTCGTTGGGTGTGTAATTTACCTATAAAAAATAAAATAAAAAGGCCATCATTTGCCACTTAATAAGGCAATGCTTAGGATAGAACTGCTCAACCTGGATGCAGCATATAATGACTATCCTAATATACTTTGATTCACTCGTGAAGTACTACTAAACAACACCCCCCCCCCCCCACCCTGCGCCCAAAAAAAAAAAAAAAACATTAGGCAAGTGAAACCATATTCTTAAGTGTATTAACATAGCGATTTCCAACTAAGATCAGCATTCCATATCATAAACCATAACCAACCACGCCCTGTTGCAGAGAACCAAAATCATCACCTGACCTGATTATAGTCACCATCAACCATGTTTTACAAAGGGCAACAAACCATCAAGCATGATATGGGTGCTAGTTTTATTAAGCACATACACCTACTTAGTGTTTGTTGCTAATTTTCAATGAAAGTATTATCCAACACTAGTATCTTGTCCAGCCTTACCAAATGCAGCTTTCTCATTGTTTGCAGCTTTTTATTTTAATTTCTAAAGGCCATTTAGATTATTTGACATCGGATAAGTCCATACTAATAAGTTATCAGTTGGTAATTAATATGCTAATAAAATTTTAAATATATCACACAAAGGGAAAAAAACAAAACAAAAAAAAAACAAATAGTAAAAGGGTTTTGGGAAGTACCTTGAGCTGCTGCCATTTCAACATCTTCCATGCTAACTAGACCCTTCTCTATAGCATCCTTCTGCTCCTGATTTTTTTTCCAAAAAAACAAAATCTTAAAAACCAATAAAAGAAAATAAGTGCAATAACCATTCACAGCACCAAGGTACAACCTTTTTTAAAAAAAATTAATTTTTAATAGAATGAAAAGAAAGCAAAGTCTAAACATAAAATTATAGAGAGAGAGAGAGAGAGAGAGAGAGAGAGATGTACTCTGCGCCATTTCTTCAAAAGCTTGCGCTTGCGTTTGCCGGAGATAGAGAGAGGTTGAGGCCTGTTCTTGAGCTTACCAGTGGTAGGGTCTCCATGAATCGCTCTCTTTCTCTCTGCTATTTGAGCTCTCCTCCTCCTCTGCATCACATTGAATTTCGCCATTTTTTTTTTCTCTTTTCCTAAAACCCTAATCTGAATCTCTCTCTCTCTCTTCTCAGCGCCCGCTTTTATTATTTCATTGGGTGGGCTGAACTGGGCCTTGTTCATCCATTAAGTTAAGCCCAATTTGCTTCTCTGTTTAAAGTTTCTACACTTTCAAGTTTCAACCCACTATTTTTGCATCTAGATTCGGCTCTATTTGGGCCACTCGTTTGTCTTCTTCTTTTCAGTTTTTTGTTTTTCATAAAAAAAAATAATAAATAAATAAATAAATAAAAGCAGCTTTTCTGTTTAACTTATTTAGCTTATTTGTTTATGCATAGTGTTTTAGCTTATATTCTTTTTTCTTTTTTTTAAGTGCAATCATTATTTAATTCAATTTTCAATAAGAATTATAAAATAATGTCAAACGTACAAACCCTAGCTTACATAAATAATATTACATACAAAAATTTTCATAACATTTTACACAACAGTTGAGTTCACAAATTTATACCAATTCTCTTCTAGCACAAATTTAGATTCTATATACTAATTAAGATCACTTCTCATGCGATGGGAAAAAAGCAATCCAATGCATCAATTCCTAAATTTTGTTATAAATTTTCATCACCTAAAATTTTGGGGTACTCAGAGAATAATTTTTCATTTAATTTTCCCCTTCTTGTGTTGTACTCATAGAATAATTCTTCAATCAATTTATTCTTCCTTTCTTTCGCCTCTTCTCTCCAGTGCTGAAATCTTATTTTGATTTCTTACCCATGAACACACTCCAAGCGCCAATATGGTTAAACTGTCTTAGCTATCGGTTATTAAGAAATCTAAAACTAAAGAACTACTAACTAAAAAATAAAAACTCAAGAACTACTAACTCTTGGAAATTTAAATTCATAAGAACAAAATTCTTGATATATAGAAGAATTTATTATTATTTGGATATATTTAGAATTTGTACTCATATCATGGTGTGCTCCCTATTTCTCCCTCACTTGTGTGGATGTATTTGTTTCTGAATAAAAAAAAAAGGGTGAACATAATTTCATAACTATTTCGTTTATATCTTGTAAATTAGAATTAATATTTCAACATTTATAGATATATTTTTAAAATAACAAAAATGCCTTTAAATTACAAAACCCATTAGTTTAAATGTCTTTAGCATTATCTTGATATAATTTATTTTTTAAAGTCGAGTCTAAATGCTATACTAGCATTTCTTTTTTCCTATTTCGTTCAAGCTATACAAGCATTTGTTTTAGTAGAGCAACACATGTAGAATTAACATTTCCATTTTTCAAAATAAATAAATAAAACATTTCTAACTTAAAATAGGAGTTGAAATTTTCGCATTTCATTAATTAAGATGCTTATTAAATTATATTTCTAGAAGATTTTATTAGCGAACTTTCTTCCTCTTCTTTTTTTTGGTAATATTATCAGCAAAACTTTCATGAATTACCGAGACTGATAATTCTCGTCCAAAATTCCTACTTATTGGCTATTAGAAACAATATTTGTACCCAAGTTAAAAAATCAAAAGTCAATATTCCCTTAGAAGATTACAAGAATAAGTTCTTTTTTTAAGTCATAACTTCTTGTTTTATATATATTCTCTTGGACAAATAAGAATTACAAGAATAAGTTTATTTGATACACACACACAGGTGAGGGTGGGAATTACATCTATTTATTTAATTAATCAGGGGAAAAAATAATCAGTAGCACATGTATAAAGAGAATATAATAGACATGAAGTTTCTACGGTACCTCTACACTCTAATAAGAAGAGACCACAGAAACATCAGTTCAACTTATGACTTGTGTGATTACAGACACAACTTAATTGCATACAACATAGGTTTCTCCCTACCTGAAATTATGTAACAATTTCCCAACCTTAAACAAAACTAAAACTCAGTATGAGGAAATGGAGGCAAATAATCTTATAGGCATTTGGCTTCTATTTCCTCAAGAGTAAGCCCCTTTGTCTCAGGTATCACGAAGAATATGAAAAGAAGAGACGCCACAGCAATTGCCCCGAATATATAAAACAACATTGCAGCTCCAAGAAATGCCTGTAATTAAATGTGAAAAAAAAAAAAAAAAAAAAAAAAAAAAAAAAAAAAAAAAAAAAAACTTCCAGATGATCATGCAAATATAATGAAGTTAATTTACTAATACTGCATGGGAATCAGTACTTCTATGCATATGTACGTGCTTGTATGTATTCATGTGTTTGTGTTTCTGTAACACATCCAGTTTCTATGATAATTGTGCCCTTTTTTCTATTTATAAAGTTAATTATTTATGGAAAACATTTTCTATGAAATGCCACTAACAGAGCATTGAATGGGCGAAGATGACAATAAAAACAGATTCTCTTGGTGCTACTGGATAAATCAGCTAAAGGTATCAAAAACTTGATCACATCTCATTGTAATTAATGCAGCAGACAGACACCAACACAAGCTGACAAATAAGTACACACAACCCATGGTTATAGCATGTGGTTTAGTGTCATCCAGTGATTTTGATAATTTTCTAACTAATTATAGCATCAATCTCTACTCCAGAAAGTCAAAGGACATAGTGTTGGGAAAATTAAGTATTGAAAGAGTTCAGCACCTTCAATGGGGAAAATGCAAATGTCACCAGTGCATTTGCTCCAAAATTCACAAGCACTGCAATACTGAGTCCTCGCCCTCTAAGACGTAAGGGGAAAATCTCCGAAATCAGCAACCAACCAATAGGACCAAAGGATAACTGCAAGACCAATTTTAAAAATTGCATTGTTATGTGTACAAAATGAAACATATTTGCAAGAAAACGTCTGAACCTAGAGAACAGAAGCTAATTAAAATGGAATGTCACGAGATAGCTAAAAAACAAGATTCAAATTCGGCAGAGGAAGTTGTTGAACAAAATCTACAGAAATTTGTCTTGCTCTGCCATCCATGTGAGAAAAAAATATCCCTGGTACATTGTCAAATACTAAGTGTTTTCACCCTCACATATGTGGTCACTTTCTCAAGAAAAATTCTTTTTTATTTTGGTACATTCTCAAGACATTCTACTATTACGTTGACATTGCAAGAATCGTCTCTAGAAAGTACAATGGAAACCATTTAGAACAATGCACTTTGACAAGAGTAAAAAATAAATGACTTCTACCAAAGTCACCTATAACCCCTATTATAACAAATTTTTATGATCATTCATCTACTTTTAGAAATGTTACTAAGTTGTACCTCACTGAAGGAATAAATCTCTTTGAGGAAGGATCAATCATTCACCAAAAGGCTTCCGATGAGCTTTACTATATTAGAAAAGATGCATCAAGTGCTTGTGAACCCTCAAATATGCTTTTGACTACGGTAAGCAAAAGCATATTTTTCCTCCCTATATATGTTTTATTATTATTATATTAGTCGTTTTTAATTTCAATTCATCGTCACACCCACTTTTCAATGACCCTTGTGCTGAAATAATTGTTGAAGTGGAAAATCATAAATACAAATCCTGGTTTTGTGTTTTAATGTTGCAGACTTCTCGTTGTTCAAATATGATATATTTTTGCTATTATCTTGGCAAACATTGATTATTCCCATGAATGCGCAAGGAGGAAGAATGCAATTTTGACCATAGGAAAAGACATCTTACTCTAGAGGCCTAAAGATCATTCTTTGATGCACTTAACTATAAAATTAGGATTTCCTAGTTAACAAATGCTTTTGAACCTTGGAGTTGGGGGTATTATTAATGTTTGCAATTTGTCTATATTGCTTGCTTACCAAAAATTATTTAGAATATTGTCAATTTGAGTAATGCACAGATTTTGCTAAAAAATCATTTAATGTTTCACTCCACCCGGCACTGGTCATTGATTTACTGGGACAAGGAAAAAGAAGAAGGCATCAACATCCTGCAGCCAAAGCATAGGTTGCAGGTCCACTCAAGGATCATTCAAGTGTTCAAGATAGCAAAGCGTCGTTATTCCATTTCTTAAATAAATTCTAATTCCATTAATTTTGTGAACTAAGTTGAGTTCATATGGTGAAATAGGTGAGTACATAACAATGGGCAGATAGCCAGAAAGGGAAAAAGGTCCTCCATCTCTACCTCTCTCTTGGGTGTAAGTCTCCTAAAAAGTATTGACATACTATAATACTATAATTTGTCTGATTGATAACGATTACAAAATTCATATTCCACTTTTTTTTTTTTTAATTAGAGATATAAGTCATTATCTGGCCTAATCTAAATGTATGCATGTGAAGCTTCCTCATTTATAGTAAAATTACAAATTTACAAATTTCATAGCTTGTCTATATGGAAAAGCCAACTCAGCAGATCTATTAGAATTACGTGGGAGAGCACCTCATCCAAGGCCGGCTTTAGGACTAGGCCTAAGGCCCCCATTACAAAAATTCGCAAAATTTTATGATAATAAATTTTTTTAAGTTGTGCACTATTTTTCCTATCTCCAACAAGCCTCCAAACTATGACCAATGAAAACCCACCCAATTGAAACCCCAAAGTGTTTGACAAAAAAAAAAGTTGTAAAAGTGCCAAATCAATAATGACAATAAATTTCCCCTAACAAAAAGAGATTTTAATTTTTGTAACTACACTATAGGTTGTCAACACTAACCACCTAATCTCCCACGTGGCCACACACCGCATGATCTCCATCTCTAGCACAACACCAAAATCAAATTGAAAATTATATTACAATTTTACCTAGCCATACATCGCCTTACTCAAAATAAAGCAAACCTCTGAATTTAAGATGATGATGATAATAATAATAATAATAATAATAATAATAATAATAATAATAATAATGATGATGATATTTTCATTTATTTTTGTTACATTTTATGCGTCAACCATGATATTTGATTTTCTATATGAATTAACCTTAGTTTGGTTAGTATTAAATAAATTTTTTTAATTGATGTTTAAATTTTTTGCCTTAACCTCAAACTATATCAAGCCAGCCTTGACATCATCTACCTAATATTTTAAGCTACACATTAAAGAATTTGCATAAAATGGGATAACTAAAGTTGATATTTAGATCCTGCTTCCTGGAAAGACAATTTTAAAAATAATAATAATTAAAAAACAAAAACAACAATGAATCAACATGTCAAAGAATGGAAGTTTAACAAAGATCTAATTAAGGCTCATATGCAGATTCTGTTTCCTGGAAAGAGGAATTTATTAGAACAAAGAAACCAAATTGTCATGACTTACATGGAAGTTTAGGAAAGATCTATCTTTTTGTGCTATGATAATAGTATGTGGAAATTCCATCAATAATCTAACAGTTCTTTCTACTGGAGAACTATAATGAGGGCCTCTACTTTTAACTAATAGACACCGCCTTCAACAAACACCACACATAAATAAATTTAAAAACTGCATGATGGAACAAAAAGTTTCATCATATCAAGACACAAATTCTGGGATAAGAACTTCAATAAAGGATGAAATTGAAATTGTTAATTACCTGGTAACACCCAACATACAACAGCAGTGCAACTACAGCCACAACAGGTACATCATCCAGGAAAAGGTAATATGACCCCAGAAGGAATAAAGAGATAACCTGTTACACAAAGTGTATATATTATTTATCTTACAAAATAAGTAGCTCAGAGGACCATTTTTACAGATAATTGGAATTCCCATGCCTCAATCAATCCCCTTTGTAGGTTTAAAAAAAAAAAAGCAAGTTTAAACAAGGATCAATATAGATAAATTGACCTCTCACTTTTTTAGTATATATAGTAAAGATTTTGGAATTTTAAAATCAAACTACCAAACATTCATGAATAAAAGTGGGACTTACCATCCCAGAAACACCTCCAAGTAATAAAGGTCTCCTTCCAAGTTTATCAACTACAAGAACAACTACTCCGGTCATGATCAACTACAAAAAATAAAACAACACAATTCTTATGAAACAGTTGACATGCATGTTGAGAACATAAAAAACATGTAGTCTAACAGTGGGATTTTTCAAATATTAATCCAATAAAAATTAGTAGGTAGTGTAATATTACTGAAAGTTACTCTAAGTGCAACTTGATCTTGTCCCTATGTATATAACTACTATCAAATTTCTCTCTCACACGTTATGTCTATTTAGGAGAGAAGTGTAAGAGAAATTTTACAGATTTTATATGATGGTAGAAAAATGTATAATAACATCTATCACCTTTATATGATTAATTTCAATTGCAAACACCATACACAAAATGATAAGTACTAGGGATTGCATAAGTCTTTGAAATAAACCACCTACTCTGCAGTACACAAGTGATGAGACATACGCACACAACACTTATATATTATTCAGAGAAGTAATCAACAATATTCATCCCTTTTATGCAGGGAACAATTTGTTTCGTTCAAAGCCTACATTCTTACACATGCATGCCAGAGTCAATATTAAAAGCATAATGCCGTCATAGATTCAACATAGAAAAAAAAAATTCATGAGTGGGAGAAGAGAGGTGGTTAAGATGAAACTTTTGACAAGAAATTAGGAATTATCCTTCATTTTCAGAAAAAGTCAAAATATAACATGAACACATAAAGGGTATAGATCTGGGGCAAAAGATTTACGGTAATCTTATAATAACAAAACCAAGGGTATTTTAAGCTTTTCACATTTTTTAAATGGTGCAATTAACAATTTTTTCACCTGCATTATTAACACTAGCCTCATCCCACGTGCTTTGCGTGTGAGATGAGGCTTTTTTTTTTTTTTTTTTTTTAGTGGTAGTAGCAAAAAAAAAAAAAAAATCTATGTTTTAATGTTTTTTATTATATATATAATTTTTATTCTGAGAATATAGTTTACAAGTGGATAAATAAATTTGAAAATTAATAAGAAAGTGACCCTATTTTTTAGGCAATGTTTTAATGGAAGTTAGAGTTTTATTTTTACCAGATTGTCCTTTAGGCTTGTCTCTACTTAAACATAGGAATGTATGGGTATTTTAAAACAAAAACAATTTGGATTGTCCTTTAGTTATATATATATATATATTTAGATTTGTTTTTGGATAAATGTTGGGTGTTTAACTTATTTTTCTATTTAAAAAAAAAAAAAACAATAAACGTATAGTTACTTTGAAGAAGTAGGTTAGTGGAAGAGTGTTCCTATTTTGTAGACAATATTTTAGTACAAGTTAGACATGTATTTTTACCAAACTATCCTCTAGTTTTGTCTCTACTTAAACCTAGGAGTGTAAGGGTATTTTGGAACAAAAAAAAAATTCGGTCCAAACAGGTGCAGCCGCTTAAATAGTAGTATAGATACTGCATTACTAACAATTTTTCCACCTTTTTGGAAATTGCCTTAAATTCCTATTTTGACTTCGTTACCTATTTGGGTTGTCTGGATGTGAAAGGAAAGTGTATTCCTTGTCTTGTCAAATAAATATTATTGATAGGGATAATTTTGTACTAAGTGTCGAACCCAAAAAATCCCAACAGGATCGCCTGCTACGAGAGACTACATCACAACGTCTACAGCTTCATAACGAAGCTGACTGCCCCAACGATAAGTTGACGACTCTAAAATGGACGACACTCTAAGCTGACGAGAATAAAGTTAAAGAGGTTAAACAAACCGTCATCCATAGCTTTGCTTGATCTCCATGCGTGCGTGTGTAAGAAAAATTCTTGCGCTACATGCTTAACCATAATTAAGAAGACTCCTATAAGTAAAAGAACTCTAGGAGATACGCAAGATCCACGAGTTACTCTTCTAGAAGGAAAAGACTTCTTGACCAAGGTACAGATGTCAACCCCACACTACTATAAATACTCCATAACCCTCACAAATCAAGGTATGCATTATTCACCCCAACTCTGGCATTCTAGAGTTGCAAACAAGAGATTTTTCTAACTTGACCGTCAAAGGGTATTTGGCCGGTACCACATCGGTACTCCTCTTAAGGTCTTCAACTTTTGTGTTATACGAGTACTTCATCCGAAGCACGTGAAGATCGTGTGACTTACTGATGATTTTTGGCATCATCAATTGGCGCCGTCTATGGGAACTCAGCTACTTGTAAAGCCGCATCATCGCTTCTCGGACAAAGAGTTGCATGGTACTCACTCACTCGATGGTGACCACCAACAACATTCAAGGAGACAAACCATGCACGATGGCACCCGAGAGACAAGTCTAAACTCTAGCCGCCGCTGTGGAACACCTCATAAACAGAACCAAGATTTGGAATAACAATTGCGCCATAGGAACGTGGGTGCTAACACCTAGGAGGAAGATCAAGAAGGAACTAGTGCAGAGAGAAGGAACCAAGAAGGGTCGGAAGGTAGCAACGCCCCAAGCAGGCCAGAACGACAAGAAACCAGCCGGCCATCTGTTACTGATACTGTCCCACCTCACATAGTCGCCGAGATGCAGATGATGAAGGAGCAAATGAACTGCATGATGAACGCCTTCAAGGGACGGGTGTCCAGCGACCTTGATGACCTGGTCTAGCGAACTGACTCGCCATTCACAGCATCCGTTAGTTCATTCCCTCTTCCACAAAAGTTCTGCATACCACAGGTAGAAAGCTACGACGGGTCCAAAGACCCCTTAGATCACTTGGAGTCCTTCAAGACCTTGCTACACCTTCAAGGGGTGCTGGACGCGATCATGTGTAGAGCATTCCCCATCACGCTGAAGGGACCCGCAAGGATCTGGTTCAGTAGGCTGACGCCTAACTCCATTGATACCTTCAAAGAGCTGAGCGCCTATTTCACCTCGCACTTCATCGGAAGGCACAAGTATAAGATATCCACCACATGCCTGATGAACATTAAACAATGGGAAGACGAGACGCTGAGGTCTTACATAACTCGTTTCAATAAGGAGGCTCTCTCGATCGATGAAGCAGACGACAAGATACTAGTAACGGCATTCACCAATAGGCTACGGAAGGGTAAGTTCTTATTCTCTCTATATAAGAACGACCCAAAGACCATGTCAGATGTGCTTTACAAGGCGACCAAGTACATGAACGCGAAAGATGCATTACTGGCCGGAGAAGAGAAGCCCAAAAAAAGGGAATGACAGGTAGACGCACAATCGAATAGGGGCCAGAAGAAGGCTAGAACTGAAGAACGACGAGAGGATCGACGCTCCAAACCACCCCTAGGGAGGTTCACAAGCTACACCCCGCTGATTGCCTCAATCGACAAAGTTCTGATACAGATTAAGGATGAAGGAGCTCTAACTTTTCCTAGCAAGTTGAAGGGAGATCCTAACAAGAGGTCGAGGGACAAATATTGCCGTTTTCATCATGATCATGGCCACAACACAGCAAACTGCTATGACTTAAAGCAACAAATAAAAGCTCTCATTAGACAAGGAAAGCTACAGAGATTCGTTAGTAAGGAAAGAGAGGACCAACCCCAAGAACAGGCTCCCCGATGAGAGAACGACCGCCTTAGGCCGCCCATAGGAGATATAAGAATGATTATAGGAGGCACTGCGACTGCTGGGTCGTTAAAAAAGGGTCGCAAGAATTACCTCAGGATGGTCCAAAACATCCAGCTGACAGGTTCCGTACCCAGGATGACGCGAATCGACTATCCCCTTATTGGATTTTCAGAAGAAGATGCGCGACGTCTTCACCACCCGCACGACAATGCACTCGTTGTCACCTTACAAGCAGGAGATTACAGCATGCACTGGATCCTAGTGGACAACGGCAGCTCGGCTGACATCCTCTACTACCCACATTCCAGCAGATGGGGATTGGTAGGGAGCGATTAGTTCCAACCAATGCTCCGCTTGTTGGCTTTGGAAGGACGACGGTATTCTCCCTTGGCGTCGTCACTTTGGCGGTGATTGTAGGCGGCTATCCTCAGTCGAATGCTTGTCAACTTACAACGCCATCATAGGACAGCCTACCCTCAACTCATGGAAAACTATAACCTCAACCTACCACTTGATGATAAAATTCCCTACTGACTATGGAGTAGGAGAATTGCGAGGAGATCAGGTGGCCGCATGCGAATGTTACGTAGTTATAATGGAAATGGACGATCACATACAAGCCTTGAGCATAGAGGAACATCGAACAATGACGGAGCCCGTTGAAAGACTCGAGGATATACCTCTCGATGATTCCCGACTAGAAAGAACCACCAAGATCGGCACCCTTGTAGACCCGACGATTCGCCAAGCAATCGTAACTTTCCTCAGAGAGAACCAGGACGTTTTTGCTTGAAGCCATGAAGACATGCCAGGAATCAACCCGCCAGTCATGGTGCACAAGTTGAATGTGTCACCTTCCTTTCCACCCGTACGCTAAAAGAAACGGGTGTTCACCCAAGAGAGAGACCAGGCTGTGGTGGAAGAGGCTTGCAAGCTATAAGAGGCGGGTTTCATTAGGGAAGTTTACTACCCCGATTGGTTGGCAAACATCGTGATGGTAGAGAAGAATAATGGAAAATGGAGGATGTGTGTAGATTTCACAGACCTAAACAACGCGTGCCCTAAAGATAGCTACCCCCTCCCGCGAGTCGACCTCCTGGTGGACTCTACGGTTCAACACCAGCTGTTGAGTTTCATGGACGCATTTTCAAGATACAACCAAATCCAAATGGACGAATCTGATCAGGAAAAGACTTTGTTCATAACAAGTCAAGGCCTTTTTTGTTACAAGGTCATGCCATTAGCCTAAAGAATGCGGGTGCAACATATCAGAGGCTCATGAATAAGATATTCACACGATAGATTTGGAGAAATGTCCAGGTATATGTCAACGATATGCTAGTGAAAAGCCAGAGGGAAGACGAACACTTGGAGGATCTTAAGGAAACTTTCGACACTCTTCGTTCCTACAACATGAAGCTTAACCTGGGCAAGTGTGCCTTCAGAGTGACGGCGGGTAAATTCTTACGATACATGGTGTCCCAATAAGGTATCGAGATTAACCTAGACAAGATCCGGGCTATAATAGAAATGGCGTCTCCTAAAAATGTAAAAGAAGTACAAAGCCTTAATGGCAAAATCGTCGCACTTAATAAATTTGTATCTAGAGCGACAGATAAATGTCTACCATTCTTTCACATGTTGAAGAAGTCTTTTGAATGGACGGCTGAGTGTTAGCAGTCGTTCGAGGACCTGAAGGCCTACCTCTCTTCACCACCGCTATTAAGTCCCTCACAACCGGGAGAAGAATTGTTCCTCTACTTAGCAGTCTCTCCGGCCACCGTCAGTGTGACCTTAGTCAAAGAAGACGACAAGGTGCAAAGACTCGTATACAATGCTAGCCGAGCGCTTCATGGTGCAGAAGAAAGGTACCCCCCCAATGGAAAAGCTTGCCTTCGCTCTAGTCACTGTAACTCGTAAACTCAAGCCATACTTTCAAGCCCATACGGTGGTCGTCCTAACCGACAAGCCTTTACAACGAGTGATGAACAGTCCTGAAGCTGCCGGACGTATGGCGTTATGGGCAAATAGAACTATTAAAATAATAATAATAAATTTTATTTTAGCATTAAAAAATGCCACGTCAACATCTAAATTAAAAAAAATTAATTTATTATTTTTAGTTAAATAAAAAAATTAAAAACAAAAAATTACATTAATTGAGATCAAAATGTGTCTTGAACCAAAAAAACATGAACACAACCCCAGAAACCAGATCTAAGAACACATCAGAAAGAAATTGCAAAACTGAAAGAACAGAATCGACCTGTCTTGTTTCCATTTTTCCATTACTGTTCCTTCTGATCCGAAAGAACACAACTCTCTCTCTCTCTCTCTCGCTCTCTCTCTTGTAAATTCTTTATATCTCTCTCACTCTCATTGAGCGATCCCAGCCATGGCCAACTCTCATTTTATACTTCTTTTTCTTCATTCTTTCTAGATCCATTACTTGCTCTATTTGTGTTTATATCTTTGTTTTTCTTCTTTCTTTTCAAATCCATGACTCTCTCTTTCGATGCTTGTTTCTTTTCAAATTTTGAATTTGTGATCTTGTGTTTATGTTCAAATATCAACAACTGATGGGTGTGGCTTGGGTCTCGGCCATGGGGTTCGGCCAAAAAATAAAAAAAAAAAAAAAAAAAAAACAACCAGATCCATACATAGTCACAAACCCATGATTAAACTGAGAAACCCATTTCTAAAAGCACATGAATATCCAACCCATACCTATGAGCACACACACACAACACACAACTCTTCACTTTGATCTGAGAAATTAGAGAGAGAGATAGTGGTGGTGGTGGCCAACGTTTTCACGACGGAGTAAGAAGGCTCCACCACGTTGACCATGCCGTTGCTGCTCTTCAATTCTGCTCTCTCTAATTTCCTCCTTGCCGAGTCCCTCACAAACAGCTCTTCGTTTTGATTTAGAGGTAAGCGAAATGGGTTGTTGCTGGGTTGAATTTTCTGTTTTGGTTTTGAAATTTTTGAGATTTGATGATTAATGTGTTTTTTGGTTTATTTTTCTTGTGGGCATCCTAAATCTTTTGGGTTTACTGGAGATGGGTTTAATTGCAGGTTGTTGGTGGTTGTGAACAGAGAAAGGCAGTGGCTTAGTGGTCGGCTAGTTCTGGTGATGGGTGGGGTCGGATTTGGGTTTGTGTTTGGATTTGGGTTTTTTGGGTTTTCTGAAGATGGATTGCAGGTTTTCTGAAGATGGATTGCTGGGTTTGTGTTTGTGTTCTTACTGATGTTTGGGTTTGTATTTGTTGTTTTTATGTTTGGTTGACAAGAAAAATCAGTTGCTGGGTTTGTGTTTGTTGCTTTTGTGATTGGTTAACAAGGAAGATTTGTTGCTGGGTTTGTGTCTGTGTTTTTGTTCTTGCTGGAAATCAATTTGTGTTTGTGTTTTTGAGTTTGGTTGACAAAAAAATGGTAAGAAAATACTAGAAAATTTGGGCATATGTTTTTATGTTTAAATCTAGATTTGTGTTCTTTAGAGTTCTTGTTGAAGATGAACTGGATTTTAATTTTTTTTATTTTGTAAAAATGGATAAATTAATTTTCTTTTTTAAAATGGGAGGTTGACGTGGCATTTCTATTATTATTTTATTAGCAATGTCAGTATTTACTATGCAAACAGTACACTCCGTTGGCCACGTAGGATATTTCTGTTAAGTGAGTAAGGGTAGAGACTAAAATGGAACGGTTTTTTATTTTAGGGACTAAAAACGGTGAAAATAAAATATAGGAACCAAAGTGAGAATCGCGTGAAAATATAGGGACGAAAATATAGTTTTCACCATATATATATATATTTAAAATGAGAGGACTCTTAAAAAAATAAGTAATGGATTGCTTTGAAAAGTAATTTGGTAGTTCTTTTGAGGTTAAAAGATACCCACATACTATGAAGCACCGACGCAGCATTTCAGCTGCTGAACCCATGTCCGATGCGAGGTGCGGCAGGCAACGCCGCTGCCTGCGCGTCAGTGCTGTGTCCCTTTTTTTTTTTTTTTTTTTTTGGGCGCAATACATGCCGACTCGGCGCCAACACGGGCCTACTTGTTCAAAATCGGGCCAATTCAGGCCGAAACCACCGATACAGGCTGTACCGACGCTAAACCGGCCGATTCAGGCTAAAAAAAATAAAAAAAAAAAAAAAAAAAAAAAAGGTGCAAAACGAACCGTCTCACATCTCACTCTCTCCGATTCATTCTCATCTCACGTCTCAACTCAGCTCCTTTCATCTTGTCTCTCTGTGCACCTCCAACTCCACACCTCCACCGTTGATAACTGATAAGTTTTGATAACTTTTGTTTCCTTTAAGCCTTTGTTCTGTTTCTTTTTTTTTTTCTTTTTTTTGATACGCTTGTTTTGTTTCTTAAAAGGCAGTATTTTGTTTTTTTGTGCCTGACCAAACACGTGAGCCACTGCTAAGCCACATCTTCCCTTTTTTTTTTTTTTAAAGCTACACCTATTTTAATACCTGCCACATATATCCTTTATTTTGTTTTTAGGATGCACATCTTTTTTCCATTATTTATTTATGGAAAGCCTTATCTATTTTAATACCCCTATCAATAATTCAAGTGTCAAAAACTTTTGTGTACTTATTACTATCTATTTATTATTATTATTATTATTATTATTATTATTATTATTATTATTATTATTATTATTATTATATGAGTTTTTTTTATTATTATATACAAAAACATGCTTAGCAATATATAAAATATATAAATAAAAATATTTCTAATAATTTTTTAATCACCGCATCCGCATCCGCACCTGAATTTGGAAATGCACCCGTGCTTCATAGCCCACATGTGAGTTTAGATTTCGCTTGTTGTATTATTATGAAAGCATCAATGGGTGTACTAGAATTTTAGATTTGGGAGTTCGTATTCAATGTTTGTTATGGGTGTATTGTGATTTGGGTTTTGTGCTTGTGAGAATCTGAATATGGAATGTGAGGCTTTGTTGAGTGCGGTTGTAATTCATATTGATTTTTCTTGTTTAGAAGTTGTAATTCATATTGTTGATAGTGAATTTTGGTTAGCGTTGCGGGTAGATATAGGTATGGACTTGACCAAACTGAGTGAATTTTTTATCTTGTGTAGATGTTTTTGATTTCTTGTTTACATTATGCGCTTATCCTAGCCCCAAATTCCCAATATACCCCAAATATTTTGTGGATTTACACAAGAATTTCCATTCATTGATTTCAAATGCTACGAGGTGTCTAGGGATAAATGGATAATGAGATAAACACCTAGTAAGAATCTAATATAAATCCAATTACTCAAAGGAAAAAGGAAATGTTACCTTCAATAAACCTAGTAAAATTGAGACCCGTGTTGCATCGGATGCCGCAGAGAATCCTGCACTCTACCAGACTATATTGGCTTAGGATATATGTCTATTTGACCGGTAAAAAGTACAGTTACTGTCAATACACAATTAGAACCCTAGTTCTAAATCAAAAAGGTACCTGAAGGATTGATCCAGCATAGTATAGTACACTTGGTTGCCCAGTGATCTGTCATCAAAGTTAATGGTGCATATCAACCAGTGTTGGTAATTACTAATTCTGATCCATCGCTTCAACCAAAAATACCTGTTGAAACAAGACTAATCCTGCACCAATTGTGAGAGCTTTCAAGCATTTTCCTTTAAACATTTCGCTTAGCGTAGCTTCTTTTTCGTCACCAACATAAGAAAGCTCAGCCAGTATCTCATCTACTTGTTCAGGAGCTGAGTCACCAATGGCTGGACCCCTGAGCCGGTACAAGGAACCTATTGCAGTTTCTCTTAATTCCTGCATGTTGCCTTTTCCCTGAATGGCACGTAAAAGTAGCCATCTAGGTGATGCTGGTAGCCACCACATCCCAATTCCCATAATCACTGCCAAAGGGGTACTAGCTCCATACATGTAGCGCCAACCAGCAACTGTGTCAACTAAAAGGCTACCAATTCCGTAACCTCCCTGCACAAGATTGCAAGTGCTTACAATGTGTAGAGTATATATGCAAATACAGTAAAAAATATACCAATGATAATTTTGTTGAGAAAGCTAGAAAAGAGACATGTAAATCCAAGTCAACTCTTACTAACTGCAATTCATTTAGGCTCTATTTGGTTGGGGGGATGGAAAATGTTAGGAGGATGAATAACAAAAGTTAGTTTTCTTACAATGTGTGTTCGATATAGAGGGTGGAAAAGTTATCTAAGTGAAGTTCTCCTATGTCATAAAAAAAAAAACAGAGAATAGAAAAGTGGAATGATGAAAAATAAATAAAAATTTTCTTTGTTTGGTTGGCAAGAAAATGAGAGGATAGAAAAGATAGTTTGGTAAGAATTTACTATTATAACCCAACTACATGGTACATAAGAAGTAATTTTTAAATTATTAAATAATAAAAACATTACTTATTATTAATTAAATTAATAAAGATAACATCTTATCAAAGTTAACACATCACATTTCCTTTTCTTTTTCCTTTTTTTCTTTTTTTTACTCAGCCATTTTCATTACTCAACATTTTAGCTAATTTACTTTAACACACATGCTGGAGAAAAAGACAAACAATGTTATTTTAACATTTTGGCTGGCTGATACCTAGTAAAAAGCAAGCCCAAAAAGTAGAAGAAGATACGAAAGAAGATAGAATTTGGCTGGCTGGTACCTGGGTGGTTGGCTGTTGGTGAGAGGGTAATATTGTAAACCCAGTTTTCTCCCCATTTCGGGGAGATGTGGTTTTGGTGAACCCAAGTAGAAAACACCCATACACCTACTATTCCCCTCTATTTTCTTTTCCTAACCAAATGGAGGAAAGCTCCTCTTTTCCTTACACATTTCTCTCACCCATTTTCCATCCACTCACTTTTCACCCGAACCAAACAGAAGCTTACTGCATACCCTAAAATAAATTATCCTCAGTTCAAAGTTGAAGCACTTACAATCACCCCAAGGACATTAAAGAACTCTTTCAAAGAGAGTAGTCGACCACGTATCTTACTTGGAGCTGTCTCAGCAATGTACATAGGAGCTGCATGCATTGCCTGAAAGTGAAGAAGCTAAAAATCATGTCTCACATAAAAATAAAAAGACAAAACTACATTTTTTTAACATCTATATTCTTCAAGAATGCATAGTTAAGTCATATATCATAAGCAGGCGATATTTTCTTTTCCCTGATGTAGACCAATATTGATATCTGATGCCGAAATTAATGCAGCACAAATTCTTAAAGGGGATTGAAAATCACCAAGAACAGAAAAATAAAAATAGACCTAAAAAACAGCACCAAGAATTGTGGAGTCAGCACCAAGCGGGATAGAAAACCTAGATATCAACACCTATCCGTTGGAAAAATATCAACTGAAATTGTACTCATCCCAAACTTGTCTACATAGAAATAGAACAGCATGATTATATAGACTACTTGGACTAGATCCTTACCCTAACTGACTTGGATTAAATTATGAAAATAACTTTGACCCTAACTGACTTGGATTAAATTATGAAAATAACTTTGACTCTAGGAAATTAAATAAAAAAAACTTAAAGTCAGCAAAAAATCCAAACGGACCCTAAATAAAACTTAAAGTAAAATACCAAAAACCTAGCAATCCAATAGAGTAATATAAAAATAAAAATAATACAAAATAAAAACAACATAATTGACTCCTAAAACTAAATAGAACTAAATTAAAATAAATTTGTATTCCTGCCTCCTGCATCATTTCTTTTTGCTCTTTCCTTTGCAAATCTATTCCCACATTAACCCCTCCAGAAGTTAGAAAACCACAAGTGCACTTAGAATTGAAAAGGGCAAAAAAATTATAAGGGACTTTAAGATAAATACCTCACATAAATATAATGGATTTAAATTTTCAATATATGTGCCTAGTTATATTACCTAGTGGTTTAATTTTACTTTATACAAACTGTTCAAGGAAAATAGAGGTATATGCATATAGATGTTAATATGGAGATAATAGTGCCTAGATATGTGTATATTAACATGGACATAGTACCACATAGATGTGTGTGTGTGTGTGTGTGTGTGTGTGTGTGTGTGTGTGTGTGTGTGTGTGTGTGTGGGCATGTCCATATCTGTTGATATGTATAGAGTGAACAACACATGATGTTTATTACCAGTCCAATTCCTATGCCAAACACAAAGCGCCCGATGATCATAATAGGGAAGTCAGGTGCTAATGCTGTTATAAGCGCTCCAACAGGATACAATAGAGCAGCTGCAAGCAACTCCCTTCTTCTTCCTTTGGTCCATATTCACCATTTAAACTTCATCAAGACATGGAAAATATCACAGATATTTAATGTATAGCTCCCTATATAACAGAAAAACTAACCTAGGAAATCAGCAACATTAAAGGCCAAGACAGAGCCAATCGATGCACCATATAATGAGCCACTAGTCTGCAATAGGTAGCATCCACAAAATTAGAAACAAAAGCATGTATTTGGTTTCCCCATCAGTGTAAAATATCAACCCATAAACGTATAACTCTAACAAGAAAGAGTCAGTTGTAAACTCACTATGAGACCAATCTCCACAGAAGATAAGTCGTACCATGATATTCCACTTAGTGTCGCTGACTGCAAGAAAAGATAAAGGTTATTATGAAAAAATATCATTAACTTGACTTAGTTATTTAAGAAAACTAAATGCTATTAACAGCACCATGGGGTCAAAAAATAATAAATTATCTTATATAAGCTGTAGTTTTAGAGTGAGTCCTTCAAGCAAGGAAATACAAATATACTTTTTTAGCTCTTAAATGAGAATTTTCATTTAAAAGAATGAAAACAAGCTAAGTCAGATGAATATAATGCCACTACAATTCAAAATTACATTAAAAGCATACCTCCATAGATATTGTGGCACAAGATGTAGCACCAATGTCATAGCCATACAGTAGTCCTCCGAGAGCCGGGAAGAGAAATCTGGAAATAACAAGACACTCCTTAAGGGTAAGGCTACTAATAATCAGGTGCAAATTTATTGTTTCAATGTTTAAGAGCAATCACATTATCAGATTGAACCCTTGGTCTTAGTGGGCCATGAATAACACCAAGCTGGTGACACCTAACCAGGATAAGAAGTTCTCAAAATTCTTAACCTTGTCTTGCCTCAAGTGACCGAACAAACATACGAATAAAAATATGTAGCATCATACTTTTACTACAAATAGTAAGTTTAAAGCTGTAACTGATTAGCTATATACACATAGTCCCAACACATTCCTATCTGGGAAAACTGCGGAACATTCTAATGTCGCAACTATTCGCCTAACATCATTATCAAAGCATAAGGCACCACAAATTTTTCCAGTTAAATCAGCTCAAAAGGGTAAAATTTATAACAAAAATTTGAATACTCACGGTAGGATTGCAGCGACAACGGAATAGTTTTCAGAACCATGAACCCCCCCATTAATAAGAGGCTCCTCTACACCACCAATCTCACCAGAAGACACTCCTACCTAAATAAAAACAACAATACAATCAACTACTTGAAAAAATAAATCTTCAACACCAGACAGAGTATAGCTTTCAAATTCTCTCTCTTTTAATTTGTTCTCTTGTGCACTTTCTATGCATCCAAACAAGTATGAAATGCAAAGCAAGACACATATCATATGTTATGTACAAACATTTCTTTCAGAAAATTTCAAAAATAATCTCAAAACACTAAAACCAAACAACATTAGGTTTCCAATAAAACAATGAAAAACATGAACAAAAATAAACCACAAAATATTCAGTGATCCTCTGTGATAATAATCTCAAAGTGAAATTTTTTGACATTTATTTTTTAATTTCAACAGAAATTTTAACTTCTTGTCTCATAATTCTATACAATGAAACAACTTGTTCAACTTCCAGTTCCTCAATTTCCTTTACGCTTTTGCTTTTGCTTTTGCTTTTTTTCTTTTCTCAGCATCCAAACAGAGCATGAAATAGTGAAAACCTTGCCGAGAGACGATAACGTAGGTTGCTGAGGATCGGAAGCCATTTTTGAATGAAGCTCTGTCTGAGAGAGATAATTGTAAGCGAATTATATTATAGTATTATTAATATTATACATATATATAATATAAAATTAATTTAGAAAAAAAGGGTGAATGATAAATAGAAAAGTTGAGAGATGGTTTTTAATGGTTAGGTGTGAGAGCGGGAAGAGAATGTCAAGTGTCATGAGAGAGAAGAGAATGAGGAGTAGATTGAGGTTATAAACTGAGGTTTTGTACTCTGTTTTTGTAATGGTACAACTACAAAGGTTAGAGTAGCCACATCCTTTTTTTTTTTTTTTTTGAGAAGTAGCCAGATCCTCATATAGAATGTGCAACTCATCTTTTGAATATATCAGTTTCATGTTGGGAATCATCTCTTCAATAGATGAGTTCACTGAAAGGTTATTTCAGAAAAAAGTTTTAATAAAATTTTATTTTGTCAAATAAAATAATTATTATTAAGAAGAAAATCCCCTCAACGTGGGAAACAAGACCTTTTTTTTTTTTTTTTTTTGAGGGGAAGGACCTTTTTTTTTGTTGTTGATAAAAACAGGACCTTGATTTGTTGAGAGGCATCATAATCATATACCACATAAAAAGTTTGATCTAAGACATTATGGTTGTCTCAAGTGATTATATTTTTCTTATACCAAATGACTACCATTGATTGAAAAATTGGGAAACTGACATAATTCATAAATATCGAACTTTCATTATTTATTGTAACAATAATTTATAATTTTTTATTTAGCATAAATTTGATCTTAAATAATGTGCTTTCGTCCTGTAACTAGAAATAATTTTTGTTTATTCATTTTTATTATCAAAATATTATCACACTTTACATAATGATTTCGTAAAGGTGTACTAGCTACAAATAAAGCAATGTAAACCTATACCTATATTTCTTAAAAATTGCAGCCAGGTAAAAAATAAAAAAATAAAAATAAATAAATAAATAAATAAATCAAATTCTAGTGGAACTTCCAAAGCCTAAATATTTTTTCTTTTTTCTCTCACCCTCTCCAGGGGCAAAACTTGAAAACATGAGTCTCAGAAGAGTCTCAATTTTTTTAAATATAAATAAGTGGTGTTTTAGTTTTTTATCAGACTATTCCACTTCTTAAATATGATGCACTTCCAATCCCATCCCGACTATTAATTATAAAATTAAATCTGAAATATCCCAAAAAAAATTTTTTTAAATAAAAAATAAAAATGTGTCTATGTCTTTGAGGCAACTGAACAGTGTACGGAACTGAAATAAAATCTGCTTTGAAAGTTCGGTTGGTGTTGTCGCTGGACCTACTTTTTATTTTGTGTTACAGAGAGATACTTTGGTTGTTTAGTTGATCTTCTAAACGTCTCATGTCTCAAGACTCACAAGCCTCAACCCCTTTCGTTTAGTACCAGTTGGACTCAGACAATCAGATGCCCAACAACATACATACAGTAAAATATTGGCGAAAATACACTTTTGGTCCTTACATTTTGGGCCTATTCTCAATTTGGTCCCTAAATTGATTTAGCTCCTAGGTCAGTCCCTGATTTCTAAAAATCGTTTTTAAAATAGTCCCTACCGTCAATCCAGTGACAAAAGATACTGAGGTGGCAGACGGAATGCACTGTGTGCACTGTCAATGCTGACGTGGCTAATAAAAAAAATTATTTAACTTTTAAAAAATAACACATCAGCATTTTAATAATAAAAAATTCATGTCAGAAAATTTTAAAATAAAATAAAATAAAAAACAAAACCTTAAATCTCATTAAATTAAATAACTAAATTTGTATTTTTTTTAATTGCTTTTCATTATTTTTTTGGAAGAACACAAGAACATGTTCTTCCCTAACATATCTAACACAATCAAACTCAACAAATTCTAACACAATGAACACCAAATTCTATAGCAAATCAAACCATAAACTCAGTAAATAAACTCATCTCCAACAAACCCAAACCTAGAAATTTTCTTGAGAAACAAACACAAAAGAAAAACCCAAAAAATTCAACAAAGACCCATCGAAACTGAAGCCCAAGCACCACTGAAACAACCTAACTCACACCGATTCAAACAAGCTCCAGCCACCGAAACATTCTAGCACCACCGAAACAACCAACCCACGCCGAAACATCCCAGCTTCACTGAAACAACCAACCCACACAGATTCAAAGAAGCCCCAGCCACCGAAACAACATAGCACCGATGAAAACCCACACGGATTCAAAATCAAACAAGCCCCAACCACCAAAACTAACGCACTACCACCGAAATCAAGCCAAACCACACCGATTCAAACCAACCCGTCACTGATTCAAGCAAGCCCTAGCCATCGAAACCAACCCAGCACCACCAAAAACAAACTAGACCAACACTAGTTCAAACCCTTAATCACCGATTCAACATCTACTCACAACTTCAAAGCCAAAATGAAACAAATTATCTGAACTTGCGATCATCTACGAGAGTCCTCAGCCCGATAGGAAGCACCAGACGTTCTCAATCTCCTCTGCCCTCTTTCTCTTTCAGTCGGGTTAGGGTAGGGATTTTAGGATGGTGGTTTTGATTTTGGGGTGGAATGGGCAGAGAGAGTTTGATCTGGGTTGGGGTTCGTGGGATTTTTGGGATAGGAACTCAATTTTTTAAGCTGAAAAAGCTTTTTTTTTTCTTAATTTAATTTAATTAATATTTATTTATTTATTTATTTATTTTAAAATTTATGAGCTGGATTTTTTGTTTTAATTTTTTATTAACTTAAATCTGACGTGGCATTTCAAAAATGCTAAATAAGTTTTTTTAATAATATTTTAATAGCCACGTCAGCATTGACAGTGCACACAGTACATTCCGTCTGCCACCTCAGCATTTTCTGTCACTGGATTGACGGTAGGGACTATTTTAAAAACGATTTTTAAAAATCAGGGACTGACCTAGGAGCTAAATCAATTTAGGGACCAAATTGAGAATAGGCCCAAAATGTAGGGACCAAAAGTGCATTTTCGCCTAAAATATTATAATTGTTTACACCTTACCATTCAACACAGTAAACTGATAATATGCAAATGATTTACTTTGGTCTAGTTATGGGAAAGTCCTTTATTTGAGATTTACAATTAAGGCATGTGTTTTCTTTCGCAAAGAGTGCTTGCTGAGATTTTGTTCTTATCCATACTTCTCCCAAGAATCGGTGTGTCTTTGGATTAAGAGTTTTTTTTTTTTTTTTTCAACATTTTTCCTGGTATTTAATCTCATTTCATGTCAAACGAGAAACGAAAGGATTGCATGGCCCATTCCACGTCCACGTGGAATTTTTGCATGGTTTTTCGGATTTTTCAAAATTTTCGGTTTTTGACCGGTTTTTCCCGGTTTTTGACCGGTTTTCCGGTTGTTGACCGGTTATTGACCCAAAAAGAAACCTGGCCTGGAATTTTTGTTATCAAGCATTAAGCCATTAACTGATATCCTCGTAATACCAAATAATTTGAGTTCAAAGTTCAAACATCAAATTCACTGACTCTTAAAAGTTTGGCAACCATCATTAAGTTCTACTGAAATTCAATGAACATCCCATGGTTTTAACTAAATAGACCAACAAACGCGCTTCCCAAAGGCAAGTTTTGCGCTTCATTGTTTTTTTTTTTTTTTTTTTTTGAGCCAAAAAGTTTGACTTTCTCGTGAATAGTGCACACAAATTTTACTTTTCAGTAACTTTTTCATTAAAAATGAGTCCCGCGGTACTATTTACACATTAAAAAATTATTTTACTACAGTTTTTTTCAGTTTCAGTTTTCAGTTTTCAGCCTAATCCAAACGGACCCTAAGTATCTGTTTGGATCTGCGTCCGCGTCTACGCGTTTGAGTTTTTAGATTTTTTTTTTCTGCTGTGCGTTTCAACTTTAGGGGACAAGTCACTGTGCAAGCACTGTTAATGTACTATTCAACAACTTTTTCATTAAAAATGGGTCTCATGACACTATTCACACATTAAAAATTATTTTGCTATAGTGTTTTCAGTTTTCAATTTTCTGCAATAAGTCTTGTCCAAACGGACTCTAAGAGGAATGTAAAAACCAATGCTTCCATAGATATTGTGGTTTACAATTATAGCTTCCATGCTTGTTTATTTTGGGTTGTCTCTCGAATAACTAAAGAGAAAGAGTCAAAGAAAGGGCAGGGGCAGCAATTCAAATCAAGATTTATCTGGCTCCTTGTCTATATTAAATTACAAAAATAAAAGTAAGAAATCAATCTTGTATCAAACTACTTGTCTTGTAGTTGGATCCCCTAGTTTTTGGAATGTTCCAAATTCTACTTGAGCATCCAAATCTAGGTCAATACTGGCAAAAACATCTCGGAACAAGGTTCTAGTGCCATGCCAAATATGTCCGAATAAGAAAAGCAGAGCAAATGAAGCAGAATATAATGACTATCCTAATATAATTTGAATCTCTCCCATAGTACTACTAAACAACTGCTCCACACCCCCCCTCCCCACCCAACAAAAAAAAAAATCTCTTACAGGTCTCGAAACAAGTGCAAAATACAAGTGTATGCATTGTCTTCTTAATGCTATGTTTGGAAGTTTGGAGGGAGAGAAGAGTATAGAGGAGTAAAGGAGAAGAAAGTAGTAGGGAGGAGAGTAGAGGAGAATGGTTATCCTCCATTTTGTTTGGATATTTTTAAAATTAAGCAAGGGGAAGAGGAATAAACTAATTAGCCCTTCCTTTTATAATTGCTATAAATGGTGAAGGGTAAAATAGGTAATTTAAAATATTTAATTAGCTCTACAATCGCTTTTTTCTACTCCCCCTCCAAATCTCTTAAATTTGGGGGAATCAATCAATCAATCAATATCATATATATACTATATATAATAGCAAAAGTCTTTTCCTACAATTAAGGAGGTGCTGTCATATAGGAAAAACGGTCATCTTAAATTCAGCCACGTTTTAAGTTAAAAAGCGATAAATTACAATGTTTTACTATGTTAAAACACTGTTTGGGAGCCTCTTGGTATAAAAAGAAACTAACCGCTTAAAACAAAAAACAAAAAGAAAAAGAAAGATTGGTAAACGGAGAAAGGAGAGAGAGAGATGAGGCACGCCACAGATCCTAACACACAGAGAGACCGAGAGCAAGAGCGAGAGATCCCAACAATGGTGACGCTCAAACGCACACCTACAGAAAGCCATCAACACTGTTGCCATCAGATTGAGAGATACGGAGATAGAGAGAGACAGTCCATAAGGAGCGCAAGAGTAGAGATTGAGGAAGAGAAAACTAAGTGTCATTAACACGTTACCATTAGATCGTTGGAACTACCATCGATAAAGGTTTTCTTTTATTTCTTTCCTAGATCTGGGTATGAGATTGGTTGGATTGAATTTATTTATGTATTTGGATTACACTAGGTTTTGATTTTTTTTGGGGGGGGGGGGTTCATTGTAAAGAAGCAGGATTTTTTTTTTTTTTTAGATTACAAAATCACTAAAAATACATTGATTTTAGTTTGGGTACTTCTGTTTCTAATCTTAACCAAATCATTGGGATTAAATAAGTATAGGATTGAATGTTGCATTGATATTTATTTTAGGTTTTTTTGTCGTATACCCATAATCAATAAAGTTTTTGTCTTTGTTTTTGTTTTTTTCCTTTTCTTTTTCAAATCTGAGGATTGAATATGATTTAGGTTTGGATTTTTTGGTTGGATTGCTTTAGATTTAATTATTTCAGTTAAAATCGTTAGGATTAAATAAGTATAGGATTGAATGCTGCATTGATATTTATTTTAGGTTTTTTTGCTGACCCTACCAGTATAAAAACAAAACGAACCGCTTAATAAATTACACAATAACCACCGTCATGCAGTCAGAACCGTTACCGGTGAAGGATTTCTTTATTCTTTTTAAAATTACACGATAACTATGATTTATGTTTAAGTGTTTCGATTTAGTCATTTGGGTCAGATTTTGTTTTGATCAATTATAGGATTAGACTTGGTTTATGGTTAAGGTATATGTGTTGCTTTGGTTTGGTTTTGGATTTTTGAGTTAAAATTTTTTTGGATAATTTGTGGGTAATTTGTGGATTACAAAGCAAAGTATTTTTGGTCTCTTCAATGTCTTTATGCTTCATGAATCAGCATTCTTGGCAAAGAGTTTCCAATTTTTTCATTTATCAAGTACAAATTTAGATTTTTTTTAATTCTCTTTTGGATTCAATTGTAGATTTTACTTGTCATTGATTGATTTCAACTTCAAATCTGTGTAATAAAAAATTAAAATGTTTTTCTTTAGCTTTTCTTTTTTTGGATTTGTAGGTGGAAAGGCAAATCCTTGGAAGCAATCCAAGTCTGAGTAGAAGCAGTACTAGTAGGTATAGTTTCCACTTTATTGGAACCATCACCAGTAATTTTTTTAATTGAATTTTAAATATGCTTTATGTTTGGATATTTGGTTGGATTGGTTTGATTTTTAGGTATTTGGGTTAGAATTTATTTTGTTTTCATTTAGGTATTTGGGTTAGGATTTTTTTCCTATTTGTTTTTGTTTTAAATATAAGGATTAAAAAGTGATAAATTATACTATTTCACAACGTTAAAACTCCGTTTTATAGTTTTCCCATTTTTTTAAAAAAAAAACTAACCGCTTGAATTATACAACAAAGGCTTGCAATGCCCAATTTTCTGGTCTCTACATTAATAATGGTGGGGTAATGGTTTAGTTAAAATTTTACCCAATTTTCCTTGGAAGCATGAATTTAGAGGAATATTTTTAGTGTGATTCAAGTGTGGTTATTAATGCTTTGCATACTGGTTCAGAATGTTCGTCAACAACAACACCTGTTGTTGAATAAGCTAAGGCCATATTTGCCCACTTGTGAGAATGGGAATTTTTGCACACTAGGAACGATGTAAATGAAGCTGAATGCCTAATGTATTAGGCAAGCAATACAAAATGTTTTAATGTTGTTGTGGTTTTGCTCTATTACTATTCTGTTTCATCATTGATAGCTATAATTTTTTTTTTTTTTTTTTGGGTGGCATATTGAGTTCCTATTGGGTTTTCATTGTTGGTGGGAAAGTAACTTTTTACTTTCTATTTTATGAGAAGAATTTTTGAGAAATTCATAGTTTATTGATCACTGAATTTTTGATATCTATGTCTCTCATTATTCCCTTTTATTTGATATATATGGCTCAGTTGATCCTTTTTAATGTTTGGCTCATAAAAAAAACTTCTTTAAACATAACGTTTTTAATCTCTCTCAAAGATTCAAACAAATATGTAGCCAAATATTTTCAAAACTCCAGTGTGAATGTTCAGTTATTTATTTGTAGTTTTGGTTATATTTTGATTAGAGCAATGGTTATTAGTTCATCTCACACACACAATTGTGCAGTAGTATTTTCCATTTTTATTATATAGTGTTCTTTTACATTTTAATTTAAAACTAAACTTTCACAATTTGCATTTATTCATATGCTGCGCATAACCTATCCCCTCTCTCGTCCGTCTTTCTTCCCACTGTCACTCTCTCATATGCATACCCAACACAGTAATACCCTGCAAGGGCATGACTATGTTTGCCATCTCTGACCCAACCTCAGTATCAAGCCATTCTCTATTGGTAATTTTTTATTAATCTATGACTAATTTCTTTTCCTATTGTCCATAATTATGTTTGTTGTAAATTTTGGGGTTTTGATTCCTAACCCTTTTTCCTTTCTATTCTTTTCTTGGTTGAAGTCAAGGAAGCACTCTAGAAGTTCAAATACTACTAGTTTTGTAATGTGTGGAGATACAGAACAGAGGGTTGTCTCCACCAGCTTACAGCCACCATTAGATAGTGGAGTATTCTTTTCTGCAATAAGAGTTCATAACCAAGTAAGTAAGCTATTCATAAATTACCATTGTTTCTTTCCTTTGTTTTACATAAATATATATATTCATTTATTAAAGTTCAAGCAGTTTCTCTTTACCAATGTGCTTGAGATTTTCTTTCTTAATCTTCGTCTTCTATTATGGTTTTTGTGGAATTGCATAATCTGGTGTATTCAGTAGTCTTTTCCATTGCCAACATTAATGTTGAAGCAGTTTAAGAAACCAAAAGGCAATGAAAAATCTATGGAGGTATTCCCTACAATTTTGATATTTTTGTTTTGGGTTTTAATTTCGTACTCTTTGAGGATTTTCAGTTTAGTTGGATATAAAGTTTCGTATTTTTATAGTCTTCTTATGGCTTTTAATTTCATGTATTTCAAAGAATTTTATATTGATGTGTCCATTTTGACCTTTAGAGGGATCATAAAATAATTAGTCAAAGAAGGAAAAGAATTGAGTGTAGACAGTATAGAAAGAGGGTGCCTTCCAGTTTTCTTTTCTTCTATTTATTTTCATGTCTCTTTCTTGGGGAAAAAAGTGTGAGGAAATTCTAGGAATTGCACATTCAATTTGGTGACACTACATTAGTCATTTAAACATTCAAAGATAGAAAAATGCTAAAGCTACTACCAATTTTCCACAAAAGCTTACAACTTACATGGCAATGAATGTGTTTGGCGTTACATCAACAACATAATAAATTCCTAAATTGCTTAGTTATCTGTTTAAAAGTTGGCACATCAGTTTTTAAGGACTATATAATAAAATTTGTAATAGTTGTAAGATCACTCTAAGGGATACATTATTAGTGGGTAGTAGGAGTGAACCCACATTCCTTAGTTCAAATCTTCCCTTCATCCTCTGTCTGGTGCCAAACATATCAAAAAATATATATTTCTAATCCAATGTTAATAGCTTTTTCTTCAGTAAAATCTTCTAAGGTTAATGAGCCATGGTATTTCCTCTCTTAGGGCATTCATTTATAAGTAAGCATTTATAATCACAAGTAGATTGTTTGCTTCCTACCAAGAGAGTTTTCTGAAATAAGTGAACATGCTACCACATGCTGGTATAAATTAATTTTTTTTGTAGTCTGGGAACTATGTAAAGAGAAGTATGAACCACTATGGCTTGAAGGGCGAAACCAGTGTGATTTGGAGCTCAAATTGAGCACAAGATTCTTTCTTTAATATCGGTGCTTAATTTTGGTAGAATCTTACTTTAGCCACTTATAGTAAAGAATTAAGAAATCATTTTTGTAACTGAATATGCATTTGAATAGAAACTAAAAATATTCATATATAATTTCTCAGCAAAATCCCAAAATTAGCATTTTCCTTTTCCATTAACATACAACTAATAATTTGGTTTATAAACAATATGCTTTGTGTAGTTTTTTGGTTAGTATGTATGTCATGTGTTAGAAAAATGCATATATGTTTAGACTTCAATAGGATTTTTTTTTCTTTTTTAGTTAGTATGGTTTAGTAGGAGTTGTGAAATTGAATTAACCATCTATTGAATGGATAGAGCATGGAGAATATGTCTCTTAAATTAATGAGGTTGAGAAAATTTGTGTCCTAAGGTAGCTTAAACAAAACATAGTTTCTTATCAAACTTTGTGGTCTATATGCATTTATGATTTTTTTTTTTTTTTAAGTTTCTTATCAAGCTTCTAAGATACATTTACTTTGTGCAGTATATAAATGTTGGGGTTGAACAAAATCTACAAAGGTCTATATTCATTCCTCACGAAAGGGAACTATTACTAATCAGAGCATTCAGGTATAATGTGGATTTAATAAAGAGAATAATAAACTCAGGTATAATGTGAACTATTACTAATCAGTTGTATTTATTAGATTTGCATTTGGATTTGAGGATCAAATTTAAGAGATTCACTTGGTTTTGTTTTTGCTTAAGCTAAAGTACTATGCTAATTTTGGTTGGGATTTTTTTTCTGGTGGGTTATCCATTTCATAGTAAACTAAATTTTTTTTTTCTTTTATATGTGGGCTAAAGTTAACTAAAAGTTATCTTTCTTTTATCTCTAGCTCTCTTTCTCTTTTGTGTCTGAAGAAATTGTGAGGAACAAGGTGAAGAACACAAGTTAACTTTGGATTTTTTCTGAAAGTTGTAAACTTATCTTGAGCAAAGTAAGTAAATTCTAGTTAAAAACTTATAAAACTCTATACTTGTGATGTTGGAAATTGGATTAGTGGTGGTATGTTGTATTGGAGCAAGCGGGTGGCTTACATGGTGTTATAAGGTGGTTTAAACTAATATTGGGAATGTTTTTCATTTCTTGCAAATGTGAATGAGTATTATTGATTAGATGTGATGAATAGTGATGGGGTATGATAAAATACAACTCCAATTTCGTCCATAGAGATCGTCCAAGACGAGCAGGTTACATGGATGAGGATTTGCACAGTCAAGTGAGGGCCTCAGGACGAGGTAAGCTGACTGAGGGCCTCAGGACGAGGAATTCTGGACGACACATGGACACTTAGGAAAATTCATGAGTAAGCAAAACAACTCAGTATCATACGTGTAACTCCCAGTGATCGTTGCGCATAAAGAGTGTAACTCCTAAACAGTTGAGGAAGTTATATTCAAACACACATCTCCTCAAATCAAAGGGAGGTTACAAACCCAATAACTGCTCTTAAGACACTATATAAACGTTGATTCAGACCAAGAAAAGGTATGTTCTATAATTCCTAAAAAGTTGGAACTCGAAAATAATAGAGAAAAAACTAACTTTGTCATCGGAGGGTTATTAGTCGGCAACCCCAGTCACCTATGATTACTGTTCTTTCTTTTTCAGGCCATCAAGTCAACTGGTAGTCCCCTCTAATCCGAAGCATCCAACCTACTAATTTTCTTCCCACCATCAGTTGGCGCCGTTTGTGGGAAAAGCTTGAAGAAAATAATTTTCGTTTTCTTTTCGTTCGATCGTTCGTTGTTCCCAGCCAAAAGGCTGAATGGTTCGGACAAGATCAAGGGCTACCAGCCTAGGCCACCAAGGGAGTAGGGATGCTTCTAGTAATCCCTACCGCGACCGTCAATCAGCGCCTGTTGCGCAACTGCCTTCTGTTTAACATATGCAATCCATGGCTGCTACTATGGCGGAATTGACCCGCCAAAATCAGGATTTGAATAAGGAGATCAACTTAAGAAGGGCACGGGATGGAGTGCATGCAGAAGGATGAGCCCAAAGTCAAAAAGGTAGGGGAGAAAACGTTGAGTCCGAAGATCAATCAAGGGGTACTACTTCAAGAAGAGTGCCATAATTGGAAAGGGAAATGGACCAAATGAGAAAAGCTATGGATGAAATGAAGGAGAATATGAGGCGAGCGAACCCCGTGGAAGACTTAATTCACCGAACGGACTCCCCTTTCATGATTTCCATCAATGGTCATCCTTTACCCCCTAAGTTTAAAATGCCTTCCTTGGATTCATACGATGGAAATCATGATCCCTGTGATCACATTGCTACTTTTAAGACAACCATGCACCTTCAAGGAGTTCCGGACGAGATTATGTGCAGAGCGTTCCCTACTATACTAAAGGGGCCTGCAAGGGTATGGTTTAGCAAAATACCCCTAAACTCTGTCGGATCATTCGAAGAGTTGAGTAAGATGTTTGTTAATAACTTCATCGGAGGACAACGCCACAAGCGTTCTTCTTCCAGTTTGTTAACTATTGAGCAAGGGGAGAATAAGAGTTTACGGTCCTTCATTACCCGTTTCAATAAGGAGGCCTTGACGGTGGATGAAATGGACGACAAGTTACTATTGGCCGCTTTCCATAATGGGGTCAATTCTGACTTGTTCATTCATAAACTGTACGAGTAGAAGCCTCAGACTATGGCTGAACTCGTCCATTCAGCCCAGAACTTCATGAATGCTGAGGACGCAATAATAGCTAAGAAGAGGAAAAGGTCAGAACGCTCTGAAGCAGGTCACCAACGACACCCAGATCAAGGTCCTCGTCCCAAGAAGGCCCGGGCAGATGAGAAAAGGGATAGAGATGGTAAAAACGCAAGTTCATCATCAAGAAGTCAGCAGTACACTCCCTTGAATACTCCGCTAGAGCAGGTCTTAATGCAAATCAAGGATGATCCGTCCTTAAAGTGGCCAGAGAAAATGGAGGGAGATCCTAACAAGCGCAATAGGAACAAGTATTGCTGCTTTCACAGGGACCATGGGCACGACACGGACGAGTGTTTTGATTTGAAGCAGCAGATAGAGAAACTCATCAGGCAGAGAAAGTTGAGGAATTTCCTAGGACGAGACCACAAGGACAAGAAGTTAAAGGCCAAGGTGGAGGAGTCCTCACAACCCCCGCTAGGAGAAATAAGAGTTATTATAGGAGGAACCTCAGCAGCGCATTCATCCAAATCGAGGAAGACATACTTGAAGGTGGTGCAAAACGTCCAGCTGTCAGGACGATCTCCAAGGACGAAGGAAGCTGACGAGCAAGCCATCACATTCACGGACGAGGATGCTGGAAGAATTCATCACCCCCATGATGACGCGATTGTCATTACTCTACTCATTACCAACTATACTACCAGAAGGGTGTTGGTAGACAATGGCAACTCGACGGACATTTTTGTATTACCCCGCTTTCCAAAAAATGAGGCTAGGACGAGATCAACTTCGTCCAGTGAATTCGCCCTTGGTAGGATTTGGAGAGATGAAAGTACAATCGGTAGGTACCATCACGCTGCTAGTGGTGGTTGGAGCATACCCGCAGCAGATAACTAAAGAGGTAAACTTCCTTATAGTTGATTATTCATCGTCATATAATGCTATTATTGGAAGGCCTACTCTGAATAGCTGGAAGGCGGTAATCTCTACCTACCATTTGTCCGTTAAATTCCCAACTGAACATGGCGTGGGTCAAGTACAAGGAGATCAGTTAGCTGCTAGAGAATGCTACCTAGTTATGTTGGCGATAGACGAGCATGTGCAGACAATGAGCATAGACGAAGGAAGAATCACAGCAGAGCCCGTTGAGGTGTTAGAAGAAGTCCCCTTAGACGATAGTAAAACCGAGAAGTTCACTAGAGTAGGGGCGAGCATGGAAGAAGAGGTGAAGAATGCACTGGTCCAGTTTTTAAAGAAAAGCCTTGATGTCTTTGCATGGAGTCATGAAGACATGCTGGGTATTGATCCGAGTGTCATTACTCATCGTTTAAATGTATGTCCCTTCTCCAAACCTGTGCGTCAGAAGAAGAGGGTATTTGCTCCTGAGCGGGACAACGCCATTAAAGAAGTCCAGAAGTTGATCACTGCAGAGTTCATCAGTGAAGTTTATTATCCGGACTGGTTGGCGAATGTAGTCATGGTAAAGAAGGCCAATGGCAAGTGGCGAATGTGTGTGGACTTTACTGACTTAAACAAGGCTTGCTCAAAGGACAGTTATCCGCTGCCACACATCGACCAATTGGTGGACTCGACAGCAGGTCACAGGCTGCTGAGCTTTATGGATA
The DNA here is from genome assembly GCA_032878915.1 of Castanopsis chinensis. NCBI lineage: Eukaryota > Viridiplantae > Streptophyta > Magnoliopsida > Fagales > Fagaceae > Castanopsis > Castanopsis chinensis. The sequence goes on from JAVQMG010000132.1 coordinate 22,103,482, forward strand.
CCTTCTCAGGTTACAACCAAATAAGGATGAACGAGGTAGACCAAGAGAAGACTTCATTCATCACCAGCCAAAGATTGTTTTGCTATAAGGTAATGCCTTTTGGTTTAAAGATCGCGGGGACGACTTATCAAAGGCTGGTGAACCACATGTTCCGTCCTCAAATTGTATGAAATGTAGAGGTCTACGTCGATGATATGCTGGTAAAGAGTTTGGATGAGGGGAAGCATCTAGACGACCTGCAAGAGACCTTTGACACACTTCGGCGGTACAACATGAAACTGAATCCAAGCAAGTGTGCCTTTAGAGTTTCATCAGGGAAGTTTTTAGGGTTCATGGTTTCACATAGAGGAATTAAGGCAAATCCAGATAAGATCTATGCAATACTTAACATGGAACTGCCAAAGAACATCAAAAAAGTCCAGTCTCTTACAGGACGAGTTGCCGCCCTCAACAGGTTTGTTTCGAAAGCGACCGATAAGTGTTTACCGTTCTTTAAAGTCCTCAGGAAGGCGTTTGAGTGGACGGACGAGTGTCAGAGGGCCTTTCAAGATTTGAAGACTTACCTCACAAGGGCACCGTTACTAAGTCCATCAGTTCTTGGGGAAGAGCTGTATTTGTATTTGGCGGTATCCCCGCAGGCTGCAAGCTCAGCACTGGTCAGAGAAGAAGGACGAGTTCAGAAACTGGTATATTATACAAGCCAGGCACTTAAAGGAGCGGAAGGATGATACCCAATGATGGAGAAGTTAACCTTTGCCTTGGTCACGGCTTCCAGGAAGCTGAGACACTATTTTCAAGCTCATGTCATCATTTTCCTAACAGATCATCCCCTAAAGAAAGCAATGAACAAATTGGAAGCCGCAGGACAGCTAGTCCAATGGGCAGTGGAGCTCAGTGAATTTGATGTCAAGTACCAGCCAATGAATACAGTAAAGGCGCAGGCACTGGCGGACTTCATTGCGGAGTTCACACCAAGCCAAGACGAGCTGAGCAAGGACGAAGGAACAAAAAGGTGGATTATCAATGTGGATGGATCATCCACGATGTACGCAGGAGGGATTGGAGTCATACTGAAGTCCCTAGAGGGTGATAAGCTGGAGTACGCAGCGCGTCTACAGTACCAAACTACCAACAACGAGGCTGAATATGAAGCCCTATTAAAAGGGTTGGAATTGGCTATGTCCCTAGGGACAAAATCAGTAATAGTTTGAGGAGATTCTCAGCTAATCATCAATCAAGTCAAAAGAATGTGCGAGGCCAAGGAAGATCGGATGAAGAGATACCTCAGCAAAGTAAGGAGGCTTGTACAAAAATTTTCAGAAGTGAGTTTTATTCAACTCCTAAGGGAGGAGAATGTGGAAGCAGACGCGTTGGCAAAGGCAGCTTCAGTGGGAGGAGTTATGGACGAGTTTGGCAAGGTCCAATACATGCCGAACATAGACCTTCCAGAAGTACAGCAAATTGGAGGGGAAGAAAATTGGATGAGTCCAATTGTAATTTATCTCAAGGATGGGAGGCTTTCGGAAGACAAGAATAAAGCTAGAAAGCTGAGGGTCAGGGCTGCAAAGTATGTCCTTATAAATGAAGTGTTGTACAAGCGAGGCTTCTCTCAGCCCTACCTAAGGTGCCTAGCTCCTAACAAATCCAATTATCTTTTGAGGGATGTCCATGAAGGAGCATGTGGGAATCACTCGGGGGCAAGATCACTCGTCCATAAGATCATTCATACCGGCTACTACTGGCCCACAATTCAAGCAGATGCTAAGGCTTATGTCAAGGTATGCGACCAATGTCAGTGCTACAACAACGTCCCTAGGCAACCGTCAGAGTACCAAACCCCAATGATGGCCCCATGGCCCTTTGCACAATGGGGACTGGACATTCTAGGTCCTTTCCTCCCAGGAACCAGATAAATGAAATTTTTAGTAGTAGGGATAGACTATTTTACAAAGTGGGTGGAGATTGAACCCCTTGCAAAAATTACACAGCAAAACGTTAAGAATTTTGTTTGGAAGAATATTCTGTGTAGGTTCGGAGTACAGAGGGTGCTGGTATCTGACAATGGACGACAGTTTGACAACGCACCATCCAGAGACTTTTGTGAGCATTTTGGAATAAAAAATAATTACTCCTCACCCTCCCACTTACAGGCAAATGGACAAGTAGAGGTAGCAAACCGATCCTTGCTGAAAATCATCAAGACTCGGCTCGAGGGGGCAAAGGGGATATGGCCAGACGAGTTACCAGGCATTCTTTGGGCCTACAGAACGACTGTGAGAACCCCGACAGGAGAAACCCCCTTCAAGTTAGCTTATGGAAGTGAAGCGGTCATACTTGCAGAAGTTCATATGGCTAACCATCGAGTGATGAAGTATCAGGAGAAAGAAAATGAAGAACTGCTTCGTCTCGACCTTGATCTCATTGATGAGGTAAGGATGGATGTGAAGCAAAGGACAACAAGGTACAAAAATCTCATGGCCAGGCAGCATGATGCCATGGTAAAACCCAGGCGCTTCAGCATAGGGAACCTCATTCTCAAAAGAGTATCTTTGGCAACTAGGAACCCAGCTCATGGAAAATTGGGACCCAATTAGGAAGGACCATACAGGGTAGTCAACTGCAAGAGGCAGGGGTCGTATTACTTGGAAGCTCTGGATGGACGAAAGCTAGAGCATCCTTGGAATGTGGAGCACCTGAGAAGGTACTATCAGTAATGGGCTTGGACAAAGTTAATCAAGAACGAGGTTACAGCTATACTACTATGATCTTCACGTTTATTAATGTCTACTAATGTGTATTCTTACTACTGCTATGGTGTGTATTAAGAATAAAGATGCACTAGTTCTTAAACTCTTGCACCGTCTACAGACAAGTTTGTGAAAGACGAGGTTATGTATTTTAAATATTTTCCCAAGTATTTTCATAAGGCACTAGCTTCTAAGCAGGTGCCATATTTGTGAACAATACTTATATAATGATATGGTTTGGATTTTCAATGTATTTTATGCATAAAATCTGACTCCCATGGTAAAATCCACGTAGGGGGAAAAACCCTAAGACGAATGAAAAATCCCTAGATACAGGGATGTAACGTTCACAAGCTTTTCTCAAGACAAGGATAAAGTGTGCAAAAGCTAAGGCACAAAAGAATTATATGGTGAGACACTAGTCCATAGACGAGCTTCTGATCAAAACACCCAGATGTTCTAGGAAGAGTCAAACACTAGAAACGTCCTTAACAAAAGAAAAAAAACCAAGCTTAAGGACGAGGCAAATAAGCCAAGCTTATGGACGAGGAAAACGTTTGACAAGACTATCATTGCTGTGGAAAAGTCTGTATAAATAGGTCGTCCACAAAAATATAGTGAATAATGGACGAACCTCAAGCATCGTCCATAGAAAAGTGTGTGGGCAAACTAATAACATCATCCATAGGAAAAATGTAAGGACGACCCTTTCATACTTCAAACAAAAAAAAAAGGGGGGTATGCAAATTTCACTAACAAACAATAACAAGGCAAGCGCGTCCATACAAAAACAAGTAATGAATAAAAATAAACATTCATTAAAGTTTTGAAAAGGGTAGACGACCACCATCCAAAAACCCTTACAAGTTAAGCCTCAAAAGGCAATGTTAATAAACTCGTCCATAACATTCTAGACGAGGTGATTGTACTCCAATACATTTCAATATAAAAAAAAAAAAAAAAAAAAAAAAAAGAGAAAAAGCAAATTACATTCAAATAAAAGACATTTATCTTAAACAGGTGGGGTGTTGGCATTGGGTTCGTCTTAAGGGAGCAAGGTAGTGGCATCGTCCTCCACGTTAATGTCCTCTGAACTAGTCTAGACGAGGGAAGTTGTAGAAGCCCCACCAAGGTTCATCTTGATAGAACTGAAGTCCACCTCAGGGAATTTATCTATAGCGTCCATCCTAAAGTCCTCGAAGCCAGCTGCGTAGTTGGCGTCCATTGAATTAGTAAATTCTTTGGATGCCTTGAACTCTGCGACGGCATCTCCTTTAGAAGGAGAGCAAGACGAGCATCCTTCTCATGGACTTCAGTCTCCAACTCAACGACACGGTTTTGCAGCTTCTTCCCATCGTCTTTGGCCTTGGCTGCCACCTCCGCCCATCTCTTGGACTCGTCCTTTCCTTTTTTGACCGTCTTCTCCAACAGTATCCTCGTCTTATCTAATTCAATTGCCTGCCTAGATGCAGCGATGAACTTAGACATTGCCTGCATAGATTAAAGTTTTATTACAATGCATGCATGAGCTAATAACAAGACGAGATAAACATATAAAACCTACATACCTTAAAAAGGTCATGAACACCAGAGTGCTCAAAATCCTTCAATGACATGTTGTAGCAGGCCGTCACGTCTTCGTCTGTCATAACCTTCTCAAACTTCTCCCAAGCCAAATCCTCATTCTCAAGAAGATTGTGAGGCACCTGGTAAAAAGGTTGAGATAAGGCTGGGACTTTACCTCTAGACGGGATATGTGGAGAAGGAAGTTCTGGATCAACGTCCAAGATTTGAACAGGATGGCTAGGAGGAATGAGGAAAGAGCTAGGTTAATCCTTAACTTGAGCGTCTTAAGGCTTGGACGACTTGTGCCTAGCCTTCTTATCCTTACACCTACTTGGGAGGTTTCCCAAGTCTACGCCTAAAGAAAGGCTCTTTCTTTTGTCGCCAGGGGATGGACGAGGATGGGATTTCACCCCATGCCTAGTTTCCTCGTCCGCCACGTCCTTACCCTTATTCTGTTTCATCGTCGCCATCCCTGTAAGTAAAGACGTCAGTATAAAAAAAAATAAATAAAAAAAATAAAAAATAAAAGAGGAGAAGAGAGGAGAAAAAGAAGGCAAAACTTACGTCTTCTGACAGTAACTTCGTGTATAATGGCTTCGTCTGAAGGCTCAGGACCTAACCCCCAGGTGGCAAGATGCCATAGACTAACCAAAAAAATGAAAAGTCCTGTCACTGTAAAGACGAGCCTTTTGAACTCATTCCAAATGAAATCTATCCAGGTGGGGTCGTCTAACACCTTTTTTCAAAACAAAACGAAACGAAAAGTGCATTAGACGACCATAATCAAAGACGAGTAAAAGCGCATAATGACAAACACATACCTTCAGGACGAAGGTTCCCTATCTCTCCTATGTAGGGAGGAAATGAATCCTTGTCAACCTCACTAAGGCGTCCAGCCCAAAAACCAGAGACGAAGAAAAATTCTGTCTTCTAGTTTCTGTCTGAGGTGACCAAAGACTTTATCAACCTACAATCTTTCCCTCTGGCTGTAAATTGATAAAAACAAAGGGACTGGTTAATTTCGGAGGGTTTATAACAAAAGAAGAACTTGTCCACGGTAAGAGGACGGTTCCCCTCAAACACCTCCCTCCACAAAACTTGCATGGCTACTATTAGCCGCCATGCGTTGGGGTTAAATTGACATATACCTAATCCTAATCTGGAAAGCAACTCTCTGGTGAAGGCATTGAGGGGCAACCTCAAACCCCCTAAGAGGTAAGCTTCGTAAATACCAATGCCAAAACGAGGTTGACAATACCAGTCGTCACGAACAGGTATCCTAGGATTTAAACTATCAGGGATTTGGTACCAAGTCTGAAGAAGACCCAATCTCCTCTCGTCCGTCTTAGAACCAACCCCAACGGCACAAATGTACACTACCTCCTCCTCGTCTTGAGTAGAAGACGAGGGAGCACTTGTGCCTGCCCTAGAACCAGACTTAAGCCTCGTCCTATGCTGTTCCTGAAATACCTTTAAAGGAACCCCAGGGACGCCAGACGTATACTCGTTTATGGTATTCCCATCACTACTGCTATTACTACTCCTAGAACTACTATCACTGGAACCACTAAAACTACTTGGGTCTTGGTACTCGTCTATAGCTTTGACAGTATTATCACTAGACGAGGAAAGAACTACCTCAAACATTCTTTTAAGGAAAACTTAAAACCTGAGGACGAAGATTGGAGAAAATACTTGGATCTAGACGAGAGGAGACTATGGACGCAAGAAACTTCTAGATGAGGCGCTAAGACAAGGGAGGTCGAGGAAGAAAATTTGAGAAAATGAGGAGGATAGCAGAGGAATTCTACTATTTATAGGCATTGACCCCAGTACATGAAGCGACGTGACCAGCCAAAATGTGACAAATGGCACGTCCCTCGAAAAATGAGCTGACATAATTGGTCTCTAGTTAGATCATGACAAGTGACACCCACAGCAGCTGGCATAAGGACATGTGTCCAAATAATGACGTTAGTAGATGTGAGTCCCAGACGACCCATGGACAAGGGGCCAATTGATGGGGTATGATAAAATACAACTCCAATTTCGTCCATAGAGATCATCCAGGACAAGCAGGTTACATGGATGAGGCGTTGCACAGTTGACTGAGGGCCTCAAGACGAGGTAATCATAACTTGAGGGCCTCAGGACGAGGTAATTATAACTTGAGGGCCTCAGGACGAGGAATTCTGGATGACAAATGGACACTTAGGAAAATTCATGAGTGAGCAAAACAATTCCATATCATATGTGTAACTCCCAGTGACCGTTACGCATAAAGAGTGTAACTCCTAAACAGTTGAGGAAATTATATTCAAACACACATCTCCTCAAATCAAGGGGAGGTTACAAACCCAATAACTGCTCTTAAGACACTATATATACGTTGATTCAAACTAAGAAAAGGTATGTTCTATGATTCTTAAAAAGTTGGAACTCGAAAATAATAGAGAGAAAACTGACTTTGTCATTGGAGGGTTATTGGCCGGCAACCCCGGTCACCTTTGATTACTGTTCTTTCTTTTTCAGGCCATCAAGTCAACCGGTAATCCTCTCTAATCCGAAGCATCCAGCCTACTGATTTTCTTCGCACCATCAAATAGTATTTCATCTTATTTCAATGCTTATAAGCATTATAGTTGTGATGTTTGTGATTGGTTTTATGGTGGGTTGTTATGTTAAAGTAAGCGGCTGGCTTGCATGGTGTTATAAGGTGGTTTAAACTAATATTGGGAGTATTTTTCATTTTTTGTAAATGTGAATGAGTATTGCTGATTAGATATGATGAATAGTATTTTATTTAATTTCAATACTTGTAAGCATTATAGTTGTGATGTTTGTGATGGGTTGTTGTGTTTTCTTAAACCTTAGTTATTACATGTTGTGATTAATTAAATATATCTATCTAACATTTGAATGTTAATTAATCAGACAAATAATAATGACGGTCAAGTTCCTAAATTGGCAAAAATCTTCAAAGATGTTCATTACAATCCAAATACAAATATATGGATACACCATGAGGATGAAGCGACATATGTATGTGTATCATTCCATACCTACCATTCCATCCCTATCATGTTTGTAAAGCTATAACATATGTATTATTAATGTTGTGATTATTTGTTTCTTCTCCTTTTAAAATGATAGGAAAATATTCTCAAAGTGCAAGAGGATCATTGTCAACATCCTAATGCAATTTCCCTTACACAAGAGGAGATCTTAAACTTAGTTTTTAAGAAGAAGTCCGGTATTGTAAAAGGACTTGGTATGAGACCTTCCTCTTCTCTAGTAACCACCGCCTCATCTAATTCCTTGGTGGAGTATATCCAAAGGTTAGAAAATGAGATCATTGAGCTCAAAGAGGCAAGAGCTAGAGAACAAGAGGCACGAGCTAGGGACCAATAGGTACGAGCTAAGCAAGAAGAGGTCCAAAAGAATATTCTAAACTTTTTAAGAAGGAATGGTTATCATGACGCTCTTACCTATGAGAGTGGTTCAACTTCAAGTTAAAACATTTTTTGGTTAGTACTTTCTTTTAGCAATTGACCCACATTACATGGTGTGACTACTCTTAATGCATTGTTAGAAATGTTTCTTATAACATAATTAATATTTTTACTTTACGATTTTAATGTAGTATTGTTTTTATATTTGTGCAGATTTCTTATTGGTGGCTTTTAGGAGATTTACTTTTGGCATTACTTGAAAACATATGAGGACATCTTCCGTTAGTTCTAATTATATTATGCTACACTTTTTGTATGTTATAAAACATCTTAAGTTATTGTATATGTTGCAAACAATTATTATATGGAAGGAGTTTGAATTAGATACTTGTTTTATTTTTTATTTGTGGAATGTATGGATCTTTTTTTATAAATTTGTTGTTGAAATAAATGTATGATTCAAATGTGAGGTTTTAGTAATATAAAAACTGGTTACAGGTTAATATCAAAGCCATGAAAAAAATAAAAACAGAAAATAAGTTTTCGTGACGAATTTTTTCGTCACAGATATAGCAATAAAAAATTGTTTTAGAGACGAAATATTTCGTCACTAAATGTAGCAAAATTTTGTAAGAAATGGTTTTAGTGATGAAAATTTTCGTCACTATATGTGTCTGGATTTTCTTAAAAACAGTTTTAGTGACGAACTTTTTCGTTACTATATTTACCCGAAAATAGCTTTAGTGACGAAATTATTCATCACTAAATATGATTTAATAAACTAAATTGTTTTTAATGACGAAATATTTTCATCACTAAATGGTGTTTTTAGCGAGGAAAACATTTAGCGACGAAACGTTTTCGTCTCTAAAAGTTTTTTTTTTTTAAATCAAATCGGACTTTTAGTGATGAAATTTTTCGTCACTAGGACTTTTAGTGACGGGGTTTTAGCGACGAAATGAGTTTCGTCACTAAAAGTCCGATTTCGTCACTAAAAGGTTCTTAGTGACGAAAAGCTGTACTTTTAGTGACGAATTTTTTCGTCACTGAAAATACATTTTGTTGTAGTGGAAGAAAGCAAGTTTCCTGCATTTCTCATGCAATTATTCTAAACATACGAGGAGTTGGTCTCTGGTCACCAAATGCAACTTTAGAAATAAAAAAATAGAAATTTATAGCCATAAGTACTATACTAAAAATACATTTTGTTGTAGTGGAAGAAAGCAAGTTTCCTGCATTTCTCATGCAATTATTCTAAACATACGAGGAGTTGGTCTCTGGTCACCAAATGCAACTTTAGAAATAAAAAAATAGAAATTTATAGCCATAAGTACTATACTAAAAATACATTTTGTTGTAGTGGAAGAAAGCAAGTTTCCTGCATTTCTCATGCAATTATTCTAAACATACGAGGAGTTGGTCTCTGGTCACCAAATGCAACTTTAGAAATAAAAAAATAGAAATTTATAGCCATATGTGCTATAGCACTTCAATTAATGAAAAATTAAAAGGCATCTCAAATAGTACCTAGAAGTTAACTCTAGTTCAATCACATGCTGATTCACATCCATCGAATTTGCATCTCATTCATTACCATCCATAGGCAACCCAAACACCAATGGAAATTTTTATTTAAAAATATAGGTCATGATTAGAACAATATAATTTCAACTAAGTAGAAAAACAAAATGAATTAGTAACAATATCAACCTCTAAAATAAATTCTATGAAATTTCTCAACACCCTTAATCCATGACCCAACTCAAGCACAATTGATTGTGTTACCCACATTATTCAATTAGATCACAATTTGCCACTTGCCAAAGGGCTCTAGCTCAACTAGCACCTTCTCCCCTTGCAAGTGCTAGATTGAGGGTGAGGTCTTAGGTTCAAGACCCACTCAATGGGTGTGTAATTTACCTATAAATAAAATAAAATAAAAAGGCCACCATTTTCCACTTAATAAGACAACATCTTACTATTTTCATCTTCCACAATTTCAAAAACACAAAGTCACAGCTTAGGACAGGATTGCTCAACCTAGATGCAGAACCTAATGACCATCCTAATATACTTAAACTGTCGAAAAGATCTCATTTGATGAGGCAATAAAAAATATTTTTTTAAAATTTCTAGAATCTATGTACTGATTAAGATCACTTCTCATGAGATGGGAAAAAAAGAAATCCAATGCATCAATTCCTAAATTTTGTTATGAATTTTCATCATCTACAATTTTGGGGTACGCATAGAATAATTTTCATCCAATTTTTCCTTTCTTGTGGGGATACTCATAGAATAATTTTTCAATCCATTTCTCCTTCCATGTGGGGCACTCAAAGAATAATTTTTCAATCAATTTATTCTTCCTTTCTTTCGCCTTTTCTCTCCAGTGCTGAAATCTCATTTTAAATTCTTACCCATGAACACACTCCAAGCGTCAATATGGTTAAACTGTCTTAGCTATTGGTTCTTAAGAAATCTAAAACTAAAGAGCTACTGACTAAAATATAAAAACTCAAGAACTACTAACTCTTGGAAATTTAAATTCATAAGAATATAATTCTTAATAGAAGAATTTATCATTATTTGGATATTTTTAGAATTTGTACTCACATTATGGTGTGCTCCCTATTTCTCTCTCACTTGTGTGTATGTGTTTGTTTCTAAAGAAAATAAAATACAGTGAACATAAGTTCATAACTATTTCGTATATATCTTGTGAAGTAGAATTAATATTTCAACATTTATAGATATTTTTTTAAAATAACATAAATGCGTTTAAATTACAAAACCCATTAGTTTAAATGTCTTTAGCATTATCTTGATATAATTTACTAGCATTTCTTTTCTCCTATTTTGTTCGAGCTATGCTAGCATTTGTTTTCGTAAAGCAACACATGTAGAATTAACATTTCCATTTTTCAAAATAAATAAATAAATAAAACATTTCTAACTTAAAATATGAGTTGAAATTTTCGCATTTCACTAAATTAAGATGCTTATTAAATTATATTTCTAGAAGATTTTATTAGCAAACTTTCTTCTCTTCTTTTTTTTTTTTTTTTTTTTTTTGGTAATATTATTAGCAAAACTTTCATGAATTACCGAGACTGATAATTCTCGTCCTAAATTCCTACTTATTGGCTATTAGAAACAATATTTGTACCTGTTAACGTGTATTAGGTTATGTGGGCTTTAGGCCCACCTTTTTTACTTGTATAGCACACTTACTTGTACTGCACACTCTGCCTCCTATATAAAGGCACTCATGTATATTCTATTACTTGAGAAATACAATACACTTATTCGGTATTTCTAACATGGTATCAGAGCCACTATTCTAATTTTCTTGTGTCTTGCAGTCTTGTTCTGTCGGTATTTTCCGTTGTCTCAACTTCTATGGTCAGTAAACGCTTTCAGTACCCTCTCCTGACTGCCTTGCTGCTGTTAGAGGTCCTTAGGGTTGAATCTCAGCCGCTAGAAGCTCCTTCTCCACCGCTAAAACCACTGCCATCGTCGGATCTGTCACCTTTGACCTTCGATTAGGTCATAAGACATATCACCGTGTAGCTTTTCAATCCCTCTACACAACGCAGCCGGAACATTCCTCATCTGACCATCCACACGCCGCCACGCGCTGGTCAAAGTTTTGGCAAAATCTTCCACGCACTTCACGCGCCCTCAGTATTTCTCCGATCCTGTCACCGCCGCCGCTGTTAGAATCGTCTTTCTCCGATCTACATAGTTGGAAAAGAATCAACCTCATTGGACTTATCACACACCCTCACACGCCCTCACACGCCACCTGAAATTCTATGCAACATCAGCTACACGCCACACGCGCTACACGCGCCGCCCTGCTGCCTTCTGACGTCACTTGTTGACGTCATCTGCCACATCAGCCCTATTTGCTTACCTGCTGACATCACCTGCTGACATCATAGTCTAGTCAGCACCCAGCCAGCGCTTACATCATCTTGCTCACGTCAATCTCTGTTGACCTTGACAGTTGACTTTGACCTAGAGTTGACCTTTTGTAGTCCAGGTGCTTCTTGACTAGTTTTTCAAGTATATTTCATTTTTGTAGTCCATTTTTGCATATTTTGCTTCTAAATGAAGAATAAGGACAGGTTTTCTTCTTGTTGCAATAATCGTTGTCGACAATCCAGCAAACATTTTTGAAATTTTTGCAACCGTTTTGACCATAATATTGAGACTTGCTATCAACGCAACAAATCAGCTATTTCCATTTTTGCTACAATTGCTAACATTGAGAGTGTCCAACCCATGGCTCCCGTTTCTGCACAATCTTAGTGTTCTAGATCCACTTTCACCATTTCCAAAGATGACCTTATAAACGTCATCGCTAATGTCATTCGTATGGTTGGTAATGCATCTTATTCCTCTTCTCTCTCAGCTTTATCTGGTAGGTCTCCTACCTCTTGGCTTATGGATCTTGCTTGTTGCAATCACATGACACCTCACTCGTCCTTATTTTCTAAACTTAAACTCGCACCACACCCTCATAATATTCGCACAGCAAATGGTTTCGCAATGTCTGGTCATAATATAGGTTCCGTTTCGACCTTCAACCTCTCGGTTCCCGGGGTCTTTAATATTCCTGACCTTTCTTATAATTTATTCTCTATGGGACAATTAGAGGAGTTAGGTTATTGCATTATCTTTGATTATTTTAGGTGTATTGTACAGGATCCAAGGACAGGACAGGAGCTTGGGACCAATCCTAGAGTTAGGCGTATGGTTCCCGTTGACAACCTTTGTCTTCCACTTGTTGCTCCTACTTCTGTTGTTGTAGCTGCTGCAGTTTCTTCTATTCCTTCCCTTCCACTTTGGCATGCTCGACTTGGTCGCGCATCTTGCTCTCGGGTACAACAATTGGCTACTAGTGGTTTGTTAAGTTCAATGTCTACAAAAAATTTTGATTGTGTCTCATGTCAGTTAGGAAAACAACCAGCTTTGTCTTTCAATACTAGTGAATCAATGTCCACTGATATCTTTGACTTAATTCATTCTGATGTCTGGGGGCCTTCCTCTGTCTCTAGTATTGGTGGATCTTGATATTTTGTTGTCTTTGTTGATGATTATTCCCGCTATAACAGGATTTTTCATATGAAACATCATTCTAAATTATTGCAAGTATATTCTAATTTTGCAAAAATGGTTGAAACTCAATTTTCCAAACGTATCAAAAAAAATTTATCTGATAATGCTTTCAAGTACACTCAATATGCTTTCCAAGCTGTTTTGTATTCCTATGGCACTGTTCATCAACTAACTTGTCCAGGTACCTCTCAACAAAATAGTAGAGCCAAACAAAAACTTCATCATATTCTTGACACTATTCATACTCTCCTTCTCTCTACCAAAGTTCCTACTCCTTTTTGGGGCGAAGCTGCTCTTCATGTTGTTCATGCTATTAATCGCATTCCAAGTCCTATTATCCAAAATCAAACTCCATATGAGCCCCTTTTTGGGTCGCCTCCAAACTATCACCACCTTCACTCCTTCGGTTCTGCTTGTTTTGTTCTTCTTCAGCCACATGAGCATAACAAACTTGAGCCTCGGTCAAGACTTTGTTGTTTTCTTGGCTATGGCAAAACTCAAAAGGTTATCAGTGTTATGATTCTATCTCTCATCGTCTTCGTGTCTCCTACAATGTTGTCTTTTGGGAACATCGCTCCTTTGTCGAGCTCTCTCACCTCCGTGCCTCCCTATCCTACTCCTCTGTTTTAGATCTTTTTCCAGATGAGGCACATATTCCTTCGTAGCTTCTCCTAATCCTCCTGTAGTTACTCCTGATTCTCCTGTAGATTCTCTGTCCAACCACCAAATATTCTTGATCCCTTTCCAAGTTCACCCTTTAATGAACATGTGGAAGATGAACAGGTTGAAAATGAGCTACCCAACCCTGAGTTTGGGTCCGCTGCTCCTACTCCGCCTGAAGATCTTGTACAAGACATTTCACCTCGTCACTTAACTTGGGTAAGATCCATTCCTACGCATTTACTTGACTATCATTGTTACACTACACTTGCTACACTGCACGAGCCTCACACCTATTGTAAGGCTTCCACTAACCCTTTATGGCAGATTGCAATGAAAGAGGAACTTGATGCATTATCTAAGAACCATACTTGGGATTTGGTGACTCTTCCCCCTGGAAAATCTATGGTTGGTTGTAAGTGGATCTATAAGATTAAGACTCGCACTGATGGGTCCATTGAGCGCTACAAAGCTCATCTTGTTGCAAAAGGTTTTACATAAGAGTATGAGATTGATTATGAAGAGACCTTTGCTTCGGTTGCTCGTATCTCATCTATTCGGGCCCTCTTGGCTGTTGCTGCTGCTAGTAAATGAGACCTTTTTTAAATGAATGTCAAAAATGCATTCCTTAATGGGGATTTAAGTGAAGAAGTTTATATGCAACCTCCTCCTAGTCTCTTTGTTGAATCAAACAAGGTTTGTCACCTTCGACGTGAGCTTTATTGCCTTAAACAAGCTCCACAAGCTTGGTTTGCCAAATTCAGCTCTACCATTTCTCGCTTGGGTTACATGGCCAGTCATTATGATTGTGCCTTATTTCTTCGTCACACTAACAAAGGCACTATTTTACTTCTCTTGTATGTGGATGATATAATCATAACTAGTGATGACCTCAGTGGCATTCAAGAACTCAAGGATTTTCTCAGTTAGCAATTTGAGATGAAAGATCTTAGACATCTCAACTACTTCTTGAATCTTGAAATCACTCATTCTATAGATAGACTTTATATTACTCAAGCCAAGTATGCCTCTGAACTCTTGTCTCGAGCTGGACTCACTGATAGCAAGACTGTTGACACTCCAGTTGAGCTTAATGCGAATCTGACTCCCACATGGGGGAAACCATTGTCTAATCCCTCTCTTTATAGATGCTTGGTTGGCAGCCTAGTTTATCTCACTGTCACTTGTCCAGATGTTTCCTATGCTGTTTACCAGGTGAGCTAGTATCTGTTTACTCCATGATCGACTCGCTATGCTGCTGTTCTGTGCATTCTTCGATACCTAAAGGGCACTCTCTTCTATGGTCTTTTCTACTCTGCTCAGTTTGCTCTTGTTCTCCGTGCATTTTCTGATGCTGATTGGGCAGGAGATCCCACTGATTGCAGGTCCACCACTAGTTATTACTTTCTTCTTGGTTCTTCTTTGATTTCTTGGTGAAGCAAGAAACAAACTCATGTGGCCCACTCCAATACTAAAGCAGAATATCGTACCCTTGCTGATACCATATCTGAGCTCCTTTGACTACGATGGTTTCTCAAAGACTTAGGTGTGTCTATATCCTCTGCTACTCCTCTTTATTATGACAACTAGAGTGCCATTCATATTGCTCACAATGATGTCTTCCATGAACGGACAAAACACATCGAGATTGATTGTCATTTTATCTGTTATCATCTTGTCCATGATGCTCTCAAGCTAATCTCAGTCTCATCTAAAGATCAACTTACAAATATCTTTACCAAGTCACATCTTAAGGGACATCTTCGTACTTTGGTTGACAACTTCAAGTTGGTCTCACATCCACTTTGAGTTTAAGGGGAGCTGTTAACGTGTATTAGGGTATGTGGGCTTTAGGCCCACCTTGTTTATTTGTATAGCACACTTACTTGCACTGCACACTCTGCCTCCTATATAAAGGCACTCATGTATATTCTACTACTTGAGAAATACAATACACTTGTTCAGTATTTCTAACAGTACCCAAGTTAAAAAATCAAAAGTCAATATTCCCTTAGAAGATTACAAGAATAAGAAATTTTTTCAAGTCATAACTTCTTTTTTTATATATATTCTCTTGGACAAATAAGAATTACAAGAATAAGTTTATTTGATACACACACACAGGTAGGGGTGGAAATTACATCTACTTCTTTAATTAATCAGGGTAAAAAATAATCAGTAACACATGTATAGAGAGAATATAATAGACA
Organism: Castanopsis chinensis; assembly: GCA_032878915.1. Classification (NCBI taxonomy): domain Eukaryota; kingdom Viridiplantae; phylum Streptophyta; class Magnoliopsida; order Fagales; family Fagaceae; genus Castanopsis; species Castanopsis chinensis. Next base: position 22,119,244 of record JAVQMG010000132.1, read on the forward strand.
TGAAGTTTCTACGGTGCCTCTACACTCTAATAAGAAGAGACCACAGAAACATCAGTTCAACTTATGACTTGTTCGATTACAGACACAACTTAATTGCGTATAACATAGGTTTCTCCCTACCTGAAATTATGTAACAATTTTCCAACTTTAAACAAAACTAAAACTCAGTATGAGGAAATGGAGGCAAATAATCTTAAAGGCATTTGGCTTCTATTTCCTCAAGAGTAAGCCCCTTTGTCTCAGGTATCACGAAGAATATGAAAACAAGAGACGCCACAGCAATTGCCCCGAATATATAAAACAATATTGCAGCTCCAAGCAATGCCTGTAATTAAATGTGAAAAAAAAAAAAACTTCCAGATGATCATGCAAATATAATGAAGTTAATTTACTAATACTGCATGGGAATCAGTACTTCTATGCATATGTACATGCCTGTATGTATTCATGTGTTTGTGTTTCTGTAGCACATCCAGTTTCTATGATAATCGTGCCCTTTTTTCTATTTACAAAGTTAATTATTTCTGGAAAACATTTTCTATGAAATTCCACAAACAGAGCATTGAATGGGCGAAGATGACAATAAAAATAGATTCTCTTGGTGCTACTGGATAAATCAGCTAAAGGTATCAAAAACTTGATCACATCTCATTGTAATGCTGCAGACAGACACCAACACAAGCTGACAAATAAGTACTCACAAGTCATGGTTATATCATGTGGTTTAGTGTCATCCAGTGATTTTGATAATTTTCTAACTAATTATAGCATCAATCTCTACTCCAGAAAGTCAAAGGACATAGTGTTGGGAAAATAAAGTATTGAAAGAGTTCAGCACCTTCAATGGGGAAAATGCAAATGTCACCAGTGCATTTGCTCCAAAATTCACAAGCACTGCAATACTGAGTCCTCGCCCTCTAAGATGTAAGGGGAAAATCTCCGAAATCATCAACCAACCAATAGGACCAAAGGATAACTGCAAGACCAATTTTAAAAATTGCATTGTTATGTGTACAAAATGAAACATATGCAAGAAAACGTCTAAACCTAGAGAACAGAAGCTAATTAAAATGGAATGTTACGAGATAGCTAAAAAACAAGATTCAAATTCGGCAGAAGAAGTTGTTTAACAAAATCTACAGAAATTAGTCTTGCTCTGCCATCCATGTGAGAAAAAAAATATCCCTGGTATATTGTCAAATAGTAAGTGTTTTCACCCTCACATATGTGGTCACTTTCTCAAGAAAAATTCTTTTTTATTTTGGTACATTCTCAAGACATTCTACAATTACGTTGACATTGCAAGAATCGTCTCTAGGAAGTACAATGGAAATCATTTAGAACAATGCACTTTGACAAGAGTAAAAAATAAATGACTTCTACCAAAGTCACCTATAACCCCTATTATAACAAATTTTTATGATCATTCATCTACTTTTAGAAATGTTACTAAGTTGTACCTCACTGAAGGAACAAATCTCTTTGAGGAAGGTCAATCATTCACCAAAAGGCTTCCGATGAGCTTTACCATATTAGAAAAAGATGCATGAAGTGCTTGTGAACACTATTTTACCCTCAAATATGCTTTTGACTACGGTCAGCAAAAGCATATTTTTCCACCCTATATATGTTTTATTATTTATTATATTAGTCCTTTTTAATTTCAATTCATCGTCACACCCACTTTTCAATAACCCTTGTGCTGAAATAATTGTTGAAGTGGAAAATCATAAATACAAATCCTGGTTCTGTGTTTTAATGTTGCGCTTCAGACTTCATCCTTGTTCAAATATGACATATTTTTGCTATTATCTTGGCAAACATTGATTATTCCCATGAATGCGCAAGGAGGAAGAATGCAAATTTCACCATAGGAAAAGACATCTTACTCTAGAGGCCTAAAGATCATTCTTTGATGCACTTAACTATAAAATTAGGGTTTCCTAGTTAACAAATGTTTTTGAACCTTGGAGTTGGGGGTATTATTAATGTTTGCAATTTGTCTATATTGCTTGCTTACCAAAAATTATTTAAAATATTGTCAATTTGAGTAATGCATAGATTTTGCTAAAAAAATCATTTAATGTTTCACTCCACCCGGCACAGGTCATTGATTTACTAGGACTAGGAAAAAGAAGAAGGCGTCAACATCCTGCAGCCAGAGCATAGGTTGCAGGTCCACTCAAGGATCATTTGAGTGTTCAAGATAGCAGAGCTTCTTTATTCCATTTCTTAAATAAATTCTTATTCCATTAATTTTGTGATCTAAGTTGAGTTCATATGGTGAAATAGGTGAGTACATAACAATGGACAAAGAGCCAGAAAGGGAAAAAGGTCCTCCATCTCTACCTCTCTCTTGGGTGTAAGTCTCCTAAAAAGTATTGACATACTATAATACTATAATTTGTCTGGTTGATAATGATTACAAAATTCATATTCCACATTTTTTTTTAATTAGAGATATAAGTCCTTCACTAGCCTAATTTAAATATATGCGTGTGAAGCTTCCTCATTTATAGTAAAATTAATCGCATACCCGCGCATTGCGTGTGATAATTTTTTTAAGATGGTCTCAATAAATATTTTATTAGCACTATAATTTTTTTTTTTTTGAGAAACATAATACTATAATTTTAGTTATTAACCATTGATTTTTCGTTAGTTTTTAAGTCAATAAAAACCTTAAATATACCTTCTTCTTTTTTACCTTTATACACACACACATATATAGTGAATCTTTACACATACCTTTAGGAAAACTCTACATATTCCATTTTTTTGGATGCGTAAAATTATAAACTCCTACTTCATAATGATAGTGGCTAATTAATATTATATATTTTATTTAGTGATCTCATTTGTAATTCTTACTATTATCATATATTTACTAATTGATAATTTGCTTTAAAAAGATGATAAATGAGAAGTAGCATTGTTCATTAGATTTTCGAAAGTAATAGTGTATGAAAATTATATATATATATATATATATATATTTATATTATAAATAAGGTTAAATGAAATGTCAAAAAATGGATTTTTGAATTTTCTAACTTTATTTCTTATGTAATTTCTATTACCGTAAGAGAACATTTCTTTTTTAGTTACGATTAATATGGTTTCCATAGTTAGAGTTTGATTAGTTTTAAATTTAAATTTAGTACTATGATTTTATTTAATTGTTGATTTTTTATTTAATTTTTAAGTGAATTTAATGGTTTATGTTACTACATTGTAAAGTTTTTAATGTTCTCCACACAGTAATCTCAATTTTATTTTTTACTTGTGTCCTTACAACCTCTTTGTTTTCCAAGCAACGATTACTAATTGACGTTTGTTTTTTTTTTCTTCTACTCTTTATTACTTTGTATTGGTTTTTTTCTATATCATCTCTCTCTCTCTCTCCTCTTCTCTCTCTCTCTCTCTCTCTCTCTCTCCATTGGCAACATATCGTTTTCCAAAATTTGATGATGATTCTATGACAATAAATATGCATTATTACTTTGATGATGATTCTAACTTGATTTTTTTTTTTTTTTTGTATTTCATTCTTCCTTTGATGCATTGGGTGTGAGAATGAATGTTTCCCTAGCATTACTCCACTTAATGTGGACAATTTTATTTATTTAATTTAGGCAAAATATTATACTTTAAATTTTTTTTTAAATAAAAAAGGAGTGGAAATTTAAATAATTTAATGATATATATGGGGATGTGGCTAAATTTAAATATTAAATAGAATGATATGAGAAAAAAATAAAAATAATATACATAACAATAAACAATAACTTATCCAAATAATTTTGTGTAATATAATAATAGTACATTCTTATATACTATTCTTAATTATTTATAATGCAATATGATAATATTATCAATCAAAGTAAATAAAAAATAAAACAAAAAAGTAAAACTTAAAACACAAAACAAAATCCCATCAACCAAAATAGAGTTCTAAAGAATAAAAAACTTTATCAAGCTAAAATAGAGATGCAAGAAAAATAAAAATAAAAATCCACCAAAAAATTGAGAAAGAAGAGTAGGAAATAACCACTTTTTTGTGAGAGAAAATTATCTAAAGAATGGAAGAGTGAATGACAAAATTTATACTAAGAGGATGATAATAAAATATTACATTTGAATTTAAGTAAAACATTACATTTTTATTTTTTAAAACAAAAAGAGAGAGAAAATATAAATAATTTAATGATAACGAGAATGTGGTTGAATTTCAAGATTAGTAAAATAGAAGAGAAAAAAATAAGAAAAATTAAAAGATATAACAATAAACACTAAATTATCCAAATTATGCTATGTAATGGAATACTATTTTATTTTTATCTACTATCTTTAATTTTTTATAATGTAATCGGATAAAATTTAACAATCAAAGAGAAAAATAATAATAATAATAACTTAAAACACAAAACTAAATCGTATCAACCTAAATTAGAGTTCTTAAAAACACAAATATTTATCAACCTAAAGCGAAGATGCAAAATAAGAATCCACCAAAACATTGAGAGAGAGAGAGAGAGAGAGAGAGAGAGAGAGAGAGAAACTATGCAAAGAATGGAAAAGAGTGACAAATTTATAGTAAGAGGGAAGGAATAAGAAGAGACAAATAACAGAAGAGACAAATAACAGAAGATGAAAGGAAAAATGAATAACAATATTAAAGTAGAGAGTAGTGGGGAGATGAAAAGGTAAGGAAAGAAGAAAAGTTGAAGAAAGTGTAAATATTTAAAAAAAAAAAGTGAATGTAAAAAAAATTATAGGAAAATTGGAAATAAAAAAGAAATATATATAGATGTTAAAACCAACAAAGATAAATATGTAAAGTCAATAATCTATTTAAATATTTTTTTTGTAAAAAAATAGGAATAAATAATAATTATGTGGCAAATGACGTGGCGATGAGGTGGCGCAACAGAAGCTCAACAGTAATAAATGCCACACTTTAGCTTTTAGTAATTTATAGATTATAGATTACAAATTTACAAATTTCATAGCTTGTCTATATGTAAAAGCCAACTCAGCAGATCTATTAGAATTACGTGGGAGAGCACATCATCCAAGGCTGGCTTTAGGACTAGGCCTAAGGCCCCCATTACAAAAATTTGCAAAATTTTATGATAATAAATTTTTTTTAAGTTGTGCACTATTTTTCCTATCTCCAACAAGCCTCCAAACTATGACCAATGAAAACCCACCCAATTGAAGCCGCAAAATGTTTGACAAAAAATAAAGTTGTAAAAGTGCCAAATCAATAATGAAAATAAATTTCCCCTAACAAAAAGAGATTTTAATTTTTGTAACTACACTATAGGTTGTCAACACTAACCACCTAATCTCCCACATGGCCACACACCAAATGATCTCCATCTCTCGCACAACACCAAAATCAAATTGAAAATTATATTACAATTTTACTTAGCCATGCATAGCCTTACTCAAAATAAAGTAAACCTCTGTATTTAAGATATGATGATGATGATGATAATAATAATAATAATAATAATAATAATAATGTTTACATTTATTTTTGTTAAATTTTATGCGTCGAACCATGATATTTGGTTTTCTATATGAATTAACCTTGGTTTGGTTAGTATTAAATAAATTATTTTAATTCATGTTTAAATTTATTGCCTTAACCTCAAACTATATCAAGCCTGCCTTGACATCATCTACCTTCTATTCTAAGCTACAACATTAAAGAATTTCCATAAAATGGGATAACTAAAGTTGATATTTAGATCCTGCTTCCTGGAAAGGTAAATTTAAAAATAATAATAATTAAAAAACAAAAACAACAAGGAATCAACATGTCAAAGAATGGAAGTTTAACAAAGATCTAATTAAGGCTGATATGCAGATCCTGTTTCCTAGAAAGAGAAATTTATTAAAACAAAGAAATCAAATTGTCATGACTTACATGGAAGTTTAGAAAAGATCTATCCTTTTGTGCTATGATAATAGTATGTGGAAATTCCATCAACAATCTAACAGTTCTTTCTACTGGTGAACTATAATGAGGGCCTCTACTATTAACTAATAGACACCGCCTTCAACAAACACCACACATAAATAAATTTAAAAACTGCATGATGGAACAAAAATGTTTCATCATATCAAGACACAAATTCTGGGATAAGAACTTCAATAAAGGATGAAATTGAAATTGTTAATTACCTGGTAACATCCAACATACAACAACAATGCAACTACAGCCACAACAGGTACATCCTCCAGGAAAAGGTAAGATGACCCCAAAAGGAATAAAGAGATAACCTGTTACACAAGGTGTATATATTATATATCTTACAAAATAAGTAGCTCAGAGGTCCATTTTTACAGATAATTGGAACTCCCATGCCTCAACCAATCCCCTTTGTAGGTTTAAGAAAAAAGCAAGTTCAAACAAGGATCAATATAGATAAATTGACCTCTCACTTTTTTAGTATATATAGTAAAGATTTTGGAATTTTAAAATCAAACTACCAAACATTCATGAATAAAAGTGGGACATACCATTCCAGAAACACCTCCAAGTAATAAAGGTCTCCTTCCAAGTTTATCAACTACAAGAACAACTACTCCGGTCATGATCAACTACAAAAAATAAAACAACACAATTCTTATGAAACAGTTGACATGCATGTTGAGAACATAAAAAACATGTAATCTAACGGTGGGATTATCCATATATTAATCCAATAAAAAATTAGTAGGTAGTGTAATATTACTGAAAGTTACTCCAAGTGCAACTCGATCTTGTCCCTATGTATATAATTACTATCAAATTTCTCTCTCACACGTGATGCCTATTTAGGAGAGAAATGTAAGAGAAATTTTATAGATTTTATATGATGGTAGAAAAATGTATAATAACATCTATCACCTTTACATGATTAATTTCAATTGCAAACACCATACACAAAATGATAAGTGCTAGGGATTGCATAAGTCTTTGAAATAAACCACCTACTCTGCAGTTCACAAGTGATGAGACATATGCACACAACACTTATATATTATTCAGAGAAGTAATCAACAATATTCATCCCTTTTATGCAGGGAACAATTTGTTTCATTCAAAGCCTACATTCTTACACATGCATGCCAAATTCAATATTAAAAGTATAAAACAAATGTTATCACATGCATACATGTACATAAGCAGATAAATATGTCATACATTCAATTAATGCCATCATAGATTCAATATAGAAAAAAAAAATCATGAGTGGGAGAAGAGAGGTGGTTAAGATGAAACTTTTGACAAGAAATTAGGAATTATCCTTCATTTTCAGAAAAAGTCAAAATATAACATGAACACATAGAGGGTATAATTCTGGGGCAAAAGATTTATGGTAATCTTATAATAGCAAAACCAAGGGTATTTTAAGCTTTTCACATTTTTTAAATGGTGCAATTAACAATTTTTTCACCTCTTTGGAATTTGCCTTAAATTCCTATTTTGACTTGGTTACCTATTTGGGTTGTCTGGATGTGAAAGGAAAGTGTATTCCTTGTCTTTTCAAATAAACATTATTGTACTTCTTGTCTACCAAGGAATTGGAGTTTAAGGAGTCTTTTGGCTAAATATTGCAGAAACTGAGTTTTTTAGTGTTATAGGTACTGTTTAAAGTTATTGGGGAATTGAGGAAAGAGACTGAATTTCGGAAACAGCGTTGCTGAAATTGCAACAAAAAGTATGAGGGGGAGAAAAAGCTAAGTGATGTGATGGGAGGATTTGAATTTCGGTAAGCTCATTACCAAAATTCTTGCTGCCCAACATTCTACCTAGAAGTTTGCCCGAAGTGCTATGCAATGTGGAGTGTTCAAATGAAACCAATTGTGGCAACCAAGTTGCCAAAATTGTAAGGGAGTGAGGAGAGAGAAAATATGAATTGTGGCAACCAAGTTGCAAAAAATGGAGGGAAAAAAATTGTGGCAACCAAGTTGCCAAAATCTTGGGGAAGAATTTAAAAAAAAAAAAAAATTATGGCATTGCTTGATTGCCGAAATAGAAGAAAAAAAAGAGTGGCAATTGTTTTGTGGTAATGGCATTGCCGAAATAGAAGGGGAAAAAGTGAAAAAATTGTTGCAATTAGTTTGTGGTAATGGCATTGCCAAAATAGAAGGAAAAAAAAATTGTGGCAATGGCATTGCCAAAATAGAAGGGAAAAAAAATTTGTTGCAATTGATTTGCCGAAAATTGGAGGAAAGAGAGAGAGAGTTGTCCAGATAAAAAAAAAAAATTTGGAGGAAGTCAATCACCTCACTTCTTTCTCTGACTCTTATTCTCTTCTCCAAGGACTTTGGAATATATTCCTTGATCATTCTCAATAAAACCTAGTCTACTAATATGAATCTCTATTATGGATTCTTATTCTTTTTTGTCTTTTCATTTCTCTCTTCGTTATAAAAGGCATGCACACCATCACTGAAGCATTGCATCTCCCACATTTTTCATATTTCTTCACTTATCTCTGCAGTGCTATATTACTCTTCTCTTTGCTTCAGTGTGCACAACTAAGGATAGTAAGTTTTAGATTAATATAAGTGTTTTTGCTTTGCTTATTAACTTACAGCTCTAAAAGTTAACAGACTTGTTATTATTGTATAAATATATGCTTTGTAAATATTAGAAGCTAACACAATGTAAAATATTATGTATTGTTGTTTTTTTTTTTTTTTTGAGAAAAATGTATTTTGTTGTCAATATTGTTTGTATGACTATGATTATGATTATGATTATTGTTGTTGTTGTTGTTATTATTCAAATTTTAGATTAATGAATTTTTTATGGTTAGGACTACAAGAATTTTAATTATATTTGAAATTTACCATAATAAATTGTAATAGTCACAGTACATGAATTTGGCTATTTTGTAGTTGATATTTATGATTATAAACTTTTCATATAAATTGATTCATATAAACTTTTCAATATTGTTGTTATTTTGTGTTTATTTATTATTATTTGATTTTTTTTTTTTTTGGGTTGCAAGTATCACTTTATAATTCTCACTCTTTCAGTTGTATCATAATTGTGGTAAGCATCTCGACTCTCTTGTTAAATTTATGTATGTGTTTGTTAATTTTGAAATTGTTTAATATTATTTATTGTTATTATTATTATTATATGGCCACAAAAATTGTAATAAATTGTATTATTGTGAGTTTCTTTCTATTTTATTATGAACTACAAGCATTGTAAGTTATATTTAATAATTAGCATAAAAAATTGTAGTAGTCACTATATATTAATTTTATTATTTTTTATTATTGTTCTTTTGTTTTTATTTAGGATTATATTTTTTTAGAAGATATTTATGATTATTTGATTGTGTTTTTTTTTTTTTTACCTTTCTTTATTTTCTTGCAAGTATCACTCTATAATTCCTACATTCCTTCACTTCGTATCACGATTATAATGAGCTTCTCAGCCCCCTAATTTAATTGGAAATTATTTTCTTAGTTTGTAATTTTTTATATAGATAGTTTGTAAAAAATATACCTCCAGATATTGTAATTTTTTAATCTCAATGTTTATATATTAAAGATATTGTGAAAATGCGTCTTCACTTACACTATACTTTATATTATGTGTGTATGAATTTAAGAATACGATAATTAGGGTTGATTCCATTCCAATTATGAGTATGAATATGATTATGATTAATTTCTTACATTTTATTTAATTTAGGGTTGACCAGCATCTTAATAGTACTTTATTGTCAATTCATTAACGTCATAGAGGTTACTCAGACCAAAAAAAAAATGGTTAATTTAGTTTGATTTATAGACAATTTCCTACTAATATAGAGGTAATGGATGTTGCATGGTTTAACTCATTGTAGCATTTAATGTAGGATATATTTGAAATGGAGCCTGGGCCATTCAATCCTTCTCTGCTAAACCCAACAACAATATCACATCTCTAATGATGCAATGGAAGGTAATGTACGTTGCGAGATCAAAATTTACTAATGTCTTAATAATATCTACAATTATTCAATTTACATGAAAATAATTTCAACATTAGCAAAATAACATTGTACATTTTTTAAAAATTTCCAGGTTTCCACCTTACGAGTGCGACCCTAACCATTTGCACCCCCTTTATTTAGGCAAGCGTATCACCCCATATTTGCATCAATGTAGACTATACCATATTACCCGCCTACCACATATAGATCTTGACTGGGGTCTTATCACTTCTTTGGTAAAGCGGTGGCGATCTGAAACCCATACATTTCACCAACCTACTTGTGAAATGTCAATCACTCTATAGGATATAGCAATCATTACAAGATTGCCTATTGATGGCAATGCAGTGTAGGGGCCCACTAATTTGAACTGGGGAATAGTTTGTCAGAATTTACTTAGGTGACACCACCTGCAAATGCACTAGAATATGGTGGCCTTAAAATAACTTGGGTAAGAAATACATTCTCAAACCTACCAGAGGGTCCCAATGCTGGAACAGCTTAACAGTATGCTAGGGCATACATGTTCCAGGTTTTGGCTTTCCTATTTAGAAATAAGAGCCAAACTAGATTGCACTGCTGCTTTCTCCAACTGTTAGAGGACTTTGGTGTAGCTGGGAATATAGCTGGGGTAGTGCCACACTTGCTTTCCTTTATAAAGAGTTATGTACTGCTGCTATTAAAAAAAGCACGGAGGTTGCAGGCCCTGTTTTCATGTTACAATTATGGGTCTGGGAACATCTTCCATATCTTACCCCAATTCCAAAAAATCCAATGAATTTAAATGGTGACGACTCATAGGTCGCAGGTATAATATTTACTTTATATTATATACAACATTGTATATTATAGTGTTTATCCTTAATACTTCCAATCCCTAAAATCAGTGGTAATCATTAATTGTGTATAAGTGGGCGACCAAGAGAATGTTCACTCACACACCAACGGATGTTCTACATGCGTACCGTTCTAATCACGACACACATCATAATCAACAAGTAATATATGTTGTCACAATGCATCAATGGTTAATTTACTAGTTATATTATTGTCTTACTCGATTATAACATTATTATTGTAATTAGAATTACAGGTGGTTTAGACACCGTACGATAATTATTTGCATCCATGGTGTCTTGCAAAACAACATATATGGACTACAACAGCATAATTGCTTTGCTTCCAAATTGTGAAGTATTACCATCCAGAAAGAGTGATGCGACAGTTTGGGTTGTTGCAAAGATGTCCAAAGTGGCCTACTGACAATTTTGATAAATCTGTGCATTGTGTAAAGTTGAAAAGAAAGTCCGATGTCAATTGGCATAGGCAACATGCACAATACTACCGACTTTGGAACGAGGGAGCTTAAAATTAAAATGTAGTTGGGGTGTGGACTACACAACATGGTACCAATAACATGGTCACTTATTCACGACACTAGAGGCAGTTGCCCATATGCACCAGGTTGTTATTTTAGCTTTTTCAATAATACTGCACTAATATTGATATCAAATTATTTACACAAACAAAATACTACACTAATATTGATAACAAATTATTATTTTAGCTATTTCAATAATACTGCACTAATAATTTTTTTCTTTTTATGTGGCAGCAAACTGAGATCAATAATATATTAAATTTGGCTATTGCAAACCAACAAAGGAGTGACTTGACTGCACAACAAGTCCTTCCAGAAATAGTAGAGGGCCTCAATCGAGTGAAGTTATCAATGGAAACAAATATTTCCTCCATCGCTACTGAGAGGGTGACACACTTTGGACGACGACAAAGGCACCAAGGAAAACAACACCCACAAACCTCTTCTGAAGCTCACTCATCCACCTCTACACAATGTGGAAATGATGAAGCCGGACCATCCACCTTTACACAAGCTGGGCCATTAACATCTGCCCGTAATGAGCCAACCACCTTCAATGAGTATAATCCAATTAGTGTCAACGAGTATTGCATATCTTTATATCAATAGATTGGATCATCCTCTTCCCTAGGACAAGGATTTGAGGGTTTGTATAGCTATGACCATTATCCCCAACCCCAACCTAGTTCAACACATCCCTCCTATCACCCATCACCACCTCCATCTTGTTATAGGCAATACAATTATGACCAAGATAGCCAATCCCCATTTCACAATAATCCATATCCACATGGGCAGTGCAGCTATGAACAACATGACTCGTTCATCACATCACAACCTTCCCAACCATCCTTTCATGTTGGTGATTTCTACACGCCACCAAATACATGGGCATGTGCTCCAAACTCGAAGGAAGAGGCCTCAAATGAGGATAATGGGGAAGATGCAGAAGATATGGAGGTGTCATCAGATGATGAAAGTGGTAAAGGTGGTAATTATCAAACAGATTTTGATATTAGAACGCAGCCAAGGCGCATGGGGAAAAGTCTTGTGCAAGCACGAAGGTACCCTCAATGAGTAAATAGGCATCCTCCATGTTGTGGAACACAACAAAAACTTCATGTACCCCATCATGGCAATCACTAATCAATATAAAATGACTGTTTATTAAGAATATATTAAAGTAGTGTCGTTGTTTATGCATCATTGTAGCAAAAAATATTATGCCTAGATAGTATACATATCACATTATACATCTATTTAATATAATTGTCCAATTAGTGCCCAGTTAATCTAATCATACATCTATTTAATATAATTGTCCAATCCTACAAATTCAACATAAAATCTATATGTAGCAGCTCTTCCAAACCCTTGTAAAAGTATCAGAGAAAAATAAAACTTTCACCATATCATTTTCATCCAAATTTACAGTAGCAGCTTGTGAGTTAATTTCGGCCTTCAAAAATTGTGAATTTCAAAAAACTCAAAACTAAAAAGTTGTAGATATTTAAGTCACGGTACCAACCCATCCAGATTGAGTCAATTGGATTTTTGAGAAGAGAGATATATCCAAAATACTGATTAGTGCTCAAATCTGGATTTTCCTCTTTAGATTGTGGCCCTTTGATTTCTTTCCTTATTTGAAACTTTCAGACATGGTAAATGACCCAAGCACTCCATAAAAAATTATACATTTTAAGGTGTTATCGAACCCCTAAACTGTAATACACAATACACACACACACACACACAAAAAAAAAAAATAAACATACACCCCAATCCGATTTGCAGTGATAGAAAACATTATAGCATATATTTTAGGGTCAATGGAATTAGTACCAACTTCTTCTTTCAAATAATACAAACTAACAATATGGTCCAACTCGTAAAAAGAAAAATACAGTCCAACCAGTCCGTTGAAGTAGATTGAATACTTATGTTAGGTCATTTAATTTGACCACTAGTGGAGCCAACCATAGTTCGAGTGGGGCATGTTCTTCTATTATGGCCTTCTTGCCTACAGAGGTTGCACAATGGCCTTGGTTAATGCTCTGTCCTTAAATCCATTTCATTTAGAAGCCGAGTTGATCTTGGTCGACCTTTTGCACATCGCAGCTTGACATTAAGATACAAGACAGAGAAATCAAGCTCATTCTAATGTACACTGTCCGGAACCATGCGAAATCTAGGTGCATAACAAGCAACTTGTTCTTCCTAATAGTAGCAGCGATCGATATATCACATTGCAGAGATGCCTTGATATTTACACACGGCAATGACATGGGAGCACGGAATCTTATAAACCTGCCATTTTTGACAACTACAAGTGCTCTACCTCAAATTTACCTCATGACGATGATTACCCCTATATGCACAATTAGGGTTTACTGGTGTTCTGACTTCAAACAGACCATCTTCATGACTGAACACAGTAAATGAATGCGTTGGTGCCTTTTTTTCCCGTTTATTGAATTTATTCTTTGCATAGGCTGTAATGAGTTCACCGGCTATAACCTTTGCGCGTGCCATTGCATATCGACTAGCAAAGTAGGCTACACAACGGTAGTATGTAAGCTCGACTAACACTGTTATGGGCAGATTTCTAGCACTCTTTAGAATACCATTGAAGCTTTCAGACAAATTTGTGGTCATTGCCCTATAACGATGTCCACCATCGTGTGTTAACGTCCAATTTTGCATCGGTAATTCCCTTAAATACTTATCACCATCTTCATTTAATTGAGTAATTCTATCCCGCGTTGGTGCTGTGTCCCTTTTTTTTTTCTCAGTGCAATACGCGCCGATTCGCATGGACTCGGTGCCGACGCAGGCCGATTCGTGCCAATTCTGGCCGAAACCACTAATACAAGCCATACTAGCGCCGAACTGGTCGATTCAAGCCAAAATTCAAAAAAAAAAAAAAAAAAAAAAAAAAAAAAAAAAAGGTGCGAAACGAACCGTCTAACGTCTCACGTCTAAGCTCAACTCCTCTCACTCTCGTCTCTCTGTGCACCTCCAGCTCCACTCCTCCACTGTTGATAACTGATAAGTTTTGTTAACTTCTATTTCCTTTAAGCCTTTGTTTTGTTTCTTTTTTTTTCTTTTTTTTTTTTTTTATACGCTTTGTTCTGTTTATTAAAAGGCAGTATTTTGTTTTTTTGTGCCTGACCAAACACGTGAGCCACTGCTGAGCCACATCTTCCCTTTTTTTTTCTTTTTCTGAAAGCTACACCTATTTTAATACCTGCCACATATATCCTTTATTTTGTTTTTAGGATGCACATCTTTTTTTTATTATTTATTTATTTATTTATATATGAAAAGCCTTATCTATTTTAATACCTCTGTCAATAATTCAAGTGTCAAAAACTTTTGTATACTTATTATTATTATTATATGAGTTTTCTATTATTATTATATAAAAAAATTGCGATATATAAACTATATAAATAAAAATATTTTTAATAATTTTGTAATTGCCGCACCAGCACCCACACCCTATTTTTTCAAAAATTGTCGAATCTCGCACCAACACCCGCACCCACACCCGAATCTGGAAACACACCCGTGCTTCATAGCCCACATGTGAGTTATGAGTTCGCTTGTTGTATTATTATGAGAGCATCAATGGGTGTACTAAAATTTTAGATTTGGGAGTCAGTATTCAATGTTTGTTATGGGTATATTGTGATTTGGGTTTTGTGCATGTGAGAATCTGAATATGGAATGTGAGGTTTTGTTGAGTGCAGTTGTAATTCATATTGGTTTTTCTTTTTTAGAAGTTGTAATCCATATTGTTGACAGTGAATGATGGTTAGCATTGCCCGTAGATATAGTTATGAACTTGACCAAACTGAGTAAATTTTATATCTTGTGTAGATGCTTTTAATTTCTTGTTTACATAATGCACTTTTCCTAGCCCCAAATTCCCAACATACCCCAAATATTTTGTGGATTTACACAAGAATTTCCATTGATTGATTTCAAATGCCACGAGGTGTCTAGGGATAAATGGATTATGAGATAAACACCTAGTAAGAATCTAATATAAATCCAATTACTCAAAGGAAAAAAGAAATGTTACCTTCAATAAACCTAGTAAAATTGAGACCCGTGTTGCATCGGGTGCTGCAGATAATCCTGCACTCTACCAGACTATATTGGCTTAGGATGTAAGTCTATTTGACCGGTAAAAAGTGCAGTTACTGTCAATACACAATTAGAACCCTAGTTCTAAATCAAAAAGGTACCTGAAGGATTGATCCAGCATAGTATAGTACACTTGGTTGCCCAGTGATCTGTCATCAAAGTTAATGGTGCATATCAACCAGTGTTGGTAATTACTAATTCTGATCCATTGCTTCAACCAAAAGTACCTGTTGAAACAAGACTAATCCTGCACCAATTGTGAGAGCTTTCAAGCATTTTCCTTTAAACATTTCGCTTAGCGTAGCTTCTTTTTCGTCACCAACATAAGAAAGCTCAGCCAGTATCTCATCTACTTGTTCAGGAGCTGAGTCACCAATGGCTGGACCCCTGAGCCGGTACAAGCAACCTACTGCAGTTTCTCTTAATTCCTGCATGTTGCCTTTTCCCTGAATGGCACGTAAAAGTAGCCATCTAGGTGATGCTGGTAGCCACCACATCCCAATTCCCATAATCACTGCCAAAGGGGTACTAGCTCCATACATGTAGCGCCAACCAGCAACTGTGTCAACTAAAAGGCTACCAATTCCGTAACCTCCCTGCACAAGATTCCAAGTGCTTACAATGTGTAGAGTATATATGCAAATACATTAAATAAATATACTAAGATAATTTTGCTGAGAAAGCTAGAAAAGAGACATGTAAATCCAAGTCAACTCTTACTAGCTGCATTTTATTTAGGCTCTGTTTTGTTGGGGAGATGAAAAATGTTGGGAGGATGGATAACAAAAATTAGTTTTCTTATAACGTGTGTTTGGTATAGAGGGTGGAAAAGTTATCTGAATGAAGTTCTCCTATGTCATCAAAAAAATAAAATAGAGAATGGAAAAGTGGAAGAATGGAAAACAAATAAAAATTTCCTTTGTTTGGTTGGCAAGAAAATGAGAAGATAGAAAAGATTGTTTGGTAAGAATTTACTATTATAACCTAACTACGTGGTACATAAAAAGTAATTTTAAAATTATTAAATAATAAAAGCATTACTCATTATTTATTAAATTAATAAAGATAACATCTTATCAAAGTTAACACATCACATATCCTTATTTTTTTACTCAGCCATTTTCATTACTCAACATTTTTGCTAATTAACTTTAACACATGCTGGAGAAAAAGACAAACAATGTTATTTTAACATTTTTGCTGGCTGATACCTAGTAAAAAGCAAGCCCAAAAAGTAGAAGAAGATATGAAAGAATATAGAATTTGGCTGGCTGGTACCTGGGTGGTTAACTGTTGGTGAGAGGGTAACATTGTAAACCCAGTTTTCTCCCCATTTCGGGGAGATGTGGTTTTGGTGACCCAAGTAGAAAACACCAGATACCTACTGTTCCCCTCCATTTTCTTTTCCTAACCAAATGGAGGAAAGCTCCTCTTTTTCTTACACTTTTCTCTCACCTATTTTCCATCCACACTTTTCAACCCAACCAAATAGAAGCTTACTGCATACCCAAAAATGAATTATCCTCAGTTCAAAGTTGAAGCACTTACAATCATCCCAAGGACAAAAAAGAACTCTTCCAAAGAGATTAGTCGACCACGTATCTTACTTGGAGCTGTCTCAGCAATGTACATAGGAGCTGCATGCATTGCCTAAAAGTGAAGAAGCTAAAAATCATGTCTCACATAAAAATAGAAAGACAACTACATTTTTTTTAACATCTATATTCTTCAAGAACGCATAGTTAAGTCATATATCATAAGCAGGCGATATTTTCTTTTCCCTGATGTAGACCAATGATATCTGATGCCGAAATTAATGCAGCACAAATTCTTAAAGGGGATTGAAAATCACCAAGAATAGAAAAATAAAAATAGACCTAAAAATCAGCACCAAGAATTGTTTGGAGTCAGCACCAAGCGGGAGATAAAACCTAGATATCAACACCTATCCGTTGGGAAAATATCAACTGAAATTGTACTCATCCCAAACTTGTCTACATAGAAATAGAATAGCATGCTCATATAGACCACTTGGACTAGATCCTTACCCTAACTGACTTGGATTAAATTATGAAAATAAATTTCACTCTAGGAAATTAAATAAAACTTGAAGTAAAATACCAAAAACCTATTTAGCTAATAAATCCAATAGAGTAATATAAAAATAAAAATAATACAAAATAAAAACAACATAATTGACTCCTAAAACTAAATAGAACTAAATTAAAATAAATTTGTATTCCTGCCTCCTGCATCATTTCTTTTTGCTCTTTCCTTTGCAAATCTATTCCCACATTAACCCCTCCAGAAGTCAGAAAACCACAAGTACACTTAGAATTGAAAAGGGGTAAAAAATTATAAAGAACTTCAAGATAAACACCTCACATAAATGTAATGGATTTAAAATTTCAATATATGTGCCTAGTTTTATTACCTAATGGTTTAATTTTACTTTATACAAACTGTTCAATGAAAATAGAGGTATATGCATATAGATGTTAATATGGAGATAATAGTGCCTAGATATGTGTATATTAACATGGACATAGTACCACATAGATGTGTGTGTGTGTGTGTGTGGGCGTGTCCATATCTGTAGATATGTATAGAGTGAACAACACATGATGTTTATTACCAGTCCAATTCCTATGCCAAACACAAAGCGCCCGATGATCATAATAGGGAAGTCAGGTGCTAATGCTGTTATAAGCGCTCCAACAGGATACAATAGAGCAGCTGCAAGCAACTCCCTTCTTCTTCCTTTGGTTCATATTCACCATTTAAACTTCATCAATACATGGAAAATATCACAGATATTTAATGTATAGCTCTCTATATAACAGAAAAACTAACCTAGGAAATCAGCAACATTAAAGGCCAAGACAGAGCCAATCAATGCACCATATAATGAGCCACTAGTCTGCAATAGGTAGCATCCACAAAATTAGAAACAAAAGCATGTATTTGTTTTCCCATCAGTGTAAAATATCAACCCATAAACATATAACAATAACAAGAAAGAGTCAGTTGTAAACTCACTATGAGACCAATCTCCACAGAAGATAAGTCGTACCCTGATATTCCACCTAGTGTCGCTGACTGCAAGAAAGACGGGTTATTATGAAAGAATTTCATTAACTTGACTTAGTTATTTAAGAAAACTAAATGCTATTAACAGTACCATGGGTTCAAAAAATAATAAATTATCTTATATAAGCTGCAGTTTTAGAGTGAGTCCTTCATGCAAGGAAATACAAATATACTTTTTTGGCTCTTAAATGAGAATTTTCATTTAAAAGAATGAAAACAAGCTAAGTCAGATGAATATAATGCCACTACAGTTCAAAATTACATTAAAAGCATACCTTTATAGATATTGTGGCACACGATGTAGCACCAATGTCATAGCCATACAGTAGTCCTCCAAGAGCCGGGAAGAGAAATCTGGAAATAACAAGACACTCCTTAAGGGTAAGGCTACAAATAATCAGGTGCAAATTTATTGTTTCAATTTTTAAGAGCAATCACATTATCAGATTGAACCCTTGGTCTTAGTGGGCTGTGAATAACACCAAGCTGGTGACACCTAACCAGGATAACAGGTTCTCAAAATTCTTAACCTTGTCTTGCCTCAAGTGACCGAACAAACATACGAATAAAAATATGTAGCATCATACTTTTACTACAAATTGTAAGTTTAAAGCTGTAACTGATTACCTATATACACATAGTGATACAAAAAACACAATTCACAACACATTCCTATCCGGGAAAACTGCTAAACATTCTAATGTCGCAACTATTCGCCTAACATCATCATCAAAGCATAAGGCTCCACAAATTTTTCCAGTTAAATCAGCTCAAAAGGGTAAAATTTATAACAAAAATTTGAACACTCACGGTAGGATTGCAGCGACAACGGAATAGTTTTCAGAACCATGAACCCCCCCATTAATAAGAGGCTCCTCTACACCACCAAATTCACCAGAAGACTCTCCTACCTAAATAAAAACAACAACATAATCAACTACTTGAAAAAATAAATCTTAAACACCAAACAGAGTATAGCTTTCAAAATTCTCTCTCTCCTATCTCTCTCTTTTAATTTCTTCTCTTGTGCACTTTCTATGCATCCAAACAAGTATGAAATGCAAAACAACACACATCATATGTTATGTACAAACATTTTTTTCAAAAATTTTCAAAAATAATCTCAAAACACTAAAACCAAACAACATTAGGTTTCCAATAAAACAATGAAAAACTTGAACAAAAATAAACCACAAAATATTCAGTGATCCTCTGTGATAATGATCTCAAAGTGAAATTTTTTTGACATTTATTTTTTAATTTCAACAGAAATTTTAACTTCTTGTCTCATAATTCTATACAATGAAACAACTTGTTCAAATTCAAACAACTTCCAGTTCCTCAATTTCCTTTACGCTTTTGCTTTTACTTTTTTTCTTTTCTCAGCATCAAAACAGAGCATGACATAGTGAAAACCTTGCCGAGAGACGATAACGTGGGTTGTTGAGGATCGGAAGCCATTTTTGAATGAGCTCCGTCTGAGAGAGATAATTGTAAGCGAATTATATTATAGTATTATTAATATTATACATATATATAATATAAAATTAATTTAGAAAAAAAGGGTGAATGGTAAATAGAAAAGTTGAGAGATGATTTTTAATGATTAGGTGTGAGAGTGGGAAGAGAATGTCAAGTGTAATGAGAGAGAAGAGAATGGGGGTTAGATTGAGGTTATAAACTGAGGTTTTGTACTCTGATTTTGTAATTGTACAACTACAAAGGTTAGAGTAGCCACATCCTCTGTTTTTTTTTTTTTTTTTTTTTTAAGTAGCCAGATCCTCATTTAGAATGTGCAACTCATCTTTTGAATATATCAGTTTCATGTTGGGAATCATCTCTTCAATAGATGAGTTCACTGAAAGGTTATTTCAAAAAAAAGTTTTAATACAATTTTATTTTGTCCAATAAAATCATTATTATTAAGAAGAAAATCCCCTCAACGTGGTAAACAGGAACTTTTTTTTTTTTTTGGTTGATAAAAACAGGACCTTGATTTGTTGAGAGGCATCATAATCATATACCACATAAAAAGTTTGATCTAAGAAATTATGGTTGTGTCAAGTGATTATATTTTTATTATACCAAATGACTACCATTGATTGAAAAATTGGGAAACTGACATAATTCCTTTTTTTTTTTTTTATTGGTCTCAAGTTAAATACTATCCTCTCAACAACCAAAAAAAAAGTTAAATAATAAATTTTAGAAATAGTAGTTAAAATACTGCTCCAATTAAAACTACATATCGAACTTTCATTATTTATTGTAACAATAATTTATAATTTTTTATTTAGCATAAATTTGATCTTAAATAATGTGTTTTCGTCCTGTAACTTGAAATAATTTTTGTTTATTCATTTTTATTATCAAAATATTATTACACTTTACATAATGATTTCGTAAAGGCATACTAGTTACAAAAAAAGCAATGTAAACCTATACTAATATAATTGCTGCCAGGTAAAAAAAAAATCAAATTCTGATTTGACTTCCAAAGCCTAAAATTTGATTCTTTTTTCTCTCACCATCTCTAGGGGCAAAAGTTGAAAACATGTGTCTCAGTGTAGAGTCTCGATTTTTTTTTTTTTAATATAAATAAGTGGTGTTTTAGTTTTTTACCATACTATTTCACTTCTTAAATATGACACACTTCCAATCCCATTCCGACTATTAATTATAAAATTAAATCTGAAATATCCCAAAAAAAATTAAAAATAAAAATGTGTCTATGTCTTTGAGTCAACTGAACAGTTTACCGAACTGAAATAAAATCTGCTTTGAAAGATAGCTTGATATTGCCGCTGGACCTACTTTTTATTTTGTGTTAAAGAGAGATACTTATGTTGTTTAGTCGATCTTCTAAACGTCTCATGTCTCAAGACTCACAAGTCTCAACCCTTTTCGTTTAGTACCAGTTGGACTCAGACAATCAGATGCCCAACAACATACATTCAGTTAAATAGTATAATTGTTTACACCTTACAATTCAACACAGTAAACTGATAAAAGAATGGTTTGGTAGCCTTTGTTTCTAAATCTAATAATATGCAAATGATTTACTTGAGTCTAATTATGGGAAAGTCCTTTATTTGAGATTTACAATTAAGGCATGTGTTTTCTTTCGCAAAGAGTGCTTACTGAGATTTTGTTCTTATCCATACTTCTCCCATGAATCGGTGCGTCTTTGGATTAAGATTTTTTTTTTTTTCGACATTTTTCCTGGTCTTTAATCTCATTTCATAGTCAAACGAGAAACAAAAGGATTGCATGGCCCATTCCACGTGGGCGCTTTCTAGGAGACCCAAAAAGAAACCTGGGCTGGAATTTTTTGTTATCAATCATTAAGCCATTAACTGATATCCTCATAATGCCAAATAATTTGAGTTCAAAGTTCAAACATCAACTTCACTAACTCTTGAAAGTTTGGCAACCATCATTAAGTTCTACTGAAATTCAATGAACATCCCATGGTTTTGACTAAAATAGACCAACAAACATTCGATGCTTCTGTTAAAAAAAAAAAAAAGCCATATATAGACCACTAGAGTCAAAACTAAGAGGAATGTATAAACCAATGCTTCCATAGATTCGATTGTGGTTTACAATTATAGCTTCCATGCCTGTTTATTTTGGGTCGTCTCCCGGATAACTAAAGAGAAAGAGTCAAAGAAAGGGCAGAGGCAGCAATTCAAATCAAGATTTATCCGGCTCCCTGTCTATATTAAATTACAAAAATAAAAGTAAGAAATCAATCTTGTATCAAACTACTTGTCTTGTAGTTGGATCCCCTAGTTTTTGGAATGTTCCAAATTCTACTTGAGCATCCAAATCTGGGTCAATACCGGCAAAAACATCTCAAAACAAGGTTCTAGTGCCATGCCAAATATGTCTGAAGAAGAAGAGCAGAGCAAATGAAGCAGAATATAATGACTATCCTAATAAAATTTGAATCTCTCCCATGGTAGTACTAAACAACCGCTCCGCACACCCCCCCCCCCCCCCAACAAAAAAAAATCTCTTACAAGTCTTGAAACAAGTGCAAAATACAGGTGCATGCATTGTCCTCTTAATGCTATGTTTGAAAGTTTGGAGGGAGAGAAGAGTATAGAGGAGTAGAGGAGAAGAAAGTAGTAGGGAGGAGAGTAGAGGAGGATTGTTACCCTCCATTTTATTTGGATGTTTTTAAAATTAAGTAAGGGGGAGGGGAATAAACTAAGTAGCCCTTCCTTTTGTAATTGCTATAAATGGTGAAGGGTAAAATAGGTAATTCAAAATGTTTAATTAGCTCTACAATTGCTTTTCTCTGCTCCTCCTCCAAAACTCTTTAATTTGGTGGAATCAATCAATCAATCAATATCATATATACTATATATAATAGCAGAAGTCTTTTCCTACAATTAAAGAAGTGCTGCCATGTAGGAAAAATGGTCTAAATTCAACCACGTTTTAAGTTTAAAAGTGATAAATTACAATGTTTTACTATGTTAAAACACCGTTTGGGAGCCTCTTGGTATAAAAAGAAACTAACCGCTTAAAAAAAACAAAAACAAAAACAAAAAACAAAAAACAAAAACAAAAACAAAAAACAAAACAAAACAAAACCAAAAAAAAAAAAAAAAAAAGAAAAAGAAAGATTGGTAAATGGAGAAAGGAGAGATGAGGCGCGCTGAAGACCCTAAAACACAGAGAGACCGAGAGTGAGAGCGAGAGATCCCAACAATGGCGACACTCAAACGCACACCTACAGAAAGCCATCAACACCGTTACCATCAAATTGAGAGATACAGAGATAGAGAGAGACGGTCCATAAGAAGCGCAAGAGTAGAGATTGAGGAAGAGAAAACTAAGTGTCATTAACACGCTACCATTAGATCGTCAAAACTACCATCGGTAAAGGTTTTCTTTTCTTTCTTTCTTAGATCTGGGTATGAGATTGGTTGGATTGAATTTATTTAGGTATTGGATTACACTAGATTTTTTTTTTTTTTTTTGGGTTTTCACTATAAAGAAACGGGATTTTTTTTTTTTTTAGATTACAGAAATCACTAAAAAATATTGGTTTTAGTTTCGGTACTTCTGTTTATAATCTTAACCAAATCGTTGGGATTAAATAAGTATAGGATTGAATGTTGCATTGATATTTATTTTAGGTTTTTTTGCCGTATACCCATAATCAGTAAAGTTTTTTTTTTTTTTTCCTTTTCTTTTTCAAATCTAGGGATTGAATATGATTTAGGTTTGGATTTTTTGGTTGGATTGCTTTAGATTTAGTTATTTCAGTTAAAATCATTGAGATTAAATAAGTATAGGATTGAATGTTGCATTGATATTTATTTTAGGTATTTTTGCTGACCCTGCTGGTATAAAAACAAAACGAACTGCTTAATAAATTACACAATAACCACCATCATGCAATCGGAACCGTTACCGGTGAAGGTTTTCTTTATTCTTTTTAAAATTACACGATAACTATGATTTATGTTTGAGTGTTTCGATTTAGCCATTTGGGTCAGATTTTGTTTTGATCAATTATAGGATTATACTTGGTTTATGGTTAGGGTATATGTGTTGCTTTGGTTTGGTTTTGGATTTTTGAGTTAAAATTGTTTTGGATAATTTGTGGGTAATTTGTGGATTACAAAGCAAAGTATTTTTGGTCTCTTCAATGTCTTTACGCTTCATGAATCAGCATTCTTGGCGAAGAGTTTCCAATTTTTTCATTTATCAAGTACAAATTTAGATTTATTTAATTCTCTCTTGGATTCAATTGTAGACTTCATTTGTCATTGATTGATTTCAATTTCAAATCTGTGTAATAAAAAATTAAAAGGTTTTTCTTTAGCTTTTCTTTTTTTGGATTTGTTGGTGAAAAGGCAAATCCTTGGAAGCAATCCAAGTCTGAGTAGAAGCAGTACTAGTAGGTATAGTTTCCACTTTATTGGAACCATCACTAGTAATTTTTTTTAATTGAATTTTAAATATGCTTTATGTTTGGATATTTGGTTGGATTGGTTTGATTTTTAGGTATTTGGGTTAGAATTTATTTTGTTTTCATTTAGGTATTTGGGTTAGGACTTTTTTTCTATTTGTTTTTGTTTTAAATATTAGATTAAAAAGTGATAAATTATACTATTTCACAACGTTAAAACCCCGTTTTATAGTTTTCCCAATTAAAAAAAAAAAACTAACCGCTTGAATTATACAGCAAAGGCTTACAATGCCCAATTTTCTGGTCTCCACATTAATAATGATGGGGTAATGGTTTAGTTAAACTTTTACCCAATTTTCCTTGGAAGCATGAATTTAGAGGAATATTTTTAGTATGATTCAAGTGTTTATTAATGCTCTGCAAATTGGTTCAGAAAGTTCGTCAACAACAACCCTTGTTGTTGAAGAAGCTAAGGCCATATTTGCCCACTTGTGAGAATGGGAATTTTTGCATACCAGGAATGATGTAAATGAAGCTGACTATTCTGAATGCCTAATGTATTAGGCAAGCAATACAAAATGTTTTAATGTTATTGTGGTTTTGCTGTATTACTACTCTGTTTCATCATTGATAGCTATAAAGTTTTTTTTTTTTTTTTTTTTTGGTGGCATATTGAGTTCCTGTTGGGTTTTCATTGTTGGTGGGAAAGTAACTTTTTCCTTTTTATTTTATGACAAGAGTTTTTGAGAAATTCACAGTTTATTGATCATTGAATTTTTGATATCTATGTCTCTCATTGTTCCCTTTTATTTGATATATGTGGCTCAGTTAATCCTTTTTAATGTTTGGCTTATAAAAAACTTCTTTAAAGATAACATTTTTAATCTCTCTCAAAGATTCAAACAAATATGTTGCCAAATATATTCAAAACTCCAATGTGAATGTTCAATTATTTATTTGTAGTTTTGGTTGTATTTTGATTAGAGTAATGGTTATTAGTTCATCTCACACACACAATTGTGCAGTAGTATATTCCATTTTTATTATATAGTGTTTTTTTTACATTTTAATTTAAAATCAACCTTTCATGATTTGCATTTATTCATAAGCTGCGCATAACCCATCCCCTCTCTCATCCGTCTTTCTTCCCACTGTCACTCTCTCATATGCAGACCCAACACAGCAATACCCTGCAAGGGCATGACTATGTCTGCCATCTTCGACCCGAACTCAGTATCAGACCTTTCTCTATTGGTAATTTTTAATTAATTTATGACTAATTTCTTTTCCTATTGTCCATAATTATGTTTGCTGTCAATTTTGGGATTTTGATTCCTAACCCTTTTTCCTTTTTATTCTTTTCTTGGTTGAAGTCAAGGAAGCACTCTAGAAGTTCAAATACTACCAGCTTTGTAAAGCGTGGAGATATAGAACAAAGGGTTGTCTCCACCAGCTTACAGCCACCGTTAGACAGTGGAATATTCTTTTCTGCAATTAGAGTTCATAACCAAATAAGTATGCTATTCATAAATTACCATTGTTTCTTTCCTTTCTTATATATATATATATATATATATATATATATATATATTTATTTATTTATTTATTTATTTATTAAAGTTCAGGCAGTTTCTCTTTACCTATGTGCTTGAGATTTTCTTTCTTAATCTTCTTCTTCTTCTATTCTGTTTAGAATTGGTTTTTGTGGAATTGCATAATCTGGTGTATTCAGTATTCTTTTCCATTGCCAACATTAATGTTGAAGCAGTTTAAGAAACCAAAAGGCAAAGAAAAATCTATGGAGGTATTCCCTACAATTTTGATATTTTTCTTTTGGGTTTTAATTTCATATTCTTTGAGGATTTTCAGTTTAGTTGGATATAAAGTTTCGTATTTTTATATTCTTCTTATGACTTTTAATTTCGTGTATTTCAGAGGATTTTATATTGATGTGTCCATTTTGACCTTTAGAGGGATCATAAAATAATTAGTCAAAGAAAGAAAAGAATTGAGTGCAAACAGTATAGAAAGAGAGTGCCTTCCAATTTTCTTTTCTTCTATTTATTTTCATGTCTCTTTCTTGGTAAAAAATGTGTGAGGAAATTCTAGGAATTGCACATTCAATTTGGTGACACTACATACTTATTTAGACATTCAAAGATAGAAAAATGCTAAAGCTACTACCAATTTTCCACAAAAGCGTACAACTGACATGGCAATGAATGTGTTTGGCTTTACATCAATAACATAACAAATCCCTAAATTGCTTAGTTGTTTGTTTAAAAGTTGGCTTTGTAAGGACTATATAATAAAATTTGCAATAGTTGTAAAATTACTCTAAGGGATACATTATTAGTGGGTAGCAGGAGTGAACCCACATTCCCTAGTTCAAATCTTCCCTTCATCCTCTGCCTGGTGCCAAACATATCAAAAAATATATATTTCTAATCCAATATTAATAGCTTTTTCTTCAGCAAAATCTTCTAAGGTTAATGAGCCATCGTCTTTCCTCTCTTAGGGTATTCATTTATAAGTAAGCATATATAATCACAAGTAGATTGTTTGCTCCACACCAAGAGAGTTTTCTGAAATAAGTGAAAATACTACCGCATGAGGAAATTTTTTTCGTATGAAGTTATTGATTGCTCCCATGGTGAGCAACTCTAGGAACTATGTAAAGAAAAGTATGAACCACTATGGCTTAGAGCATCTCCAATGGTGTAGTTAAAGGCAAAATATTCTCTATTATAGAGAATGAGACCAAAAAAAGGGTCTCCAATAGATTCTCTAAGGGGTTGGAGGAGTGGAAAAGTGTAAGGATGAAAAATATTTAGTTTTCCCTCTTATGTATTCGGTTTGAGGAGTGGAGAAGTGGGAGGGTGGAAAACTCTTTTGTTCGGTTGGAGAGAAAAAAAGGAAGGAAGGAAAATGTAATTTATATAAATTGACTATTATATCCTTGTTACATAATATGTAAGAAATAGATTTATTTGTACTTATTACATAATATAAAATTTATCACATCATATATATAAATTTATATTATTATTTTTATTATTATAATGTAAAAATTAGATTAGGTCACGTTGAAAAAAAAAAAAAAAAGAACGTTCAAGTGTTCAGAACATTGAAAAGAGAGAGAGAGAGAGAGAGAGAGAAGAGAACGTTAAAAAAAAAAATAGGTGGGAAAAGGGTATATTTTGTAAAAGTGTTATCATAACATTTTTTTCTCCAGATTTTCCTTCCGATTTGGAAGGAAAAAAATGTGAGCACGAAGAAAAAACTTTCTCCCCAATTTTCTCTCCTTCCTATTTTCCTTCCCCAAACAAACAGTAAAAAACAATATTTTTTACCTTATTTTTTTTCCTCTATTTTCTATCCTCCCTATTTTCCATCCAAGCGGATGGACCCTAAACCTTGAATTTTTTTTGGCTCATGAACAGTAGCTCATCAAATCTGATGAGCTACTATACATCCTTCAAATGTTTTTTTCTATTATAATAATCAGGTATTGAATAAAAAAATGTTGGAAAATATGTAGTTGTTAAAAAAAGAATAAAAAATGAATGAAGAAATAATATTTAAATGAGATAGATAATAGGATAGAGAATATGTTAGAAAGTGTATTTGAAAAAGTAGGTAGCTAAAAGGTAAAAATCACTATTCATTCTCCAAACAGTACAAAAATTTGGAATATTTGCTGGAGATGCTCTTAAAAGGGGAAATCACTGTGATTTGGAGCTCAGATTGAGCACAAGATTCTTTCTTCAATATCGGTGCTTAATTTTGGTAAAATCTTACTTTATCCACTTATAGTAAAGAATTAAGAAATCATTTTTGTAACTGAACATGCATTTGAATAGAAACTAAAAATGTTCATATATAATTTCTCAACAAAATCTCAAAATTAGCATTTTCTTTTTCCATTAACATACAGCTAATAATTTGGTTTATAAACAATATGCTTTGTGTAGTTTTTTGGTTAGCATGTATGTTATGTGTTAAAAAAATGCATATATGTTTAAACTTCAATAGGATTTTTTTTCTTTTCTTTTTTAGTTAGTATGGTTTAGTAGGAGTTGTGAAATTGAATTAAGCATCTATTGAATGGATAGAGTATGGAGAATATGTCTCTTAAATTAAGGAGGTTGAGAAAATTTGTGTCCTAAGGCAGCTTAAACAAAACATAGTTTCTTATCAAACTTTGTGGTCTATATGTATTTATGATTTTTTTTTTTTTTTAAGTTTCTTATCAGGCTTCTAAGATACATTTACTTTGTGCAGTATATAAATGTTGGGGTTGAACGAAATCTACAAAGGTCTATATTCATTCCTCACGAAAGGGACATGATAGGCAAAAACTAAGAAGGGGAAAAAATTTTGGCGAATTGGAAGGTAGCAGGATCAAATCTCACATCATTCAAATTCTTCGTTTCTCTTTGTCTCTCACTCTTTGTCTCAAAAGGGGGATATTTATTCATCTATCTTAAAAAGAACAACTGAGATATGAAATGAGCACATAACTACACAAAAAGCAATGTAGAGACACATTGGAATTCAGAAGAAAAAAAAGTTAGTTAATGTTGAATCAGCATCTTCAAGTGCACTTGGTTGGATTGTTTTAGATTTAGATATTTGAGTTTGATTTGGTTTTAATTATGTTATTGGGTTTAAAATATATTTTGTATTGGGTATTTGTATTAGATTTGGTATTGTTTTAAATAATTGGGTTAAATTAGTCTTTGGTATCTGTCTGTGGTGTTTGTAATTAGATTTGTAAATCAAGATATGTGTTGAGTGTTTATTATGTGGTAAAAGTGTATTTAAATATTATTAAAAAAATTATTTCTAATAAATGTAAATAAGAAGGTTCCCACACATGGTGCGGGTTAAAAGCTAGTATATATAAAAGCAGAGACCTCATGCAAGAGTGTATGAGGTCCTGCCAAGTAGCGTTCTAATTTTGCATTTAGTCTTTTTTACCTCTTTCATTAATTTTTTTTTCTGTTACCCAAAATTTACATTAATTTATTTTACTGTTATCTCATTAATGTCTCATTAATTGCCTAAGCTTATACCACATCTTTCTCTATTCTTAATGTCTTTTAACATACCCACTATTTTAGTATTAAAAAAAACAAAAAATAAAATAAAATAAGTAAGGACCAATAGTAATAACAAATATAATAAGGCCATGGAGAGAGATAGAGAGATACAAAAATGTTGTGAATTGTTAAATAAAATGCACTATGTTAGGACATATGTAGTTCAAGTCTGTGAACATATGTCGTTATTTTATGTAATTGGCTTATCCTTAGACAAAACGCACTTTACTTGTAATTGGGTAGATTTAGGATGAGTTTAACACTTCAAGAAACAGTGGTTCAAGGTTAAGTGTTGAAGCCGTCAAAGTCTGTCCAAGAAACAAGCTAGGAAGTGCAAGTTTTTAAAGCTCGACACATACCTCGACAGATGCATCTATCGAGCTTTAAAGAAGCTGTTTTGCCCGAGCCTCGACAGCTGTCTCGACACCTCTCGACACCTCTCGACACCTCTATCTGTCGAGAATTAAAGAAAACAGATTTTCAGGTCTGTTTCAAGTCTAATCCGTGAGTGTGTCTTTGGGACTTCTTTTCTCCTAACTCTAGACATATAAAAGGATTATTTTAAGGGCCGTCAAGCAAGAGATCACAAGATACAAGTTGCACATTCATTGAGAACTTGTTGTTCATGCAATTTGTGATCTGACAGACAAAGTTCGTGCCCTAGTTCATTCTTGATGATTTGAAGAACTTTGCAGCCAACTTTCTCTCTCTCTCTCTAGTTGGTATTTGAAGTCGCGTACTGGGATCCGCGCATCTGGTTAGTCACATACTTGGGAGCCGTGCATTGAAAGGAGAAACTGTCACTACAGAACAAGTCCAATTGGGTATTGGGGTAAGAGTTCAACTGTAAGTTGGTGAGGTACTTGGGATTCCTTGCTTGTAACTGCTTGTTGTGATAATAGTGGAGTTTCGGGAGTGGTGACTTTAAATCACCCGGTGGGGTTTTTGCCGTAAGGTTTTCCCCATTCGTAAACAAATCACCGTGTCATTTATTTTCCGCTGCATAAATTAGTTTTGGTGATTTGTTTGTGCTGCCACGTGATATTGCATGTTAAATTGATTAATTAATAACTTGGCTAATTAATCAACGTAATTTATCACAAGGAGTCAACGCGTTTGTGGCCTGTCACACTACTTCACTATATATTACCAAAATAAAAGACCTGAGACTAATAAAAGATTTGAAAGAGAGAAAAAGAGGAATTTGAAGTGTCATCACCTCCGTTATATTGACCTCCACCACCATCAAGACGCCAAAACCCCTATAGGTAAATTTTTTTTTTCTTTTTTCTTTATAAATTAGGGGCTTAAATATGATTTAGGTTTAGATAGTTTGGTTGGATAGTTTTTGTTTTGGGTATATAAGTAGAGAGAATATTTAGTATGCAATGTAAAGCCATATTCTACCATGATTTACTTTTAAATTATCTATAAGACACATGCATACACACTTGAGCATAGTTTCATTTCATGGTATGAAATATGTAAACACAACACAAATTAGTTGATTTTTATGGTCCCATTACTCTTTTGCATTTATATTTGGTTTCATGATTTTTTAAAAAAAATAATAATCTTACCTTAGAAAGGCTACAAATATGCAGTGAAGCTATTAAACTAATTTTTAATATCTTAAAATGTACATATTTCTTTACTTAAATTTAGTTTATTTTTTTATTATAATATATGTACAATATTATCCAAAATTGTTTTACATAAAATATTACAAAATTATCCGTGTATCGCATAGGCAATTTAATAGTTGAAAATAATGGGGTTATAAGTTCTTAGAATCCCTCCAAATCTCTCTCCCTTCTCCCTTAAAAAACATCCAAACAAGATAAATTAAATCATTCTTGCTCCTTCCCCTCTTCTCCCCCTCAGTCCAAACGGAGCATAAAAATCTCTAATTAATGTTCACAATCAAAACAAACACCAATGCATATTGTTATTTAAAATATAGCTCATGATTGGACAAAATAATTTATTTATTTATTTGTTTTTACATTTTTTTTTTTTTTTTTTTTTGGGTTACTAGACTACAATGGGATAAATTTTTGTTTTTTTTCTTTTACGTTTGGTCTTTTAGTCTATTTGCTTAGATATATAGGTTTTAGCTTACATTTCTAGTGTAAATGCAATCTGGAAAATTATTATTATTACTACTATTATTACACTTGTTTCAATCACTATTTTTTACACAATGGTTTAAACACAATCTTAACAATTTTGATAATTAAAAAAAAAATATATATATATATATAATAAAAATAAAAACATAGTTAGGAATTTTGAAAGAAATTCAGTTTTATTTTATTTAAAGAAGAAAAATTTTTTTTTTTTTGTCAGATAGATGATAGGAAAGGGAGGTGGGATTCGAAATAAACATAGAGTATCATAAAGAATGTTATTATCATTGGACTATCACATCTTAGAATGAATCTCATTTCGTGAGGCAATAGAAATATCTTTTTTAAATTCTAGAATCTATGTCCTAGTTCAAGATCACTTTCCTTGAGATGGGAAAAGGCAATCCAATGCTTCGATTCTAATGTTTTGTGCAAACGGCGGTTGGTTCAATTGATAAGGCTCGAACGTTTCATCCAA
Organism: Castanopsis chinensis; assembly: GCA_032878915.1. NCBI lineage: Eukaryota > Viridiplantae > Streptophyta > Magnoliopsida > Fagales > Fagaceae > Castanopsis > Castanopsis chinensis. The sequence goes on from JAVQMG010000132.1 coordinate 22,151,512, forward strand.
AAAGCCTAGGTTTGAGTCCCACTGCCACAAACACACCAGACCCGTTACTTCCACCATCAACCCCACCAGCATAACTGCTACACCAATCTTGAAAGAAATCCAGGAATTCGTGACCCACCCAGCTCCACCAGCCGAGATCTAAATCAAGATCAGGAAACTAGACCACCACATCATGGTGGTGTTGAGTGGGGAGACTAAAATGACGGTGTCATCGTTGGGGAATAATTATGGTGGGACTTGAAGTTTCGCACTTGGAACGGGGAAGATGGTACACTATGAGAGAGCTTGAAATCACTGCTAATGAGCTATGTGAAGAGAACGTTAATGGAGTTTTCGCAGTTTAAGATCTGATTAGAGATTAATGGGATTTTGATCCTTGGGAAGATGGTGCACGTGAGTTATTGAACCTACCCCACAGTTTTTTTTTTTTTTAAATTATAATATGACTTAGCATAACTGTCGGCGGCAAGGAAATAATAGTTTATTTGATCTGTTAGACACTTCAGTAATTTCTGTCCAACACTTAACAGCAAGATTTAAGTTGACAATTGACACAACACCTAAAGGTTAAGGGCCAAAATAGACACAATTGGAAAAGATCAATGATCAAATTAACATATGGTATAAAAATTAGTGACTAAATATGTAGTTTACCCAAAAGAAATAAATAAATAGAGGAGAGAGAGCAGGAGACACTGCTGCCGACTGCACATCGCCCACAGACAAACCACAGCCCGTCTTCAGCGCTATTCCATGGAAAGGTTGGGACTTAAAAAGATCCATAGAGAGCAGTTTATGAATTGATTTGGGCTTCCCAACATGGGTTTCAGCTCCAAACTCAGCTATGGTAGTTTATCAAATGATTTTTAAAGTGAAAATAATATCAAGGCAGATGGCTGATAGTAGCCAGCAAGGTTGGTGGCAGGAGCATTACTCTGTGCAAAGAGCAACATGTGGCCAGCTGTCCCGTGGCCACCAGGCAACATCATCTCCCCCTCTCTATCTCAATTGGTTCAAGATTTTTTTTGTTTTTTTTTTTAAATGGTCCTTTTTATAGGGTGTAAAGTAAAAAAAAAAATTCAATTTTTAATTGATTGCAGGACTATTTGAAAATGACCCAAACCTTAGGGATCTTTGCAATTTGCACTTTACTTTTTCTTCAGATATTGTAAAATTATTGAGCAAATAAGCAGAAGACAAGAATAAGTGCGAAACCATGTTACAAGCGTATTGAGTTTAAAGGGAGCAATTTTAATCTAAGAAATATTATCTCTATACAATGTCCTCTCAAAAATAGTACAATGATTGAGTTACTTGAGCTGTGCTTTCTCATTATTTTATTCTGCCATTGCATCCACAGAAGCTTCAGTAGCTGGCATAGAAGATTTTCTTTTGTTCTTACCTGAAACATATGCACCTGATATTAATCAACAAATTACCTAAAAATGGTCCATATCAAATAAATTATCAAATAATTTGGAATAGCAGCATAAATACAGCATTATATCAGAAGATCTTACCTCTACGCTTTAGTTGTTTAAGCTTCAAACTCTTCTACATGTGAAAAGCGGCTGGCATTTTGTTAGTGTCTTGAGATGTGCCTGCTTCCAGAAGTAAACTTAGAACAAATGAATTTAACATTCGATGCAAGTAGTCAAAGGCAATAGGTGAGGTAGTGCATACATGTAGAACTTGAATCATAAGTAACCAGTGTATTGAAATATTAAAATAAAGCTTTTTTTTAAATGTGTTGCATGAAGAAAATTATGTCTATCAAATGATTTCAAAATAGGATTTACTTGGTTTAGGCTCTATTAGTTATTCTAACAATAGGATTTACAACAAGTTTCTACTATAAATTAATGAATCTAACAATAAGTTTTACAACAAACTTTTGTAAATTAATTTATCTAACAATAGGCTTAAGGCAGTCACCTTACTCACCTAAGCTCTAAAGGTTAGAGCCTTTAAGGCGCTTTAGTGGCACCTTGCCTTGCCCGGGTGCCTGGTTCACCTTTGACTACAATGATTCAATGCAATGTGGATAGGAATGACCTAAACATTGTAACACTTTTCTAAGATGCACATAGACAAAGAAAGCAAGTTTCCTGCGTTTCTCAAGCAATTATTCTAAACATACAGGGAGTTGGTCTCGGGTCACCAAATGCAACTTTAGAAATAAAAAATAGAAATTTATAGCCATATGTGCTATAGCACTTCAATTAACGAAAAATTGAAAGGCATCTCAAATAGTACCTAAAAGTTAACTCTAGTTCAATCACATGCTGATTCACATCCATCAAATTTGCGTCTCATTCATTAACATCCATGGGCAATCCAAACACCAATGCCAATTTTTATTTAAAAATATAGGTCATGATTAGAACAATATAATTTCAAGTAAGCAGAAAAACAAAATGAATTAGTAACAATATCAACCTCTAAAATAAATTCTATGAAATTTTTCAACACCCTTAATCCATGACCCAACTCAAGCACAATTGATTGTGTTACCCACATTATTCAATTAGATCACAATTTGCCACTTGTCAAAGGGCTCTAGCTCAAGTAGCACCTTCTCCCCTTGCAAGTGCTAGATTGAGGATGAGGTCTTAGGTTCAAGACCCACTCAATGGGTGTGTAATTTACCTATAAATAAAATAAAATAAAATAAAAAGGCCATCATTTTCCACTTAATAAGCCAACATCTTACTATTTTCATCTTCCACAATTTCAGAAACATAAAGTCACAGCTTAGGATAGGACTGCTCAACCTGGATGCAGAATATAATGACTATCCTAATATACTTTGAATCACTCACAAAGTACTATTAAACAACTCCACACACACCCCCCCCCCCCACCCCCCCCCCAAAAAAAACAAACATTAGGCAAGTGAAACCATATTCTTTTACAAGTCTCTAACCAAGTTTAAAAAACAAAGTCTCTAACCAAGTTTAAAAAACAGACACGGGTGTGAGCATCGTATCCTTAAACGTATTAACATAGCAATTTTCAACAAAGACAAGCATCCCATATCATAGACAAAAACCAACCATGCCCTTATCACTATCACGAGCCCAAATTACTGTAACAGAGAACCAAAACAATCACCTGACCTGATAATAGTCTCCACCAACCAACAATTATGCTTGTTTTACAAAGGGCAACTAAGCAAATCATGATATGGGTGCTGTATTTTTAAAAGCACACACACCCGCTTAGCGTTCGCTAATTCTCAATGAAAGTCTTACCCAACTCTATAATCATGTCCAGCCTTACCAAATGCAGATTTCTCATTCTCGGCAGTTCTTTTATTATAACTTCTAAATGCCATTTAGATTATTCGACATCGGAAAATTCCGTACTAATCAGTTACCAGTTGGTAATTAACACGATAACAAAATTATATATAAAAACAGGGCAAATTACAATTTACCTACATATGGTTTGACCAAAATTTAAGTGACTTTTAAAATTTGACACTTTACTAACTACAAGATTAGTTTCGTTAGATTTGTGACCCACTCTGTTAAAAACTAGACTAAATATATAATTTTATTCCACTTTTATATCTCCCTCCTTCAAAAACACAACCCAAAAAAAAAAAAAAAAAAATCAAATAAGATTAAAAAAAAAAAATCAACAGAACACTTCCATAATGGAATTTCAAACCAGAAAACTTAAAAAAGTTGTAGTTTGACCATAAAAAAATATATGCTACAAAGGAAAAACAAATAGTAAAAGGATTTTGGGAAGTACCTTGACATGCTGCATTTTCGACATCTTCCATGCTAACTAAACCCTTCTCTATAGCATCCTTCTGCTCCTGATTTTTTTCAAAAAACAATAACAGAAAATAAGCACAACAACCATTCACAACACCAAGGTACAAGCTTAATATAAGGGCCAAGTCTCAACATAAAATTACACAGAGAGAGAGAGAGAGATATATACTCTGCGCTATTTCTTCAAAAGCTTGCGCTTTCGCTTGCGTTCGCCGGAGATAGAGAGGTTGAGGCCTCTCTCTCTCTCTCTTCTGGGTTGCTCTTCTTGCTCATTGGGTGGGCTGAACTGGGCCTTGTTCATCCATTAAGTTAAGCCCAATTTGCTTGTCAAGTATGATGCTACTGAACACGTTGAACTCGGGTCCACCTTCTTTGTTTAAATTTACTAAACTTTGCAACCCATTATTTTTTCATCTAGATTGGACTCTATTTGGGCCACTCGTTTATATTCTTCTTTTCAGCTTTTTTTTTAATCCCAAAAAAAAAAAAAAACATCTTTTCAGTTTAACTTATTCAGGGCTATTTAGAATCTGCTTATTTTACTGAAAGTACTATATATAAAGGTAAAAAATAGCTGAAATAGTACAGTGGGACGTGTTAATAGTAACAAAAAGTGTAATGGATCCATAAATAGTAGTAAAAATAAGCTGAATAGTAAAATAAGTTAACAAAAATCATTTTTGCCAAAAGGACACTTGTATGCATAGTGTTTTAGCTTATATTCCTTTTTTTTTTCTTTTTAAGTACAATCATTATTTAATTCTACCTTCCATGTGAATTATATAGTAATATCAAACATACAAACACTAGCTTACATAGATAATATTACAGACAAAAATTTTCATAACATTTTACACAACAGTTGAGTTCACAAATTTATATCGATTCTCTTCTAGGCCCATTATTAAAATTATTTTTTTACTTATCAATAACAATTTACCACTTCAACGAGTGTGAAATTTTGTCTCTAAACTTATTGATCTTACATTGAATGTAAACATAGTGGGATAAATTTTTGCCATCAACTTTTCTATTTATTTTTTTAGCTTCTTTTTTTTTAATTTATATTTAAAATAAAAAATAATTAAAAATTTTATTAAAAAAAAAAAAAAAAACCTTATTTCCTTGCAACCATACTTTAATCAACTGTCAACAAAAAATAATAATAAATAAACCAATGCAAATAAACATGTACACACCTTTACATTTCTAGTGTAAACACAATCTCGATATTATTATTAATAATAATTAAAAAAAAAAAAAAGGCCGTAACCAAAGTCAGATATTTTGAACAAAGTTTTTCTTTTTTTTTTTTTTTTAAAGAATGGAATTTCATTTATTTTCCTTATATAAATAGATGATGGGAGAGGTGAAATTCAAACAACAAACATAAGACATTAACAAAGATGCAATTACCACTAAACTATTCCTTGAACTGTCGAAAAGATCTCATCTTATGAGGCAATAAATTTTTTTTTTTTTTTTTTTTAATCTCTAGAATCTATGTACTGATTAAGATCACTTCTCATGAGATGGGATAAAAAGCAATCCAATGCATCAATTCCTAAATTTTGTTATAAATTTTTGTAGTACCAATGGGCCCGAAGTACACACAGTGGGCCGGCCCAAAAGCTCTCACAATGAAAGAAGCCCAACCCCACATCTTGAAATGGTCCGAGGACATAATCAGTCCAACCTACAAAGTCACGCGATAAAGAAGGGCGTCATGCATGACCAAAACACCAAGAAATATGACGTCCGAGGACAACATAGTCCTCGGCAAGGCTTTGCCGAGGACGATGTGAATGATCTAGTAGTTCAACAGCGCTCATGATGGAGACCTTTGATGCTGGAATTAAGGAAACGAGGGTAAAGAATAAAGGGGAGGGGTAGGCAAATATCAAGGAAAAAGCTGCTATCACCGCATTTAAAGCTCTACACCTGCTTCTCTGGCCGCATTAATGAAGAAGTGACACCTGAACGTTGGGTTTTAACCTTATCTTCACCACCAGAGACCTTAGAAAAAAGGGATGATGGGACAAGTATCCAAGAGAGAAGAAGGTCCAGACTACACGTGGAAGAAAGGAAAAAGGAGACAGGCCTATAAAGGGTGAAGGAAGAAGAGAGGGAAGGGGAGAGAAAAATCAGAGAAAGAAAGAGAGAGAGAGAGAGAATTTGTAAAAGAGGCATGAAGAATTGTCCTCGGCACTAGTGTATTCAACTTAATATCACATCTTTATATAAGATTAGTGCATGAATTACATGATTCAATCCAACCTTTGTGTTATCTATCGTCTCGAAAACCTAGACTAGGCATCCACTCTCTATAAATTTATTGTTCAGGACTCATTGGGCTGGTCCATTGGACGAACCTTGGGTTAGTTTGATTTGTGTCCTTACAATTGGCGCCGTCTGTGGGGATTCTTGAGTTTTTGGCGCAGATAACGTGATGGCGAATTTGAATCCAGACCATGCAGAGTCTCTAGGATCTCAGCACGAGGATCCATTACAACAGTTAGAGCAAATGGGAGATCGAGCGGGCAGTGTGCACTCGGGGCGAACAGCTGGTAACCGCCCGCAGGGCAGAAGCAAGGGCTCTAGAGAAGATAACACTAGGGCCATGCAGAGAGAGATTGACCAGCTGAAGAGGAAGCTTCGTCGTGCCGAGCGGAAACGGACGCCCTCCATATCCGACCCTTCATCAGATGACTCTCAGAACAGTGGCTATAGGCCGAGGTCAAGAACCCCCCCCCCCCACAGAAACTTTCTCGTACCAAGAGGAAGGTATTCGTGACAGAAGAAGCAGAGGGACGACTCACAGGGGCTCGGGCAGCGACGCCATAGGGAAGGCACTGCTCTAGCTCTCCAAATCACCCTTTACACATCGTATTGAAAAGGGGAAACTACCCCGTCGGTTCACGCAGCCAAACTTCACCATTTATAATGGCAAAACAGACCCAGTGGAGCACGTAAGCCATTTTAATCAACGCATGGCGGTTTACTCACAGAATGAAACCTTGATGTGTAAAGTCTTTCCCTCAAGTTTAGGACCCATTGCGATGAGATGGTTCAACAGCTTAAAGGCGAACTCCATTGATTCATACATGGAACTTACAATGGCATTTGGATCCCATTTTGTTACATGCAGTAGAGTGCCTCGGCCTCTAGACTCGTTACTATCCATGGCCATGAGAGAGGGCGAGACGTTGAAAACCTACTCGGATAGATACTAGAAAGCGTTTAACGAGATTGATGGTGATTTCGATGAGGTAGTGGTCAACACCTTTAAGGTCGGCCTTCCAGTTGAGCACGATCTAAGAAAATCCTTGACCAAGAAGCCGGTAAAAACGGTCCGTCGGCTCATGGATCGTATCGACGAGTATAAGAAGGTTGAGGAGGATCAGCAGCAGAGTAAAGGGAAAATGAAAAGTGTCCCCCGGGAAAGTAGGGACTTCAAGGCGGAGAGATATAATAGCAAATGGCCGCGAAGAGATTTCACTAGCCAGGCTAGGTCGGCCCCGCCCCAGACAGTGAACGCCGTATTTCGTGAGCCGGTACAGCAAGTGTTGGAAAGGATTTGCGGAGAACTGTATTTTAGATGGCCCCGTAGGATGGTAAGAGACCCTACAAAACGTAATCAGAACCTCTATTGCAATTATCACCAGGATAAAGGCCACACCATAGAGACCTGCAGGAACTTGTGGAATTACTTGGATCAGCTGGTCAAAGAGGGGAAATTAAGACAATTCGTGAATCGACCTGATGAACAAGGCACCCAATCTGGCTCCATGAACCAAGGCAGTAACAATGTAAGACCTCCATTGGGCACAATTAATGTCATCTTTGCGGCGCCAGGTCGGACTGGGTCTTGCCCTACTAGAATAATGTCAATACTACGTCCCACTGCCGAGGACCTCAACTCTGAGCCAAAGAGGATCAAGAAGAATCCTCTGCCTGTGCTGGGATTTTCTGAGGAAGACAAGGTTGGCACTATCCAGCCACACGATGATGCGTTGGTCATTACATTAAGGATAGGGGGTTACGATGTGAAAAGAGTAATGGTTGACCAAGGGAGTGGGGCTGACATTATGTACCCGAATTTGTTCAAGGGCCTCAATTTGAGGTCCGAAGATCTCACGGCTTATGACTCCCCATTGATAAGTTTTGAAGGGAAGGCTGTTATTCCAAAGGGGTTAATCAGACTACCTGTACAGTCAGGACCAGTGGTAGTGGACGTGGATTTCATCGTAGTAGACGCCTACTCCCCTTACACAGCCATAATGGCAAGACCATGGTTGCACGTCTTAGGTACCGTATCGTCAACTCTGCATGTTAAAATGAAGTTCCCGTACGAGGATGGAGTTGAAGAAATACTAGGCAGCCAGTCCATGGCGAGGCAATGTATAACAGCAGCCATTACACATCAGACGAGACAGGAGTCTCAAACCCTGGCCGAGAAGAATTTGTAGCAGTTAGTATCCTCGGCCGAACCAAATGAGGCCGAGGCTGAAGGGCCAGGTTGTGAGGATTTGGAGAAGATGGTTATTGCAGATGATACGGAGAAATTCTTCCAGGCAGGAAGTCAGTTGCCCCCACAAGAGAAGGAAGATCTAGTTGCATTTTTGAAACGAAACATCGATGTGTTCGCATGGGATGCTTACGAAGCACCAGGGGTCGATCCGGGGTTTATTTGTCATCACCTCAATGTTAGTCCGGCCGCAGTACCACGAAGGCAACCACCTCGGCGTTCATCTAAAGAGCACGCCGACGCCGTTAAAGAAGAGGTGCTGAAACTCAAGAAAGCAGGGGCCATTAAGGAAGTGTTTTACCCAGAGTGGTTGGCCCACACTGTGGTAGTGAAAAAGAAGAATGGAAAATGGAGGGTATGTGTAGACTTTACAGACTTGAATAAGGCTTGCCCAAAAGATTCATTTCCAATGCCCCGCATAGATCAGTTGGTGGATGCTACTGTAAGGCATCCTCGGATGAGTTTTTTAGATGCTTTCCAAGGTTACCATCAAATACCCTTAGCTACAGAAGACCAGGAAAAGACTGCTTTTGTCACACCCATAGGGAACTACCACTATAAGGTGATGCCCTTCGGCTTGAAGAATGCCGGGGCTACCTATCAAAGAATGATGACGAGGATGTTTGAACCGCAACTGGGAAAGAAGATTGAGGTGTACATAGATGACATGGTGGTTAAAAGCAAAATTATCTCGGCTCACATACCAGACCTCGACGACACCTTCCAAACGCTGAGGAAGCATAAATTACGCCTCAACGCATCCAAATGTTCCTTTGGCGTTGAATCTGGCAAATTTTTGGGTTACATGGTGACGCATAGAGGAATTGAGGTCAACCCCGCTCAGGTCAAGGCCATCAATAACTTACAACCACCTCGGAATCCGAAGGAAGTGCAGAGGTTGACTGGGATGACAGCTGCCCTCAACCGATTTATCTCAAGATCTGCTGATCAGTGCAGGCCATTCTTCCAATTGCTAAACAAATGGAAGGGGTTTGAATGGACAGAAGAGTGTGCCGTGGCTTTTCAGCAACTTAAAGAATACCTTGCTCATCCTCCTATTATGTCTCGGCCCGAAGTCGACGAGGTCCTATTCGCATATATTGCAGTGGCAGCCCACGCCGTTAGTCTGGTGCTAATAAGGGTCGACGGGGACGTACAAAAGCCAGTTTACTATGTGAGCAAGTCCTTGCATGAAGCCGAGGTACGTTATCCACCATTAGAGAAGGCAATCCTTGCCGTGGTGCATAGTACACGTAAGCTCCCCCATTATTTTCAGTCCCATACGGTGGTTATTCTGACTCAGCTTCCCCTCAAAGCTATACTCCGGAGTGCGGATTATACAAGCAGGATTGCAAAATGGGGAACCATCTTGGGCTCTTTTGATATCAAGTACATGCCCCGCGCAGCAATAAAGGGTCAGGTGTTGGCTGATCTTGTCGCAGAATTTACTAAACCCACAATAAAAAGTAGTGTGATCAACAGGGACATTGATGAAAAATCAGTTGGTATGGTCGCATGCAAAGGTCACGCGGTATGGATTGTTTACGTTGATGGGGCTGCTAATCAAAGAGGATCCGGGGTAGGTGTGGTAATTACGACCCCAGAAGGCCTCACACTGGAAAAGTCCTTAAGACCGGGATTCTCGGCTACTAATAATGAGGCCGAGTATGAAGCCTTGCTGAAAGGGATGGATATGGTCCATAAGTTGGGGGGAAAGATCGTGCAAGTGTTCTCAGACTCACAACTAGTTGTGGGCCAAGTAGATGGAAAGGTGGAGGCCAGAGATCCGAGAATGCAGAACTATTTGAATCAAGTCAAAGCTGTACAACACAAATTCGAATCCCTTACTTTGTCTCATGTCCCCAGAAGTGGCAATACGCATGCGGATTCCCTAGCAACTCTTGCCACGTCGTAGGCACAAGGACTACCTCGGATTATCCTAGTTGAGGACTTACCTAAACCCTCGAAAATGATTGGAAGTGTTATCCATGTACACCAGATTAGAGTGGGGCCTAGCTGGATGGACCCCATTATATCCTTCCTGAAAGATGATGTTCTGCCTGAGGAAAAAGTCGAGGCGGACAAGATACGTAGAAAAGCCTCCCGATTCTGGTTGGCCGAGGATCATAAACTCTATAAACGATCTTTCTCTGGCCCATACCTGTTATGCATGCATCCTGAGGCGACAGAGCTACTTTTGGAAGAGTTACATGAAGGAATCTGTGGAAGTCATACAGGAGGAAGGTCTTTGGCTCACAGAGCCTTAACACAGGGGTATTGGTGGCCGAACATGCAGCGAGAAGCTCAGAGTTATGTGCAGAAGTGTGATCAATGTCAAAGGTTTGCACCAAACATCCATCAGCCTGGAGGTGTGCTCAATCCTCTGACGAGTCCTTAGCCTTTTGCACAGTGGGGTTTAGACATTGTGGGTCCTTTCCCAAAGGCGCCTGGGAACCGAAGATATTTGGTTGTCGGCACTGACTATTTTACTAAGTGGGTAGAGGCCGAGCCTCTAGCAAACATCAGGGATGTCGATGTGAAGAAATTCGTATGGAAGAATATCGTCACTCGATTTGGTGTCCCTCGTACCCTCATCTCTGATAACGGATTGCAGTTTGATAGCAAGGCGTTCAGACGATATTGTTGTGGCCTCGGCATAACCAATAGGTACTCCACTCCGGCTTATCCGCAAGGAAATGGGCAGGCCGAGGCTATTAACAAAGTTATAGTGAACGGGCTGAAGAAGAGGCTGGAGGATGCCAAAGGGAGATGGGTGGAGGAGTTACCCCATGTCCTATGGACGTACCGGACCACACCCCGCCGATCAACGGGAGAGACGGCATTCTCGATGACTTATGGCACCGAGACTGTTATCCCTTTGGAGATTGGTTTTCCAACAATGAGGACAAGCTCATTTACTCCGGAAAGCAATGATAGACTGCTAGAAAAGGGCCTAGACTTGATTGAAGAAAGGAGAGAGGTTGCCATGATTCATTTGGCCTACTACCAACAAAAACTGAGGCAGGGATATGATTCGAATGTAAACTCAAGACCGCTTGTTCTTGGGGACTTAGTGCTGAGGAAAGTAGTGGACAACACCAAAAATCCAGCATGGGGAAAACTTGGACCTAATTGGGAAGGACCGTATCGCATCACGGCAATAGCTGGAATAGGAGCTTACTACCTGGCAGACTTAGATGAAAAAGTTGTACCCCATCCTTGAAATGTAAGTAATTTGAGACGATATTATTATTAATGAAAAGCGCTGTTGTCATGTTATTCCTATCATTTTTGTATCATTAATTCTGTTGTGCTTAAGGTTACACCGGGTCCTCGGATCCTCTACCTTAGTCCAAATTTAAGTAAGGTTACGCCGGGTCCTCGGATCCTCTACCTTAGTTCAAATTTAATTAAGGTTACGCCGGATCATCAGATCCTCTATCTTAATTCAAAACAAAAAAAGTAAGGTTACGCCGGGTCCTCGGATCCTCTACCTTAGTTCAAATTTAATTAAGGTTACGCCGGATCATCAGATCCTCTATCTTAATTCAAAAAAAAAAAAAAAAGTAAGGTTACGCCGGGTCCTCGGATCCTCTACCTTAGTTCAAATTTAATTAAGGTTACGCCGAATCATCAGATCCTCTATCTTAATTTGAAACAAAAAAGTAAGGTTACGCCGGGTCCTCGGATCCTCTACCTTAGTCCAAATTTAATTAAGGTTACGCCGGATCGTTAGATCCTCTATCTTAATTTAAAGCAAAGAAATAAGGTTGTCTCGGATCCTTTTCCTTGATATAAAAACAACGTGAAGTTACTAAGTGAACGGATCTTTAATTGTTGCTAAGTACTAAGCGCGAAGCTTGAGGTACTGTTAGTTCAAATGTGAAATATGTCATTACGTTCTTTTTTAATATGTTGTTATGAAAATAGCTGTTAAATAAGTCCTAAGCAAACGGATTCCACATTAATGTATTACTTTTTTAGCGTCTTGTTTGTCCTCAAATTTGAACAAGAGTTGGTAGTCATCACTTAAAGCATTTGCACGTATATGAGTTGCACAAATTTCCTTGACTAATGGTAGAAAATTATAAATATATGCTGTGGATCCAAGCTGTTGTATTGCCATATTACATGTGTAACAACGAAATAAGATATCAACACCAAACATAACACAGAACATCAGTTTAAATTGGGAACTCTTTTCATTGAACGAAAGGTTTGTCAATACACTCATAACCAAATTTGTTAAGTTACAAAGAAAAGAAGGTAAAAAACCGAAACTAAGAAGTAAAAATACAAAGGCAAATACGAGAAAAAGAAAAGGAACGGGAAGCTGCTAAGGCACAAGTAATTATGGCTTAGGCTAGGTCTGGTCTTCTGAATCAGCAGAAGGCACCACTGAGGCTAAGGATCCCCTAATCTTTTCCTTAGACTTTATGGGCAAAGTCGCTGGGACTAGCTCCATAGTCTCGCTAACCTCGGGGTTGATGGGCAACTCCTTGGGGGCAAGAGGAGGCGGTGCATCTTTAACTTAGGCAGTAGGGGCAGCGTCGTCGGCAACACTCTCCTCTATTTGCATCCCAGTTAAGGAGAGAGAGGAATCATCCTTGGCTGAGCTAGAGGCAGCCACGCGAATTGCAGGGGGGATGTAGGCGTTCTCTACCTTCCATAGGGGAGAGGAAGCATCAACCCCGGCTTGGGAGAGAGCTTCCTTCCACACCTGGTGGCAGTAGTCTCTACAAAACCCCGGCACTTGGGCTTTGAATGTTTCCGTGGTTTCTGCCACGCCCATATCATAGCCGCTCTGCTCAGCCTCGTCAACCATTGCCTCGGCTGCTTGTGCCTTGGCAAGTGCCTCTTCCTTGGCCTTAAGAGCTTCCTCCTTAGCCTCCTCGGACGCCGTAAGATCTTTCGCAAGGCCTTCTGCCAGCGTCCTGGCCGAGGCGAGATCTTCATTGGCGCGCTTGAGCTGCAACCTTTGATCCTCGGCCTGCCTGGTGGTATTCTTCAGTTCAACCTCCAGACCTGACGTCTCACTCGCCGCCTTGCCCAGGCTGGTGGTCACCTCTTGGAGCTTCTTCTCCTTAAGCTCCAGTATCTTCCTAGTGTGATCCAGCCTTACCTCCTCATCCCTTAGCGCTCTGTAGGAGTTAGCAGCGATCTCCTCTGCCCTATGGGCAGATTGGACAGCCTACGTACAAGCATTGTTAGTAAATGGCACACTACATATCAAAAAAACAATAAGGAAAAGCATAAGTGCCGAGGAACGACCAATTTAAATCCTTACCATAGCTAACTCTTTTTTGAGGATCATAAAGACATTATGATCCCTCATCCTACGCAGCTCTCCCATATCCTCAGGCAATAGTAGCGCATGCTCCAACGCGTCGGCGATGCAGGCAGCTATGCCCTCATCAGATCCCCTGATAGATGCATCGGTGGTGACCGCCTGATCGTCTATGTGCATCTGAGGAGCCCAAATAGGCGCATGCAAGGCTACCGGAGGGTCACTTCGTCTCTCCGGCCTCGGATGGGCATGGCGAGCATGCTTGCCCCCTCTCTTGCTCTATCTCTTTAGCAGGGAGATCCTTACCACCTTCGACTATCTCTTTCCCCTTTGGCTGATCCCTTTTTCTTTTGTGGTCAGCCGGGTCTGGATGTTGAGTTCAAGGGGAAAGAGGAAGAATAACCCTCACCGGGGGAAGCTTGTCGGTACCGTTATCCTTAGCTTTTTCCGGAGGCACCTTCGAAGGATCCTGCGCTCCAACTTGCCCTTCTAAAACGTCCTTCAGACTAGCCTTGGGTCGGCGCTGGATTCCCATTCTTATTAAGGGTTGGTCGTCGTCGTCTGAAGATGTAAAAGAGGGGGAGCCGACGACCGGTGATGGATGCCTGGGTGGAAAGAGCTGATCAAAAGCTTCGAATTCCTCGTCTGAATCCAAGAGCTCAACAATTTCCTCTTCTTCTTTTTTTTCTTCTTCTTTTTCTTCTTCTTCTTCTTCCTTTATGGTTGGCTGGGAAGATGAGCCTTCACCCAACTTGGGTTGGGCCGAGGAAGTAGCAAGGTGAGAGGCTCCTGGAACAACCCTGACAGGCTCAGTAATTAGAACGCCTTGAGGGATTGGAGCGCCAGGAGGCAACAAAAAGCCTTCGACCGCTACACTAATCCTCGGAAGCCGCGGATCTTTCTCCTTGATGACGCACTTGGTTTCTTGAAAGGCGGTCGAGATGGGTGTGTATCCGAGAATGCGGTGGGCGGCGCGAAGCTGACCGTCTGAATGCACAAACACCTCGGCCTTTAAGATCTTGTTCAAACGATCGAAGTTGACGAGATTGGCACGAGGCGCAAGCGCACGACGATCTGCACGTATGTTTCAAAAAACAGATTAGTACAAGCAAATTAAGGAAAAACACAACCAATAAAAGAAACAGTGGATTTATCATTGATTGAGGCTGACACTACGTGAGGACTCACCAGATTCCCCCTTCGTCGTTGGACAGTGGAGACCGTCATGCCACTCCCCAGACAATATAAGGAAGTCCTTGTCCAAACCCTTGTTGAAATGGGGAAGGCATTGGATCAATCTGACTTCAGGGTGTCTAGACTTCAGGTAGTAGGTATGCCCTCTCAAACGGTGAAGGGTATACACCCAATTCACCTCGTGGTGAGTAAGACCTAACCCTAGTCTCTCGTTCAGGGCGTCTACAGCACCCAAGATCCTAAACATATTTGGAGCGCACTGTGTAGGGGACAACCTAGCGGTTCTAAGATAGTTCATGGTAATGGGCATCATAGGGATTCTCATCCCTCCCTCTATAAACGCTATCATGGGAATCGCTACCTCACCGGTCTTTCTCTTGGTGAGCCACTCTCCCGTCTTGCAATACCTAACGGACACTCCAGGTGGGATCTCATACTTGGCTTTAAAGGCTTCTATTTTCTCAGGGGTATCCACTAACGATGCGAACCTACCCATTTCCTAAAACTAGGGAGTAAACACTATAACAGAATCGGAAGATCTAAACGGCCGAGGACAGAAGAAAGGGGATAATCAAAAGAGTAAACAGCGATAATGAAAACAGAAGGTTGGAGAACTTACTTTTAAACAACTACGTCACCTCGGCTTAGAAATGAAGGGTGTGAAGACGTGTGCAGATTGCAGGAAAGGTTAAGTTCGGTGTACAAAGTCTGAAATGAACAGAAAACCTTTGAAATGGCAATATTTATTTCGTGGGAAGGCGTAAAGCAGAAAATCTCCCGCTTATTTCCCCTTGAAATACGCCTACCCGTTGGATGAGCATCGCACGGTTGGACGTGGGGAACAGAGAGCCGCCAATATTTAATTGAAGCGCCGCTTACAGACTGAAACGCCAGAAAGGGATCATTCCGCGCACGTATATCGAAGCCCTCACTTATCCTAATGAGATAGAACTAAGGGCTTCGAGGGGCTAATGTAGTACCAATGGGCTCGAAGTACACACAGTGGGCCGGCCCAAAAGCTCTCACAATGAAAGAAGCCCAACCCCACATCTTGAAATGGTCCGAGGACATAATCAGTCCAACCTACAAAGTCAAGCGATAAAGAGGGGCGTCATGCATGACCAAAAAACCAAGAAATATGACGTCCGAGGACAACATAGTCCTCGGCAAGGCTTTGCCGAGGACGATGTGAATGATCTAGCAGTTCAACAACGCTCATGATGGAGACCTTTGATGCTGGAATTAAAGAAACGAGGGTAAAGAATAAAGGGGAGGGGTAGGTGAATATCAAGGAAAAAGCTGCTATCACCGCATTTAAAGCTCTACACCTGCTTCTCTGGCCGCATTAATGAAGAAGTGACGCCTGAACGTTGGGTTTTAACATTTTCTTCACCACCAGAGACCTTAGAAAAAAGGGATGATGGAATAAGTATCCAAGAGAGAAGAAGGTCCAGACTACACGTGGAAGAAAGGAAAAAGAAGACAGGCCTATAAAGGGTGAAGGAAGAAGAGAGGGAAGGGGAGAGAAAAATCAGAGAAAGAAAGAGAGAGAGAGAGAGAGAGAGAGAGAGAGAGAGAATTTGTAAAAGAGGCATGAAGAATTGTCCTCGGCACTAGTGTATTCAACTTAATATCACATATTTATATAAGATCAGTGCATGAATTACATGATTCAATTCAACCTTTGTGTTATCTATCGTCTCGAAAACCTAGACTAGGCATCCACTCTCTATAAATTTATTGTTCAGGACTCATTGGGTTGGTCCATTGGACGAACCTTGGGTTAGTTTGATTTGTGTCCTTACAATTTTCATCACCTACAATTTTGGGGTACGCATAGAATAATTTTTCATTCAATTTTCCCTTTCTTGCGGGGGTACTCGTAGAATAATTTTTCAATCCATTTCTCCTTCCATGTGGCTCACTCAGAGAATAATTTTTCAATCAATTTATTCTTCCTTTCTCCTTTTCTCTCCAGTGCTGAAATCTCATTTTAAATTCTTACCCATGAATACACTCCAAGCGCCAATATGGTTAAACTGTCTTAGCTATCGTTCTTAAGAAATCTAAAACTAAAGAGCTACTAACTAAAATATAAAAACTCAAGAACTACTAACTCTTGGAAATTTAAATTCATAAGAACATAATTCTTAATAGAAGAATTTATTATTGTTTGGATATATTTAGAATTTGTACTCATATTATGGTGTGCTCCCTATTTTTATCTCACTTGTGTATGTGTTTGTTTCTAAAGAAAAAAAACAGTTAACATAATTTCAAAACTATTTCGTATATATCTTGTAAAGTAGAATTAATATTTCAACATTTATAGATATTTTTTTAAAATAACAAAAATGCCTTTAAATTACAAAACCCATTAGTTTAAATGTCTTTAGCATTATCTTGATATAATTTATTTGTTAAAGTCGAGTCTAAATGCAATACTAGCATTTCTTCTTTCCTATTTTGTTCAAGCTATACTAGCATTTGTTTTAGTAAAGCAACACATGTAGAATTAACATTTCCATTTTTCAAAAATAAATAAATAAATAAAACATTTCTAACTTAAAATATGAGTTGAAATTTTCGCATTTCACTAAATTCAGATGCTCATTAAATTATATTTCTAGAAGATTCTATTAGCTAACTTTTTTTTGGGTAATATTATTAGCAAAACTTTCATGAATTACCAAGACTGATAATTCTAGTCCAAAATTCCTACTTATTGGCTATTAGAAACAATATTTGTACCCAAGTTAAAAAATCAAAAATCAATATTCCCTCAGAAGATTTTTTTTTTTTTTTAATAGGTTCCCTTAGAAAATTTTGATTATTTATTATCTTAATATAAGTGGATTGGCAACAATGACTTTAACTATATAACCTTAAGTCATAACTTCTTCTTTTTTTATATATTCTCTTGGACAAATAAGAATTACAAGAATAAGTTTATTTGATACACACACACAGGTGGGGGTGAAAGTTACATCTATTTCTTTAATTAATCAGGGGAAAAAATAATCAATAACACATGTATAGAGAGAATATAATAGACATGAAGATTCTACGGCGCCTCTACACTCTAATAAGAAGAGACCACAGTAACATCAGTTCAACTTATGACTTGCGGGATTACAGACACAACTTAATAGCATACAACATAGGTTTCTCCCAACCTGAAATTATGTAATAATATCCCAACCTTAAGTCGAAACTAAAACTCAGTATGAGGAAATGGAGGCAAAAAATCTTAAAGGCATTTGGCTTCTATTTCCTCAAGAGTAAGCCCCTTTGTCTCAGGTACCACGAAGAATATGAAAACAAGAGACGCCACAGCAATTGCCCCGAATATATAAAACAATATTGCAGCTCCAAGCAATGCCTGTAATTAAATGTGAAAAAAAAAAAAAAAAGAACTTCCAGATGTTCAGGCAAATATAATGAAGTTAATTTACTAATATTGCATGGGAAACAGTACTTCTATGCATATGTACGTGCTTGTATGTATTCATGTGTTTGTGTCTCTGTAGCTCATCCAGTTTCTATGATAATCCTGCCCTTTTTTCTATTTACAAAGTCAATTATTTATGGAAAACATTTTCTATGATAATGCCACTAACAGAGCATGGAACGGGCAAAGATGACAATAAAAACAGATTCTCTTGGTGCTACTAGATAAATCAGCTAAAGGTGTCAAAAACTTGATCACATCTCATTGTAATGCAGCAGACAGACACCAACGCAAGCTGACAAATAAGTACTCACAAGTCATGGTTATAGCATGTGGTTTAGTGTCATCCAGTGATTTTGATAATTTTCTAACTAATTATAGCATCAATCTCTACTCCAGAAGTCAAAGGACATAGTGTTGGGAAAATATAGTATTGAAAGAGTTCAGCACCTTCAATGGGGAAAATGCAAATGTCACCAGTGCATTTGCTCCAAAATTCACAAGCACTGCAATACTGAGTCCTCGCCCTCTAAGACGTAAGGGGAAAATCTCCGAAATCATCAACCAACCAATAGGACCAAAGGATAACTGCAAGACCAATTTTAAAAATTGCATTGTTATGTGTACAAAATGAAACATATTTGCAAGAAAACGTCTAAACCAAGAGAACAGAAGCTAATTAAAATGGAATGTTACGAGATAGCTAAAAAACAAGATTCAAATTCAGCAGAACAATTTGCTTAACAAAATCTACAGAAATTATTCTTGCTTTGCCATACATGTGAGAAAAAAATATCCCCAGTACATTGTCAAATAATATGTGTTTTCACCCCCACATATGTGGTCAGTTTCTCAAGAAAAATTCTTTTTTATTTTGGTACATTCTTAGGACATTCTACTATTAGGTTGACATTGCAAGAATCGTCTCTAGAAAGTACAATGGAAACCATTTAGAACAATGCACTTTAAAGAGAGTAAAAAATAAATGGCTTCTACCAAAGTTATCTATAACCCCTATTACAAGTAAGTTTTGTGCTCATTCATCTACTTTTAGAAGTGGTGCTAAGTTGTATCTTACTGAAGGAAGAAATCCCTTTGAGGAAGGATCAATCATTCACCAAAAGGCTTCTGATGAGCTTTACCATATTAGAGAAAATTGCTTAAAGTGCCTGTGAACACTAGTCCACCCTCAAATATGCTTTTGACTACAGTAAGCAAACCCAGATTTTTTAGAGCCATCCAAATTTTGCTCCCTATATATGTTTTATTATTTATTATATTAGTCCTTTTAATTTCAATTCATTGTCACACCCACTTTTCAATAACCCTTGTGCTGAAATAAATGTTGAAGTAGAAAATCATAAATACAAATCCTGGTTCTGTGTTTTAATGTTGCAGACCACATCCTTGTTCAAATATATCTTTTTGCTATTATCTTGGCAAACGTTGACTAATCCCACAAATGCACAAGGAGGAAGAATGCAATTTAGACCATAGGAAAAGATATCTTACTCTAGAGGCCTAAAGATCATTCTTTGATGCACTAACTATAAAATTAGGATTTCCTAGTTAAGAAATGTTTTTGAACCTTGGGCTTGGGGTTATTATTAATGTTTGCAATTTTGTCTATATTGCTTGCTTACCATATATTATTTGAAATTTTGTCTATTTGAGTAATGCATATATTTCGCTAAATAAGCATTTATATGTTTCACTCCACCCGTCACAGGCCATTGATTTACTAGGACAAGGAGAAAGAAGAAGGCATCAACACCCTGCAGCCAGCTCATAGGTTGCAAGTCCACTCAAGGATCATTTAAGTGTTCAAGATAGCAGAGAGTCTTTATTCCATTTCTTAAATAAATTCTTATTCCATTAATTTTGCGAACAAAGTAGAGTTCATATGGTGAAATAGGTGAGTACATAACAACGGACAGATAATCAAAAAGGGAAAAATGGTCCTCCATCTCTACCTCTCTCTTGGGTGGCTAAGTCTCCTAAAAAGTATTGACGTACTATAATACTATAATTATTCTGATTGATAATGATTACAAAATTCATATTCCACAATTTTTTTAATCAGAGATTTAAGTCGTTCTCTAGCCTAATCTAAGTGTACGTGTGTAGTGTCCATGAGTTGGTCCGGGTCGAGTTTATGCCCAACCCACTTACATTGGGTGGAAGATTGAACAACCCGCCGCCGACTGCAAATAACCTCGGGTTAAGTCGGATCGGTCTCCGATGGACAATGTCGGGTCGGTTGACCTCGGTACTGAGTTACAACCACCGAATCTTTGCCAGATCAAAGCTCAAAACCACCACACAAGCCCAGATTTGAGCGAAAACTTCATCTCATCGCCGGATCTAAGGCTGTGTTTGTTTCAACTGAAAATTACTTTCGAAAATTGTTTTCCGTAAAATTGGCTGTTTGGTTGGCTTGGAAAATTCGGTCAAACTGAAAATGTTTTCAGTTTGACCGGAAAATTGGCATGAAACGACTGAAAATGAATTCAGTCCAAATTTTCACTTCAAACTAAGAAAAAGCACGCGAGACAGAACGAGAGAGAACACGAAGAGAGGGAGACAGAACGAAGAGAGAGCACGACGAAGAGAGAGAGAGCACGATGAAGAGAGAGAGAGAGAGAGAGAGCACGACGATCGTCGCGCCGCCTCGCGATCGCGAGGCGGAGATCGCGAGTCGCGATCTCGCGAGGCGGCGATCGCGAGTCGCGATCTCGCGAGGCGGCGATCACGAGTCGCGATCTCGCGAGGCGGCGATCGCGATCTCGGCGCGACACCTGGCGATCGTCGCGCCGCCTCGCGATCGCGCCACGACGCCTCGCGATCTGGCCGGCGCAACGCCTCGCGATCTGGCCGGCGCGATCTGACCTCCCTCTCTCAGTGTTGACCGAATGGATTGTTGGATGTTTTGATTTTTGTTTGTTTAAAAGTTGATGATTGTAATTTTGTGTTATAAAATTTGTTTGGAACGTGAGAAAATGGCTGAGAAAATGTGAGAAATCAATGAAAATTTTACATTTTCAGAATGTTACCAAACACTTGAAAATATTTTTCAAAGTATTTTCTAAAATGCTACCAAACACCTAAACATATTTTCCTTTCCAGAAAATATATTCCCGAAAATATTTTCTTTTCCTGAAAATGGTTTCCGTTGAGCCAAACACAGCCTAAGTAAAAATTGAAGCAAAAGCACCACATCAAGCCCAAATCTGAGCAAAATCTTCATCTCACCGCCGGTTCTAAGCAAAAAAACCAAGATCTTCACCAGATCTAACCAAAAACTAACAAACTTCTCACCAGAATATCGATGAATTTGAACGGATCTAGGTAAATCCGTCCTTCTTTCATGGGTTTCATCGATTGGATCGGGTATAGTGGGTCTTAAAGAAGAAAACCCACCATCCGACCCACCTAAATCGGTTTTTGGTGGTGGAGACCCGTCTCCGACCGTCACTAGCGT
This sequence comes from Castanopsis chinensis, assembly GCA_032878915.1. Taxonomy (NCBI): domain Eukaryota; kingdom Viridiplantae; phylum Streptophyta; class Magnoliopsida; order Fagales; family Fagaceae; genus Castanopsis; species Castanopsis chinensis. Next base: position 22,173,241 of record JAVQMG010000132.1, read on the forward strand.
CGAGTTGGCCGATTTTCAGGTCGGCCCAAGCAGTTTGGACGGATGGAGTTTTTAGGTTCCGGTGGACACCCCTATATGTGTGTGAAGCTTCTTCATTTAAAGTGAAATTACAAATTTTATAGCTTGTCTATATGGAAAAGCCAACTCAGCAAATCTATTAGAATTACATGGGAGAGCACATCATCCAAGGCCGGCTTTAGGACTAGGCCTCAGGCCCCCATTACAAAAATGCCCAAAATTTCATGAGAATAATTAATTTTTAAAAAAAAAAAACAAGTGCACTATTTTTCCTATCTCCAACAAGCCTACTATGGCCGATGAAAACCCACCCAATTGAAACCCCAAACTGTTTGACAAAAAAAAAGTTGTAAATGTATCAAATCATCAATGACAATAAATTTCCCCTAACAAAAAGAGATTTCAATTTTTGTAACTACATTGTAGGTTGTCAACACTCACCACGTAATCTCCCACATGGCCAAACACCAAACAATCTCCATCTCTCTCCCAACAACAAAATCAAATTGAAAATTATATTACAATTTTACTTAGCATCGCCTTACACAAAATAAATTAAACCTATAAACCTCTGTATTACAAATAATAATAATAATAATAATAATAATAATAATAATAATAATAATAATAATAATAATAAATTTTCATTTATTTTTTCTAAATTTTATGCTTGAATCATGATATTTGATTTTCTATATGAATTAACCTTGGTTTGGTTAGTATTATATAAATTTATTTGATAGATGTTTAAATTTATCGCCTTAACCTCAAACTATATCAAGTCAGCCCTGACATCATCTACCTAACATTTAAAGCTACAACACTAAAGAATTTGCAAAAAATGGGATAACTAAAGTTGATATTTAGATCCTGCTTCCAGGCAAGACAAATTTAAAAATAATAATAATAATAAAAACAAATAAAACAAAAACAACAATGAATTAACATGTCGTGACTTTAATGGAAATTTAGTAAAGATCTAATTAAGGCTGATATGCAGATCCTGTTACCTGTAAAGAGGAATTTATTAAAATAAAGAAATCAAATTGTCATGACTTACATGGAAGTTTAGCAAAGATCTATCTTTTTGTCCTATGATAATAGTATGTGGAAATTCTATCAATAATCTAACAGTTATTGCTACTGGCGAACTATAATGGGGCCACTACTATCAACTAATAGACGCCGTCTTCAACAAACACCACACATAAATAAATTTAAAAACTGCATGATGGAACAAAAATGTTTCATCATATCAAGACACAAATTCTGGGATAAGAACTTCAATAAAGAATGAAATTGAAATTGTTAATTACCTGGTAACACCCAACATACAACAGCAGTGCAACTACAGCCACAACAGGTACATCATCCAGGAAAAGGTAATATGACCCCAGAAGGAATAAAGAGATAACCTGTTACACAAAGTGTATATATTATTTATCTTTCAAATAAGTAGCTCAGAAGTCCATTTTTGCAGATAATTGAAACTCCCATGCCTCAATCAAACCCCTTTGTAGGTTTAAAAACAAGCAAGTTCAAACAAGGATCAATATCGATAAATTGACCTCTCACTTTTTTAGTATATACAGTAAAGATTTTGGAATTTTAAAAACCAAACAACCAAACATTCAGGAATAAAAGTGGGACTTACCATCCCAGAAACACCTCCAAGTAATAAAGGTCTCCTTCCAAGTTTATCAACTACAAGAACAGCTACTCCAGTCATGATCAACTACAAAAAATAAAACAGCACATTTCTTATGAAACAGTTGCCAAGTTCTTTGATTTAGCAAATAAAAAAAAGTTGCCAAGTTCTTTGCTCGGACATTAACTTCCTATATATGGGCTAAATTCAAGTTACACATTCATGATGATCAAAGATCAATAACCATCTTATCTATTAAATGTTTAATTTCAAGTTTTCACATTTTAAAATTATGCATAAAAGATGAGTTTACGGATCAAATAGAAAATAACAATCAATTGGTATGAAATTTGACATGCAAGTTAAGATCATTAAGAACATATAATCCAACAATGGGATTTTCCAAATATTAATCCAATAAAAAGTTATTAGGTAGTGTAATATTACTAAAAATTACCCCAGGTGCAACTTGATCTTGCCCCTAAATATATATATATATATATATATATATATAGATATAACTACTATCAAATTTCTCTCTCACACGTGATGTCTATTTAGGAGAGAAGTGTAGAAGAGATTTTACAGATTTTATATGATGGAAGAAAAATGTATAATAACATCTATCACCATTTACATGATTAATTTCAATGGCAAACACCAAACACAAAATGATGAGTACTAGGGATTGCATAAATCTTTGAAATAAACCACCTACTCTGCAGTACACAGGTGATGAGACATGCACACCACACTTATATATTATTCAGAGAAGTAAATCAACAATATTCATCCCTTTTATGCAGGGACCAATTGTTTCATTCAAATCCTACATTCTTACACATGCATGCCAGTGTCAATATTAAAAGCATAATACAAATGTTATCACATGCATACATGTACATAAACAGATAAATATGTCATAAATTCAATTAATGCTGTCATAGATGCAATATAATAAAAACTTTCATGAGTGGGAGAAGAGACGTGGTTAAGATGAAACTTTTGACAAGAAATTCAGAATTATCCTCCATTTTCAGAAAAAGTCAAAATATAACATGAACACATAGAGGGTATAGGTCCAGGGCAAAAGATTTATGGTAATCTTATAATAACAAAACCAAGGGTATTTTAAGCATTTCACATTTTTTTAAATGGTGCAATTAACAATTTTTTCTGCTGGATTACTAACATACTGCATTGAAGCGCATGCCAGATACATATCAGGTCTGAGTATTTCTCAGGAATATGAGGGAGGTCCATGTGTTTTCAATAAAAACAAGCGGAAGTTGAAGTATTTTACCTTTTTGGAAATTGCCTTAAATTCCTATTTTGACTTGGTTACCTATTTGGGTTTTCTGGATGCGAAAGGAAAGTATATTCCTTGTCTTGTCAAATGAGTATTATCGTATTTCTTGTCTACCAAGGAATAGGAGTTGAAGCCTTATATATATAGTACAATAAAGGGTTTGGTGATTTTGGCTAAAGCAGTGCTCATATATATATATATATATATATATATATATATATATTTAAAATGAGAAGGCTCTTAAAAGAATAAGTAATGGATTTCTTTGAAAAGTAGTTTGGTAGTTCTTTTAAGGTTAAAAGATACCCACATGTGAGTTAAGAGTTCGCTTGCAGTATTGTTATGAGAGCATCAATGGGTGTACTAGAATTTTAGATTTGGGAGTTAGTACTCAATGTTTGTTATGGGTGTATTGTGCATTGGGTTTTGTGCTTGTGAGAATCTGAATATGAAATGTGAGGTTTTGTTGAGTGCAGTTGTAATTCATATTGGTTTTTTTTTTTTTTAATAGAAGTTGTAATCCATATTGTTGACAGTGAATTTTGGTTAGCGTTTCCCGTAGATATAGGTATGGAATTAGCCAAACTGAATTAAATTTTGTATCTTCTGTAGATGTTTTTAATTTCTTGTTTACCTAATGCACTTTTCCTTAGCCCCAAATTCCCAACATACCCCAAATATTTTGTGAATTTACACAAGAATTTCCATTCATCGATTTCAAATGCTATGAGGTATCTGAGGATAAATGGATAATGAGATAAACGCCTAGTAAGAATCTAATATAAATCCAATTATTCAAAGGAAAAAAGAAATGTTACCTTCAATAAACCTAGTAAAATTGAGACCCGAGTTGCATCAGATGCTGCAGAGAATCCTGCACTCTACCAGACTATATTGGCTTAGGATGTAAGTCTATTTGACAAAGTAAGAAGTACAGTTTCTGTCAATGCCCAATTAGAACCCTAGTTCTAAATCAAAAAGGTACCTGAAGGATTGATCCAGCATAGTATAGTACACTTGGTTGCCCGGTGATCTGTCATCAAAGTTAATGGTGCATATCAACCAGTGTTGGTAATTACTAATTCTGATCTATTGCTTCATTGCTTCAACCAAAAATACCTGTTGAAACAAGACTAATCCTGCACCAATTGTAAGAGCTTTCAAGGATTTTCCTTTGAACATTTCACTAAACGTAGCTTCTTTTTCGTCACCAGCATAAGCAAGCTCAGTCAGTATCTCATCTACTTGTTCAGGAGCTGAGTCACCAATGGCTGCACCCCTGAGCCGGTACAAGCAACCTACTGCAGTTTCTCTTAATTCCTGCATGTTGCCTTTTCCCTGAATGGCACGTAAAAGTAGCCATCTAGGTGATGCTGGTAGCCACCACATTCCAATCCCCATAATCACTGCCAAAGGGGTACTAGCTCCATACATGTAGCGCCAACCAGCAACTGTGTCAACTAAAAGGCTACCAATTCCATAACCTCCCTGCACAAGATTGCAAGTGCTTACAATTTGTAGACTATATGCAAATACATTAAATAAATATACTAATGATAATTTTGTTGAGGATGCTAGAAAAGAATATCTAAATCCAAGACAACTCTTACTAGCTGCAATTCATTTAGGCTTTGTTTGGTTGGGAGGATTGAAAACGTTGGGAGGATAAAAAAAATTAGTTTTCCACCATATGTGTTTGGTATAGAGGATGGAAAATTTATTTGAGCAAAGTTCTCCTATGTCATCAAAAAAAAAATAGAGAACGGAAAAGTGAAAGGATGGAAAACAAATAAAAATTTCTTTTGTTTGGTTGACAAGAAAAATGAGGATAGAAAAAATAATTCGGTAAGAATTAACTATTATAACCCAACTACATAGTACATAAGAAGTAATTTTAAAATTATTATATAAGGAAAAAATTACTAATTATTAATTAAACTAATAAAGATAACGTCTTTTAAAGGCGTAAATGCACTTTTGATCCCTAAATTTTGGTTTTTTTCCATTTTGGTCCTTACATTTTAATTTTATCACTTTTAGTCCCTAAACCAATTAACGCGTGTTATTTTCATCATTTCCGTCAATCAACCGACGGAAATATTTGAGATGGCTGACGGAGGAATTAAAATATTATAAAAAATGCTACATCAGCATCTAATTTTTTGATAAAAAAATAATTTATCAAGTTTAACTAAATAAAAAAAGAAAAACGGAATTAAAAACAATAAAATACATAAATTTAGATATAATTCATTTTCAATAACACACAAAAATATGATCACAGATTTAAATATCAACACAAGAACATAAGAGCACAAACCCAGAACCAAACGCAAACTCAAATTTAAAAACACAAAGAACACAATAACATACTAAATCTTTCCTCTCCTTTGTGCCGAAGCTCCATGGCCACAATGGTCAGAGCTTCCTCCACCTCCAATCTCTCTACCACTCAAACTAAATCTCACACACTTCGAACACTTGAGACCCAAAACCTGATCTGAGTCCATCTCTCTCTAGACCTCGGCTTCTCTCTCTTTGATCCAAAACGAGGCACAGCCTCCCTGTTCCACCACGGAACTCAGCATCCCTCTTAATTCCTCTCATAGTGAAGCCTACCTCTCTCTCTCAAGATCGGCTTTGGGTGGTCCTAGGTCAGATCGGCTTTGTGGGTGGTCCTAGGTTTCAGATTGGCTTTGTGGGTGGGCTTCAGATCGGCTTTGTGGGTGGTCTTGTGTTTTAGATCGGCTTTGTAGGTGGATTTAGATTTGGTTTGTTGGCAGCCCTAGGTTTGTTGCAGCAGTTCTAGAGATTTGGTATTCAGGTTTGGGGGTTTTAAGAAAAAGAGGATTTTTGTTTTGGGTTTTCTTCCAAAATAAGTTTGAAGTCTAATGTGTGTATTTGTGCTGTTGTTTGTGGGTGCATATGAATCTGTGTTCCTGTTTTGGTCTGGGATTTTTGGGGATTTCAGGTTTAACATGCTTGGCCGTTGTTGTTGTGTTGGGTAAGTGGGAATAGGAATGACATTTTGGGGGGATTTTGGTTGAAATTTCTGCCATTGTGGTTTCTGGTTTATGAAAAAAAGCAGAGAATTTTTTGTGTTTTTGGGCTGGAACCTTTCTTTCTTGGTCTTCTTGTTGGGGTCTTCAGGTTTTATTTTTGGATCTGTGGATCTTTGGCATTTATTTTGAGAGTAAAGAGTTTATGTTCGTTATTGTGTTCTTTGTTTTTTTAAATTTGAGATTGTGTTTGGTTCTAGGTTTGTGCTCTTACGTTCTTGAGTTGATGTTTAAATTTGTGATCATGTTCTTGTGTGTTCTTGTTCAAAATGTATTAGATCTAAATTTATGTATTTTATTGTTTTTAATTATGTATTTTCTTTTTTTATTTAGTTAAAATTGATATATATTTTTTATTTAATATTAGATGCTAAATTTTTTATAATATTTTAATTCTTCCGTCAGCCACCTCAGATATTTCCGTCGGTTGACTGACGGAAATGACGAAAATAACAAGCGTTGGTTTAGGGACTAAAAGTGATAAAATTAAAATGTAGAGACCAAAATGAAAAAAAACCAAAATGTAGGGACTAAAAGTGCATTTACGCGTCCTATAAAAGTTAACACATCACATTTACTTTTTTTGTTTTATTCAGCCATTTTCTTTTCTCAAGATTTTGGTTAATGTATTTTAACACACATGCTGGAGAAAAAGACAAACAGTGTTATTTTAACATTTTGGCTGGCTGGTACCTGGATGGTCGAATGCTGTGAGAGGGTAAAATTGTAAACACAGTTTTCTCCCCATTTCAGGGAGATGTGGTTTTGGTGGGCCCAAGTGGAAAACACTTGGACACCTACTCTTCCTCTCTATTTTCTATTACGAACCAAACGGAGGGAAGCTCTTTTTTCCTTTCACTTTTCTCTCACCCATTTTCCATCCACCCACTTTTCACCCCAACCAAACAGAAGCTTACTGCATACCCTAAAATAAATTATCCTCAGTTCAAAGTTGAAGCACTTACAACCATCCCAAGGACTATAAAGAACTCCTTCAAAGAGATTAGTCGACCACGTATCTTAGTTGGAGCTGTCTCAGCAATGTACATAGGAGCTGCATGCATTGCCTAAAAGTGAAGAAACTAAAAATCATGTCTCATACTTATCAAAAAAAAATAATCATGCCTCACATAAAAATAAAAAGACAAAACTACATTTTTTTTAACGTCAATATTCTTCAAGAATGCATAGTTAAGTCATATATCATAAGCAGGCGATATTTGCTTTTCCCTGATGTAGACCAATGATATCTGATGCCTAAATTAATGCAGCACATATTCTGAAAGGGGATTGAAAATCACCAAGAGCAGAAAGAAAAGAAAAGAAAAAGTAAATAAATAAACCCTAAAAATCAGCACCAAGTCGGATAGAAAACCTAGATATCAACACCTATCCATTGGAAAAATATCAACTGAAATTGTACTCATCCTAAACTTGTCTACATAGACATAGAATAGCACGCTTATATAGACTACATGGACTAGATCCTAACCCGAACTGACTTGGATTAAATTATGAAACTAACTTTGACTCTAGGAAATTAAATAAAACTTAAAGTAAAATACCAATAACCAACTTAGATGATAAAATCCAATAGAGCAATATAAAATAATAATAATAATACAAAATAACAACAACATAATTGACTCCTAAAATTAAATAGAACTAAATTAAAATAAATTTGTCTTCCTGCCTCCTTCATCATTTCTTTTTGCTCTTTCCTTTGCAAATCTATTCCCACATTAACCTCTCCAGAAGTAAGAAAACCACACGTGCACTTAGAATTGAAAAGGGATAAAAAAATTATGAAGACCTTTAAGATAAATACCTCACATAAATATAATGGATTTATAATTTCAATGAATGTGCCTAGTTATATTACCTATTGGTTTAATTTTACTTTATACAAACTGTTTAAGGAAAATAGAGGTATATGCATATACATGTTAATATGGAGATAATAGTGCCTAGATATGTGTATTATATTAACATGGACATGGTACCTCATATATGTGTGTGTCTCTGTGTGTGTGTGTGTGTGTGTGTGTGTGTGTGTGTGTCTATATCTGTAGATATGTATAGAGTGAACAACACATGATGTTTATTACCAGTCCAATTCCTATGCCAAACACAAAGCGCCCAATGACCATAATAGGCAAGTCAGGTGCTAATGCTGTTATAAGCGCTCCAACAAAATACAATAGAGCAGCTGCAAGCAACTCCCTTCTTCTTCCTTTGGTTCATATTCACCATTTAAACTTCATCAAGACATGGAAAATATCACAGACATTTAATGTATAGCTCTCTATGTAACAGAAAAACTAACCTAGGAAATCAGCAACATTAAAGGCCAAGACAGAGCCAATCAATGCACCATATAATGAGCCACTAGTCTGCAATAGGTAGCATCCACAAAATTAGAAACAAAAGAATGTATTTGTTTTCCCCATCAGTGTAAAATATCAACCCATAAACATATAACAATAACAAGAAAGAGTCAGTTGTAAACTCACTATGAGACCAATCTCCACAGAAGATAAGTCGTACCATGATATTCCACTTAGTGTCGCTGACTGCAAGAGAAGAGAAAGGTTATTAAGAAAGAATGTCATTAACTTGACTTAGTTATTTAAGAAAACTACATGCTGTTAACAGTAGTATGGGGTCAAAAAATAATAAATTATCTAATATAAGCTGCAGTTTTAGAGTGAGTCCTTCAAGCAAGGAAATACAAATATACTTTTTTGGCTCTTAAATGAGAATTTTCAGTCAAAAGAATGAAAAAAGCTGAGTCAGATGAATATAATGCCACTACAGTTCAAAATTACATTAAAAGCATACCTCTATAGATATTGTGGCACAAGATGTAGCACCAATGTCATAGCCATACAGTAGTCCTCCAAGAGCTGGGAAGAGAAATCTGGAAATAACAAGACACTCCTTAAGGATAAGGCTCCAAATAATTAGGTGCAAATTTATTGTTTAAATTTTTAAGAGCAATCACATTATCAGATTGAACCCTTGGTCTCAGAGGGACAGGAATAACACCAAGCTGGTGGCACCTAACCAGGATAAGAAGTTTTCAAAATTCTCCTCACTTTTAACCTTGTCTTGCCTCAAATGGCCGAACAAAGATACAAATAAAAATATGAAGCATCATCCTTTTAGTAAAAATTGTAAATTTAAAGCAGTAACTAATTAGCTATATACATATATTGATACAAAAAACATAATTCCTAACACATTCCTATCTGGGAAAACTGCTAAACATTCTAATGTTGCAACTATTTGCCAAACATCATTTTCATAGCATAAGGCACCACAAATTTTTCTAGTTAAATCAGCTCAAAAGGGTAAAATTTATAACAGAAATTTGAATACTCACGGTAGGATTGCAGCGACAACGGAATAGTTTTCAGAACCACGGGCCCCCCCATTAATAAGAGGCTCCTCTACACCGCCAATCTCACCAGAAGACTTTCCTACCTAATAATAAACAGCAACATAATCAACTACTTGAAAAAATAAATCTTAAATACCATCAGAGTCTAGCTTCCAAAATACTCTGCCTCTCTCTTTCTTTTAATTTATTTTCTCACGCACCTTCTATGCATCCAAACAAGTATGAAATGCAAAACAACACACATATCGTATGTTATTTACAATCATTTTTTAGAAATTTCACAAATAATCTCAAAACACTAAAACCAAACAACATTAGGTTTCCAATAAAGCAGTGAAAATCTTGAACGAAAATAAACCACAAAACATTCAGTGATCCTCTGTGATAATGATCTCAAAGTGAAATTTTTGACATTTAACATTTAATTTCAACAGAAATTTTAACTTCTCGTCTCATACTTTTATACAACGAAACAACTTGTTCAAATTCATACAACTTCCAGTTCCTCAATTTCCTTTACGCTTTTGCTTTTGCTTTTGCTTTTTTTCTTTTCTCAGCATCCAAACAGAGCATAAATAATATTAACAACAAAGGAATGAAATTAATACATATAGTTTTTTTTGGGAGCATGAAATAGTGAAAACCTTGCCGAGAGACGATAACGTGGGTTGCTGAGGATCAGAAGCCATTTTTGAATGAAGCTCTGTCTGAGAGAGATAATTGTAAGCGAATTATATAATATTTTATATATATATATATATATATATACAATAAAAATTAAAAAAGGGTGAATGGTAAATAGTAATTTAGGGGCGGTAAATAGTAAAGTTGAGAGATGGTTTGGGAATTGGGATGGTAGGTGTGAGAGTGGGAGGAGAATGTCAAGTGTAATGAGAGAGAGAGAAGAGAATGGGGGTTAGAGTTTAGACAATCAGACAGTCAAGGAAGTTTGGTTGAGGTGGTGATGAGTATTGTGTACACGAAAGTCTGAAACTGCTTTTATTTATTTATTTATTCTTTGACTTCAGATATATACTGACCAATTAAATTTCTACCAATATTGGAAGGTTAGAGAGGGAGAGTGAGAAAAAAATATTTTAATTTTTGTCTCTGTCGTCCATCTACATATACATGTACATCGTATGGGAGTTAAAAAAAAAAAAAAAATTTAGTACCACATTCTTTGCATCGAAAAAAACATTTTTTGTGTCACAATTTTGTCATAGTCCTAATAGAATGATTATAAATAGTATATAAGTAAATCTATGTGAAAGTGACAAACAACTCAGTCAACACATAAAATAATTGTACCAAAAGAAAAAGGTATAATACATGATGTGGTTCTAAATTTTGGGATTCTGGACGAGTTTTTTTTAAATTCATATTTGCTTTTTATTTTTTTTGAGAAATAAACACACACAAAAGTAATGAACCCAAGCTTGTTCTTTTAAAAAAAATGTAATTAAAATAAACTTCTAAACAAATCAATATTTTTCTATCTTTTGTTAACTTATTAATTTAATGATAAGATAAAAAGTAGCTTTAAGTAAATAAGATTGTTAAAAAAAAATAAGATTATTTATTTAAGAAAAAATATGTTAACTTATGAATAAAGTTTGGCTCCAAACATGTTTGGAACCTTATATTTCAACCATCAATAGAAGGTTAACATAAGTCTTTGTCACATAACTCATTTAATTAGTTGAGCTAAATAAGCCATACATGACAGGTTACATGTCAAATTCTTATCCTATTAATAGTTGGAAAAAAAAACATTTTCCTTAACTGATTTACTTAGAGCCTGCTTGGATAAGCATTTTGGCAATCAAAATGAGCATTTATAAAGAAATTACTAGAAGTTAAAATGTTTGGCATTGCATTTATAAAGAATCACGTTTTCAAAATTGCTAAAAGATGAGTTTTCAAAACACAATGCGCTCAAGCTTTTTCAAAAAGACGGATGAAAACACAATTATGGGTTTGCTATCAATGTTCCTTTTTAAGTGTGAAATTCTTAAAATATCCTCACAAAATTGCATAATGACCAAAATACTTGAGCAAAATTTGTTGCCTTGACACGATCTCCTCTGTGCTTTTGCCTAGTTGCCTCTATCTATCTCCTGTCTACCTCCAGTTGTTCACTTTTTAGCTTGGTGCTTCGTTTTCATTGCAAGAATTAGTTGTCCTCACTGTTTTGCTTGACTAGAATCTTATGGGCAAGGGTAAAAATTGGGGCTAAAGAAGATTAATGGGTGGCGACACTGTAGGGATGAGAAAAGGAAGACAAGCAAGTAGAAAAGTAGTGCCCGTAGAAGATGTATATTGGCAAAAATTGAGCTAGGAGTCTAGGGGATTGATTCTTTTGCACAATATATATATACACACACACAATTAAATATAAAACATTAAAGTGGGTGTCCTTTTCTTTTCTTTTTCTTTTTTTTTTTTCCTTTTTTATAATTTTTTTAATTTTTACGAAAACTTTTTCTTATTTTATAACAAGTCAGTAACCTAAAAAAACAAAAAAAAAATTCTATTATTATATGCCTTACAAGTTACAAGATAAGAAAGGAGTCTTGACAACATAGTTATGTCCATTTTGGTAAATTACACCTATCACATACATTTTACACCAATTTTATCCAAATGTTCAGTTTATAGAAACCACACTTCTTGATAGTTTTACCAAACAATTAAGTGTGATTTGATAAATAGTGTTTTAAAAACGCACGTTTTAAAAACACTATTTCTAGAAAATGCATTTTTTAAAACAGTTTATCCAAACAGACGCTTAAAGTCATTTTTTATCTTGACTTTAGAATTAAAAGGTATTATGGACTATGACGTCTACTCTATAATAATAATTTTTATTATTAAATTAAAATATCATTTTTTTTTTATTCTTATAAGCAAGCTCAAGCTTAAATTTTTTTAAAAATATAAAAGACTTTATAGTTTATAGTAACTGGACTTAATAATTAATTGATGCTACAAATCTTGTTTAAAAAATCAAGGTAAGTGCTAAGAAGGATCTCCATTAATAATTTGGAAGACTTTAAATTTTTAACGGCATCATTTGCTAAGCTAGGCATGATGGTACTGGAAAGAGTATCAATGAATTACGTGGATGAAGGTTGTTCAATAAATTTTTCTATAGTTCATTCTAAAAAAAAAAAAAAAATAGTTGCTTGCTTTGTCCCGCCTCATCAATTTAAAAATAAAAAAAAATTAATAGATACTCTAAAGAGGTTGGTTTAGAAAATATTTTTATAAATTTTATATATATATTAACATATTTTTATATTTTTTATAAAAATAATATTAAATTGAATTTTACTAAAATATGACCTGAGTACACAGTTAACCGGACTCTATTAAATTTTCCTAAAAGTATACAAGTGTCCTGAGAGGACTCAGTAACCGAACCGTTAAAAAATATAATATTCCCTTCCCAAAACAGGCTATGAACCTAGATTTATGCTAGCAAGTTGGATTCGCAGGATGTACAGCCTACAGGGACCGTACTCTTCGTCTTATTTACTTGTTCGCTTGTTCCTTCTCTTTGCCGACTTTGCGTCAACAACCAATGTCGGACCCATGCATCTCAAAACAAAAACAAAAAGTGGAAGACAAATTGAATGGAATTTACTCAATTTAGAGTGTATAATTGAAAAAGAAAATGACGCATCAAGGTGGACGGTACTGTTAAGGCAGGTAGCCACTACTTTAACTCCTGTGGTCAGCTTGTAATTCATTTTGTTGTTAATATATCATTTTCTTGTGAATATATCATTCTTTTTAATTAAAAAAAATAATAAAATTTATATATAGTAATTTAGTTATTGTTTTTTAAGTTCTTTTTTTAAAATTCTGTCATGTTGATATGGCTACTTAATTAATTAATATACTTCCATTCTAAAAAAAAATCATATAATAAAATTTTAAGAGAGTAACCTAAGAAATAGTACATAAATACTGTATTAAAGAAACATCCCCCAACTTTTGACTCTGATTACATCCATTTCTCTTTTTATATTTTTAATTTATTGTAAGGTTCTGGCTCGTGTGCTCCTATGTATTGGACACGACATGGAAATAACTTACACATGTCGGCCTCGTATCCCATCCAAAGCATAAGAACTGTATATAGAAACGCTTGTCCTTTTTATTACATCCAAGGGTGGAGGGGGGGGGGGGGTGGCAAGGGCTCTTGACTGTTCAAATGGGAATTTTAAGAGTTGCATTCACACATTGAATTTCATTTTTTTTTTTTTACTAAAAGATGTATTACATTGATTAATATGTACTGATGCTAATTAGGAAACCTTAGGTACATCTTTAATGGTTTAAGGAAATATAATTAAGTTTTGTTAGACCTAATCTATTAATCGATGAGCACATGATATATGACTTAAGGGGGAACCTATCAATACTATTTTATTATCCTTTGCATCTACAATATTTTTTATTTGAAAAAATAAAATCATAGAATATAGGAAGATTGTTTAAATTGTCGAAAAAATAAAATAATAAATAATGGTGTAAAATTCTTATTAGTCAATGTGTTACAAGTTAAATGAATTAAAGGTAATATACTTCCCTTAACAATTAATGGACATAAGGAATTTAATTAAAACACCAAAACTCTTGAAGGTTTGTAGCCCAATGGGTTGGCATCTCTTAACATGTCCATGACATTAAAATTGAGGGTTCAAATTTTCTCTCCCCCAATATTGTAATTATCAAAAAATAAATAAATAAAGGAATGTAACTAGAGCAATTATGAGGCTTGTAGGTTTGTAACTTAACTTGTTAGCATCTCTTAGGGTCCGTTTGGATAGAGCTTGTTTTTGCTGAACTGAAAATTGAAACTGAAAACACTGTAGCAAAATAATTTTTTAATGTGTGAATAGTACTGCGGGACCCATTTTTAATAAAAAATTGCTAAAAAAAGTACATGAACAGTGCGCGCACAGTGCACACACAGTACGCACACAGTGCGCGCACAGTACGCGCCTGCTCTGTTGTCCCCCCAGCAGAACAAAAAAAAAAAAAAAAGCTGAAACATAAAACGTCAAACATAAACGTAAAAGCTGGATCCAAATTGCACCTTAATATGTCCATGTCATTAAAATCGAGGTTTCAAATTTTCTGTTCCCCAATATTGTAATTATCAAATTATCAATAAATAAAGAAATGTAACTAGAGCAATTATGAGGCAAAGCATGTGATCAATTAAATAGAGTTTAAAACCGAGTGAATATGGTAAAAAGCTAGTGGTCAAAATTGGAGAATAGTTCCTACATTTTATTTTTAAGACAAAAAAAAAACAAATTAATAATCGGAATGAAATCAAAGATCTACTTTATTAAAGGAATATTTGAATTCTCTTTTATTATGTTGAACCTTGTTAGCAATACTTAAGAAGTTGATTATTCTTATGAATATGCATCAGGCCATCTTATTTGCACTTTGCAAATTCAGGTCAATATGGCTTTATTGGTTAGTGGTATTCTTGTAGCCTTTTTAGGTCGCTTAAGTTTTTTATTCTCTATATTCAGTTTGAGTTCCATTTATATTAAACCAGTTAATGAGGACTAGATTTTAAATTTTTCCTAAAAACCAATTTAATTAACTCGAACCAAGCTCACACTTAATGCTAGGTGACAAGAAAGTAGTACGTAGGAGATCTTACTAGAGCAAAGCCGATTCTATTTCTATCACACATACAACAAACGGTTGCAATTTGAACAACATGACCCAATGCTTGACCTCTACTACATGGTGGTGATTATAATCGTTTTTGTCCATTCAATAACTTCACTATCTTCTTTATGGAGAAAAGTTTAGATACATGAAATTTAAGTGACACTGATCGCTTGTCACTATTTCATTAATTCACAAAACTTCTAAGATTGTAATTTCAGTGACACTGATCGTTTGCCAAATGCATTAAAGTACAAAATTGAATTAAAATAAAATAGGATTGCAGCGCAGAAATCTTGATTTCTTTAAAGTAAATCCTCTTCGTTTGACCAGGTTAGCCAAGTCTAAAAACCAGTGCATTGGTTAAACCAAAAGATTAACATTATCTCTGTAGAAAGGGAAAATTCCAAGAGCCTATCACAAGCTAGTCATTCAAAGGTATCTAATTACTCATATACTGCTACTAAAAATTTGCTAAATTTCATTAAGATAGGAACAGGAAAAAAAACCAAAATGCTAATTGAGCTGTAAGCGATGATGCAACGAAACTGTTAACGATACTAATCCGGCTGTGTAAGCAATGAAAATCCGGCTGTTAAGCGATGACACAAGCAGACCAATCAAGTTGTGACATGTGTCACCAATCAAACTCCACCACGTGTCACTCACCTACCTCCAAACTCCTATAAATAGAAGCCTTCCTAAGGCATTTGGAACACCAAGCCATAAAACAAGCTGCATCAAAGAAGCTTCAGAAGTATTGAAACTCTGCCGGAATCAAGCCTTAAAGCCTCCAAGAGCTTCAAGAACTTCAACCTTCGAATACGACGAACATTCGAAGCAAAATCATCCAAATCACTCTCCTAGATCTTAGAGGTCATTGAAATTAAGCTCGAGAGCCTTCAGAAACCTCGACAAATCACAAATCAACAAAGCTTTACGGATTCAAGCCTCTAAAGCCCCGAAAAGCTTCCACCATAAACATTTGAAGACGAGGAACGCACGAAGAACACACGAAGAACACGCGAAGAACACGAAGAACGTGAAGAACAAAGGATTTCTAACAAGCTCATAGCAAGAAATTCATTGTAATTCTGTTTTAAAGATCTTCGATCCATCCTTCAGCCAAATCGAAGGATACTTTGTGTTCAAATCAAAACCACATCACAAATCTTTTAAGGAGATCGAATCAGAGGATCAATCCTTGTAATTACAGAGAATTGTACCACACACTTTCATCAATACAAATTCGTATTTGAGAAACTATTTTACTTGTTTGATTAATTTCGAACCAAGAAATTTAGTCTTCTACAATCTCAATTATAGCATTCAAATTCAACTCAATCCCTTTATCATTCACCCAATTTTGAGCTTTGTTACAAGTTAACTATAATTATTTGAAAATTTTTGGGTGATGATTGAGCATGAGGTGAAAATTAGCCTTATTTTTTGGCAGTTATTGGTCTTTAATTAAAATTTCCTTTAGTTGTTATAAATGCGATAGATGACAAAATAAGAAAATTACACTCATAAAAGGATGGGATGTGAGAAGTAATGTGAGAACACGGTGAAAATGGGCTTTTGTCCATTTCGAGCAAAAAAATTAGCGTGTTGTCCTCTTTTCCAAACTAATTAGGGAAATACCCCTTCTTTTGAAACTCGATTTTCTCAAAATCGAGTTTCCAAAAAAAAAAAATTCTGGAGCCCTATAGTGGTGTTTTAAGGAGCCTATAATGACGTTTTAAAGACATATAATGGCATTTTGGAACTCGAGTTTCATGCAAGTTTTTCTTTCTCTTTTTCTTTTTCTTTTTTACCTATAACTCGAATTCATAGAGCTTAAGTTTCAAAATGTCATTATAGGCTCCTTACAACGTCATTATAAACTCCTTAAAATACCACTATAGGACTTAACTCGATTTAAAGAAAATTAAATTTCAAAAGAAAAGTATTTTCTTAATTAATTTAAAAAAATGAGCAATACGCTAATTTTTTTTGTACAAAATGAACAAAAGCCAATTTGTTCCGTGAGAACATACATGGCAATTTCCAGCCCATGTAAAAATAGTCGCAAAAGAAAACATAAGTGGTAACAAAACAGTTTCAAGCGGTTACGAAACACCATTTGACGTCACAAAATATGTCGTATAAACCTAAGGAAAGACAAACACATGTCATAACTATTAATAAGGGTCAAATCTTAAGGATAGAAAAGCACGTGGAAAGAACATCCATCATAAAATGTCAAGCCTTAAGAATAAATAGAGGACACGTTCTCAAGAGAATGGCGCCACTCACTACTAACAGACTTGTATATAAAAAAAGCATTCTATTATAATATTTAGTTCCTTAGGGAATTTTCTTATAGTTCATAGGGTTCTAATTAGTATTTATGCTTGTAAGTGCTTATTTATAATCTTGTTTACACAAGTATATTGAAGTTTTATCCAAGTTCCTTGGCGTTAGTTCTATTCAATCTATAATGCACTGCTTTCGAATTAAGTATGATGTTTAGAATAGTCACTTAGCTTGTGATCTCCATTGATTCTCTCAAGAAAAAAAAAAAAAAAAAGAAGAAGGTTGTGATCTCCATATTGTCCTGTACTATTTAGTATTTACCTTCAAATTAATATTTGGCTTCAAATTGCTTATGAATACTCAATTTGGAGTGATTATGGATAATTTAGTTACTTGGAATCCAATGGTATCAAATTTGACTTAGAAGTTTGCTTTTTAGACTTGCTCAAAGAAAGATTCTAAAAAAAATATAGTTTTTAGTAACTCAAAAACCTACTTTATCTATTTTAACAACTCACTTTATAATACACCTAATATCAAAAATTTTACTTTAACAAACAACACATTAAAATAATATAAACAAACAAATAAAATAAATATAATAAATACTACACATTGAGAGAGAGAGAGAGAGAGAGAGAGAGAGAGAGAGAGACTAATTTAATAATGAGAGAAAAAAGAGAAAATAATTTAATATTTGTAGCAATTTGCTACAGTGAGCTGCTACTACTAACAGCTCACTGTAGCAAGTTGGTAAAATATTTTAAGTTTAACAACATTGTTGTGGGGGTGTTTTTGTTTGTTTGGAGCTATAAAAAAACTAAAAAGCTATATTAAGAGCATTAGTGTAGATGCTGAAGAGACGAGATGCATATGTTACTTTACCCAAAATAATTTCTCTCTCTCTCTCAACCATTTAGGCATTTATGAGATTCGTGCGATGGTCTTTTCTTTAGTGCATATTCTCAGTTGAAATACTCATCTCAATGAACTAAATTATTTAAAACGTCTACATTAGAGTAGCCAGGTCCTTTTTTTTTTTTTTTTTAAAGTAGCCAGATCCTCGTATAGAATGTGCAACTCATCTTTTGAATATGAATAGCTTCTAGCATACCATACATCTGCTTAACCCGTGCAATAAGACGATCAAGACGATTGGGTCCCCATGCTTGAACTTGGGAGGATGGTTGTGCAGAGCCCTCTGGGGCTGATGTGAATCTGTCAATCTCCTCCTCCGTGTCCCCACCTTCTTCCTCAACATTGTCCCTTGAGATTTGAGAAATGCCAGTTTTTGGTCCAATGATGTGGGCTTTGCTTCGGGTCATTGTTGGAACACCAATTGGAAAGTCCCTTTGCACCGAGGTAAGACCACTTGTTCTGGACAATGTGGTCAAGTTCGTCATCGGGTACAGGTTGTGGATCATGATATAGCCCAATGTCCTCATCTCCGTGGTGAAAGGAATTGTGTACATTGACTTCTTTTTAAGAGAACCATCAAGGAGATCCGCCATTGGCTCAAGAGAATCCAATCTATCATCATATTGAATGGAATTTGTTAAGATGGTGGATGAACTTTTAATACCTCTTGAATTGAATCCCTAGTGATAAATAATTCTCTTTGCCTCACCCAACAATTAATGCGCTTCCCTTCCACAATAGCATTTGCAAAGAATTCCCTTATGATTTCAGCAAAGACATTTCCACTTGAACTCAGTAACTTTATCCAAGTCCTCTCCTTGAACACTTCAGGGAATGAAAGCGTTTTCAAGGGTCTCCCCCTTTCCATGATCATTGTTGCCCTAGAAGTCGTTGTAAGCCAAGACTGCATCAATGTTTCAAAAAAATTCTGAGTCCAAGCGTGGACACTTTGATGATATCTTTGTGGCAGAATGCTTAGTAGGAAACACCTACAAAAACAATCACAAAACACAAAGGCACAAGTGCAAAAACAAAAATATTGGAACACAAACTTGATTCGTACCAAGTTAGTCCATAAAACAAACTAAAAAGTCCTAAACAATGTCACAAGATCATTTTATGAGTGTCAAACATGTAACAACATTTAAGTAGTATGAGTGATATGCAAAACATGACAAGTGAACAAGTGTGTGCATCAAATGTGCATGTGGTGTGCATATGTAATGCATGATCAAGGCATGGTAAGCAACCACATCAGCCCATCTAATCTTCTAAAATAGAAAAAAGTACCAATTTTACACATTCTAACCCCAAAAAACCCCCCACATCAGTCTATGTAAAAATGTGCAAATATATACCATGACTGTGTGTATGAACAGTAACTGTGCATATATGCATGGCTACTGTTCACCGTGTAAATGACTTTTTTTTTTCTCTCCTCTCCCTGCCTCTGACTCACCTCACCATGTAAAGAAATGTGTATAATATTTTATTTGAATATTTTACATTGTTCACCATGTAAAGAAATAAATATTTTATTTGAATAAATGTGTATAATAAATAAACTGATATGAGTGTTTTGTAAAAATAAGTGTGTAAAATAGAAAAAGTAAGTTTTAGATTTGTAAAATGGAAAATTTTTTCCACATACTGATGTGGATGCTCTAAGCACATTTGGGTCAAAGTGTGTAAAACACACAACCAATGATCAAAACATGATAAACATATATAATCATGGTAATTTCCAAAGTTTAGTACTCATCGGAATCCAAAACAACACCAAAATGCCATTTGGGCAAAACTGTCCACTAGTTAGCTCGGCTCAGGTTTGGGCTTGACCCAAACTCGACCCAATTGGGTCGAGTTACCAAAAATGCGACCCACAATCAACCCGATATATGGCTCAGACCAACGGTTCGGGTCATTGGTTGAACGGGTCGGATTCGTCAATTTGACAGGTTTGGGCTTCGAATTGAGTCACTCCTCACAAGTCGTCTGTTTCCTCCACTCAATGGTGAGTTTTCTCCATCTTTTCTTCACACTCAACCTCACAGCCATGCTCCACCACTACATGTCCCGATCCACCACTGCCATCATCCACCCCTGCCAGCATCCAAGCTACCCTTCTCCATAAGCTTCGATCCACATCCAAGCTACCCATCTACGCACATAACCCAATCCCCATCTCGACAAACCCATACCCACCTTGGTCGATCCACACCCACCATACCCACACCCCCAACTTGGCCAATCTACACCCACACCCACCTTAGACGATCCACATCCCACATACCCACACCCGCCGATCCACATCCAAGATGAAAATATACCTGAGAGTCTAAGACTAAGAAGCTGAGAACGAGAGGCTAAAAAGACTTAACCCATGGCGGAAAGTGAGGCGAAGCGGTGTTAGGTGTGGTGATGAGGTGGTGGCGGCGGCAACAGCAGCTAGGGTTTGGAGAGGAGTGTAGACTATGGAGGCCAGAGGGTGTGAAGTGAAGAGTTAAGACTAAAGAGACTTGAGATTGAGATTTGAGAGTAGAGAGAACGGAGAGTGATTTTTGAGAGAGTGAGATTCTGATTTCTAAGAGAGTGAGATGGTGAGATGAGATTAAGGACTGAGAGAAGCTTTTAATAGTGGAACTATGGAAGAGATTTTGATTTAAAGTTCAATACAGCTTTGCGTGTGGACTGAGGCTTTGCGTTTGCGTGTAATCTCAGCAACTTAGTGTTTAGTCTTATCACTTATCAAGTTAATCTTCACGTGTTCGCCTAAAAAGAACTGATTTTTTTTTTTTAAATCTTAAATTATCAGTCAGGTCAGGTAATACGGGTTTATCATATCTGAACCCGCTACCCGAACCAAAAATTTGGTTTTTGTGAGAGGTAGACCCAAATCCGACCGACCATGGACTTCGAGTCCACTCGCTGGGCCTCGGGTCGGTCGGACCCGGTCGGTTTGATCGGGTCTTTTACCCGCTGGACTGCCCTATATTTTGGCATTTTATCAAACACTTGGTATGCACCAACACAACTAACATGTAAGCAATGCATGAGCATGTGTAAATCTTGCCTAAATACATGTTAAAATGCCACAAGGGGCCAACACAAACACCAACAAAGCAAATAGGACAAAGCCCAATCAAGAAATTGAAAAATTTTCATAAGCAAGAAGTTTCCCAACCCTTTTTCAAAAAATTACCCAACTCATGCAAAACTTATAATCTAAGGCATAATCTTAAGAAATCAAGAGAAAAGATTGAATAAACATACCATAGAGATGATTTTGAGAAGATTGCACTTGAGTTTTGGTTGGGTTTTTGATAGAAAATAGGTTTCGGGTTGAGAGAGGCTTGAGGAAGGCAAAAGGCTTATGTTTGAAAAACTGTCATGAGCAACCCTTAAAAACTAAAAACACGCGTTTTTTGCAGGATAGCTTCTCGAGAAGGCACTCGCAAAAAATGCCACTAAAGCACACAACCTTTCGTGGGTAAGATTTACTCGCGAGACAATCGCGAAAGTTTCTGTCTTAATTTCTTGTGTCTTCATTTTTGTCTTTCTCATTTTCGCAGGAAGAGCTTACTCGCAAGCTTCTCGTGAAAATGCCTCTAAATGAGTTTTTTGATGAAAACATGAGAAAATGCAATATGAACAAAAACTCAAAACATGAAAGCATAAAAACACTTTCAAAACACATATAAAATACTCAAAAATCTTTTTGGGTTTGATCGACAAGCAATTAAGTATGCACATCACATTTGAACATGTACAATCACACAAATGAAATAAGCATTCATTGAATAATAGACTTGTGTGTTGTGTGTGTGCATCAATTATGGGACAGTCCTTAGTCTAGAGTGAAGTTTCAATGATCAATTCAATCAAGTCATAAACAACTAGTACAAAGTCAAGTGGTCTATTTTAATTATAGAAATGAACATATATGACCTCCCACAAGATAATGATTACAAAACTTTGAAGCTTTTCTTTTGGCTTTTTTTAACTTATAACTTTTGATCATTCATGAACAATACATCTCATTTTAAGATCGATGCTTGAAATTTTTTATATTTCGATTTTAAGAGTAAGCTATTGGTTTTTTGAGGTACCATACATTTCAATACAAGTCGCTTTCTCTTTTTTCTAGTCAAATACTAATATGTGCAACAACTTTTGTAGTTCATTATCTCTTTTCAAGATTTAACATTAGATGAACTATAAAGCAAAAATATAAAAGATAGGAAAATATATAGGCACAAGTCTATGCATGTATCAAAACTATTGACTAATCATTCATGACAAGTTTGAATATCGATTTATAACAATCACACATAGATTTCAAGATTTATCCCACAAAGATAGATGTGCTTACATAACAAGCTAAGCTCGTAAATGCACTACACCATTAATACAAAGGTACTAGGCCAAACTCACATGTGATAAACACAATACAAACTATCAAACTTTTTGGAGATTTTTCAATTTTTATGGGTTTTTGAATTTTTTAACAGATTCAAAAACAGAACATGTGAAGTAAGATCAACAAAAAATAATAAGTACAAAAACAAAACTTGTAAAAGAAACATGCTATAAACCAAAAGCAATGACTCAAGAAGAATGTATATGACATGATGCATGATCCTATGACCCTAAAATATTGGAAGCATTAATGCATGGGCATAGGAAGTGATCATGCATGAGTACCCTTCTTCACCCACACTTTTTAAGTGTTTTGGGTGAGACCCTTAGATGGAAGGGTATGATCGACATAACTTTCAAACCTTGGGGCGAAGCTAGCAAGCATAATGAGATGTTCTTCAACATTTCCATAACGCCTCCAATGAGTTGACCCTCACTTTCTCCTTTAGCTTGTGCTCCTTTTGGTATTCTTCTTGTATTGTCATGGCCACGCATAGAATCATCCTTCTTGAGTGCATGAAGCTTGAAGCAATTCGGCCTTGTTTGCCCTTACATGCCACAATGATGACACACATGCTTTACTTAAGGTCTCCTTTGATTTTTGGGTAATGACTTCCCTTTATCCTTTAGTTTTGCACCAATGGTTCTCTTTGCAACAATAGGGGTCTCAATCTCAGGCTACACTTCTTTTAGTTTCTCAACATTCTTAGCTGATACGAACCTCAGTTCCTTTTTGAATTTGCTGCTAGAGCTTCCTTCACCAGTATAGCCCAAACCGATCTTATCATATGAAGATTTTTGTGAGGACAGCACATTGTCAAGTTTCTTGGTGGAGATGCGCTCAACCTTGACATTAGCTTGGACAATTTCAAGTTCAAGAAACTTCATCTTAGAATAAACTTCCACCAATTCTCCCTTGAGTCCTTCTACTTCACACTTTGCTTCCTTAAGTTGCATAAGTGTACACCTATGTTCTTCTTCAATCTTCTTCATCTTTTTCATAGCATAGTTTGCAACCTTGGCATATTTACCACAATCTTCTAACAAAGCATCATATACTTCTTGAAAGTTTTTCTCACCTTCATTGTGGCATACATCTTCATCTTCCGAGTCTTCAACTTCCTCACCCTCGGAATGCTCACCAAGTTCATCAACCAATTGCTCAAATCATCCTTAAAATCAATAGAGGTAATTGCCATAAAGGCCATATAATTTTCATCACTATCACACTTTCCTTCCTCTTTTGAATTTGAGCTTTTGAAATCACTAAGGGTAGTGGTAAACACTTTACCCTTCCCTCTCAAATAGTTGGGACATTACTTCTTGAGATGTCTATAACCCTTGCATTCGTAGTACACAATTCCTTAAGGGGATTGAGAATGATTTCCATATTTCCTCTTAAACTCCTTCCTATCACCTTTGATGGATGAAAACTTTCATTAGCTGAAAGACTTCCCACTGTTTTTCATCTTCAGAAAATTGTGGCAGTTTTTTGCAAGAAATGCTACCTCTTTCTCCACATCATCTTCTTCGGAGGAGACATCCATTCTCTTGTTAATGGTTTTAAGAGCAAGTGATTTGCTCGGAAGGCAGTTCAAGCTCATATGTTTGGAGAGATCCAATGAGTTCTTGAATCTTGATCTCATCCAAATCTTTGCTCTCTTCTATAGTTGTGACCTTTGTTCAAAAGCTCTCTGGTAATGATCTCAAAATCTTTCTCACCACCTTAGCATCCCCAATCTTCTCTCCAAGATAGAATGAATCAAATGACTCATCGTTATTCATCTTAAGCTCTTCAAATCGGGTGGTAAGCATTTGGAGCTTTGTGTCATTGACTTTCTTGGTACCTTCATAGGTAGTCTCAAGAATCATCCAAGCTTCCTTGGCGGTCTTCACATGAGATATCCAGTGAAATTCATCAGTAGACGCACCACAAAAAATAACGTTAATTTCTTTACTATTGGCATTTACCAAAGCAAGAGCTTTTATATCCCATTCAAATTTGGTTGTTGTGAGTTTATCATACCCATTCTCAACAGAATCCCATACCGTCTCATCTATAGCACAAAGAAATGCCCTCATACAGACTTTCCAAAATGCATAGTTACTCCCATCAAAGAATGGTGAAGCATTAAGCGATTGTGATCGATCCATCACAAAAGGGGTCTAGGATCGTATTTAGGTAATGAAATCACAACAAGTGCACCCGCTCTAATACCAATTGAAAGTTCGGATTTGTGTTAAAAACACAAGAGCTGTTCAGATCCCAAATTAAAAGATTATGGCTCGGTTGATTTTACTCTAATTTAAACTAAGTATGGAATAGAGTAAATGCGAGCGAACAAATAATAAAACTACTCTAAGTCATATTGATTATATAACAATAGTAAAATAAAAGCTAAAAGAGTATGGAAGAGAGATGCAAATACAAGATAACATGCCAATGTATTATCGAAGAGAAAATCAAAGAACTCGGTGAAAAACCTGTCCGCCGCCCTCTAAGCGGTAAATCGATCCATTAGACAATAAGTTAGGATACACAAATAGCAAGAGATCCTCCAAGCCTAATCTACCCAATGCACTTAAGCCCTCCAAACTCCTACTCCAACAAGGCTTCTCATAAACATGTCTTGTTTAGCTTTTTGGATCCCGTAATACGCTCAATTGCATCCGCCAAAGCTTGGCTTCTTCCAATGCTTCGCTTCTTCCAATGCTTCCCAGCAGCACCAAAACCTCACTTTACACTCAGAATGGGTGTGATAAGTGTTTGGGCTATCAACCTCTCAAAGATATGGATATGGATATGGAGAGGTAGGATTGTAAGGAAAACTACAAAGGATTATGTAGATGATTGTGGGTATAACAATCTTTAACTCTCAAGTGTGTATGCTAGGGTTTTCTCTCTAAAAATTCCTCCTTACAATATATAGGTAACGAGGGTATATATAGTGTGGGTGAAGATATGGTGGAGCAGATAAGCCAAAATAACAAAATAAAATGTTTCACAGGTATTTTGTGAGAAGGCCTTACCCACGAATTACTTGTGAAAACCAGCAAGAAGTCTACTAGCAAAATACCCGCCAAATCCATTCTTTCTTCAATACAAGCTTAAGTCTTCATACTCTCTCTTACATACAACCCATACAATGAAATCTCACATAAAATACAAGATAAACGTGATTGAACAAAATTACAATCAAATTTGGCACGGAATTAAAGTCAACACAAAATAGTTGTAAATAACAACTTTACAGAATATATGAGTTTCATGTTGGGAATCATCTCTTCAATAGATGAGTTCACTAAAAGGTTATTTCAGAAAAAAGTTTTATTACAATTTTATTTTATTTTGTCAAATAAAATCATTATTATTAAGAAGAAAATCCCTTCAACTTGAGAAACATGACTTTTTTTTTTTAATAATAAAAACAGGACCTTGATTTGTTAAACATCATAATCATATACCACATGTAAGGATGATGGGCCTAGTAATACATATTGGGTCGGGGGCCCGATCCGAGGACGCCTAATTGTCCGAGGACAAGTAAACACTGTAATGAAGGTTGGCATTGATGAATAAAGAAAGGGGCCTGGTTATTACGATTCGAAGGGGTCCAAGGAGGGATGCTTCCTCAGCTAAGTGAAGCAGAGGTCAGTGGGTACGATCTGCAATCCAGAAGCAGCGTTCCAAGAGATTCTATTGATAAGAATATACATCGTGAAAGCACAGGACAAAGGAAAGCTATGAAATATTGTTGAGGTATAAAAAGTTACAACATCAAAGCCCAAAAATAGTATAATGAATACACTCCATGAAAATAATAATAAAAGGATTAAGGCTCCCCACAAAAAGAGGAGAGAGTAGTCCCAAGTCCATTAAGAAAATTTCAAGCCCAAGATCCATAGAAGGATAGACCTTAAGACCTAATAAACGAAGGGAAGAGAGAGAGAAAAGCCCAGCCTATCAAGATCAGAAAATCAAAAAGAATCCAGCAGTGAATACTAGGCCGAGATACCCAAAGACTGCTGAGGGCTCGGGGTCCTCGGGGAGTGCAGTACAGCTGGGAATGAGACTAAGACAACTCAAAAGGAATGCCAAGAAAAACAAGAAACGAAAAGCAGAAGCACCCATATCAATCGCCCAATGATACAAAAAGGGAACTAGAATGATTAGAAAGCAACAACTCATGAACAAGGAGGTTGGTACCTCGGGAAACCCAGGAAGAAGAACCATGAAAGGAACTAGCTAAGGAAACTTTCAACTTGGCAAGGATAGAATCAGCTCACTTGGGAAAAATGACAAAAGAAAGGACAGCCAAAAAGCTGAGTCTGTGAGAAGGAAGATAGAGAAGCCTTGAAGGAAGGGAGATTGAAGGTCAGCTCCCCCGAAGACACCTTAGAATGGAAAGTCAGCAAGAGGCTTTTGGAAAAAATGCACCAAAAGAAGAAAACTATGAGAAACAAGGAACAGACCAGCCCCCAAAGCTGCAGGCACGCCACGAGCTCTGTTACCCAGGGAAGCAAAGAAAGAGAACTAGTGGTACCCCAGAGCCTTAGGATGGTGATATAAAAGGAGGAATCGGCCAACAGTGAAGGGGCATTCAGCAAAAGTGAATCAAAATAGAATCATTAAGAAAACTCTGTCAAAAAACTCAAATAAAGTAGAAAAGGGAAAAGAAGCATTGCTCGATGTACCAAGGCAGCCACTATCGAACATACTCGGATTCAAAGGGATTCAAATTTTGCAAGTCTTAGAGGCTTAGAGGGCTATCTAAGTCTGTAATTTTTAAACTTATTTGGACTTTGTAACATGTCTTAATGAGCACTTTATGATTCATCAATTAAAAAGTAATGAAATATTCCTTATTGATTTAAGGATCCTTAACAATCATTTTATGTCCTTTATGTATTGTTCCTTTATTTATTTATTTTTTTTGTTCAGTACACACATATATACATTCTTACTTGTTAGAATATACGTATTGTAGGATCCCTACTCTGTGCACCACTTGGTTCGTAAACAGCCTTTTTAGCTGCAGTGAACCAAGCCCAGTTCCTTACCACAATAACAACAAGGCCTACGGTCCTCGCTTCGATTACAGGCCTGGACATTTTGTCGAAAAAAGAACCCTCACATTTTGGCGACTCCACTGGGAATTGGGTAAAGGAGAGGAAAGAAGTAGTCCCTTCACGGAGCATGGCTCCAAGAGCAAGGAACAGCAAAGGTACCAATATGCCACCTGCTGCATCTGAACCCGTAGGAGAAAATGAAGTGGCCTCTAGATAGAGGAACGAGGTACCCCTAGCAGAACAGGATGTCATATCAGGACAGAGGCATGCTAGACAGGAACCAGACCCTATGGTTCGAATGACAGAAATGCTGAAATATTTGCAGCAAGAGATTCGCCTCCTTAAAGAAGGCAGGACCCAGGAAATCAGGGATAACATACCCCCTCTGGTCAACCAGGACAGAGCCCAATTAGAGGAAGGGTCAGCAGTAGAGGGGAGCCAACCCCCAATATCTAACACTAGCAGATGTCAACGCCCTTTTGGAATAAGAAAAGAAAAAACTCTCGAGGATCCCCAAGCAATTTTCTTGGGATCCCCCATTCCCGCCAAAACTCCTTGGCAAACCATATCACAAAGGATATGAACCCCAAAGTTCCATCCTTTTGATGGAAGAAATGGGAGTGTTGTGGAACACATGAATAGGTTTGTCCACACTATGGGTCCTTACACAGGGGACAAAGAGTTGTGTCTAACGAAGTTTGCTTAGTCCCTAGTGGATAGAGCATATACATAGTACACCACCCTAAAGCCTGGGTTCATTAAGACCTAGGATGAAACGATGGAGAGGTTCTGCATAAAGTATACCCAAGTGAGGACAAGGTCACCTTCCAAAGCCTTTAGATGGTGAGACAAAGGCCTGGAGAGGACCCTGTCCAGTTCATTAAGAGATTTAAAGATGTTTTTCTAGACTGTTATAGAGACCATGAAGAAAAAGATCTCGTGGAGACCTACATATCAAACATACTCTTTGATTACAGGCTTAACCTCAAAAATTTATGTATAACCCAGTTTGCAGACCTACTACAAAGAATTAGAAGGACAGCGCAGACTATGAGAATAAAGAGGGTGATAGTACCCCAAACTATAACTACATCAGTTGGAGAAAAAAGAAAGAGGCCTGAAGGAAAAATGGTCGAGGAACCACCCGTGATCCCATGTACTGCAAAAGAATTGAATCATGTCTTGGACAAATGGATCGAGAACAGAATTGTCAAGCCATTTACTGTGTCCAGGCCACCAACCGAGGAAGAAAGAAAAAACCCCTTGTTTTGTAGAATTCATAACTATGTCAAGCATTCTACTAAGGACTGTTGGACCCTCCATAGGCTTTTTCACAAGAAGCTTAGGAAGGGAACCATGGAGCTTACTCAAAAGGAACCCAAAGTGCTAAAGAACACTCTACCCAACCACAAGGGAAAAGGAGTGGTAGTTGTAGTAATTCATAGGAACTCGGTGGAAGCAGAAGGATTTGAAGGACCCTTCCATTCAAGCACAGTCAGGACCCTCTAGAAAAGCCCCAAGTTTAGATTGCTGTTCAACCAGTTAGGATTTGGGCTGGCTATCGAGTCCCTCATGAGTATAGCAGCAAATTCAGGAATGGAATGTTTCATGGCAGAATCCCATGCTAGTCGAGCCTACTTGGAGACAACCAATGCCATAACCTTCACTAATGAAGACATGGAGGTTGAGCATCTCGACCATCGCAGACCTCTTTATCTGATGGCCACCATAAGCGAAGTCCAAATCAGAAGAGCATTAGTAGATACAAGGGCATCGCTTAACCTCATAGCCCTAAGTACCCTAGAGGCCATGGGCTTGACTAGCAAGAGGATCCTAGGGGCTCCCATAGAGATAACAGGATTCGGGGGATCAGCGGAATCAACTGAGGGATATGTGCAACTGGCCTTAAGGGTAGGCCCAATAATAGCCTTGACTAGATTTCATGTAATCAATTCAGAAGTTTCTTATCATGTGTTGTTGGGACACCCGTAGCTCCATAAGCACTGCCTCATCCCTTCCACGTACCATCAATGTGTCAAGGGGAGATTGAATGGAAGGCCTGTAAGGATCCTTGCCAACCACAACCCTTTCAGCCAAGGAAAAGTAAACTTTGTAGAAACAATGTTTTATGATGAGTTAGAATCAGATGATGAGAGCCCAACACCAGGAACTCCAGGAGCACCTATCTTGGAAGAAAAAGAAGGAGGAGGTACCTAAGACCTGAGAAACCTTCTAGAAAGAAAAAGGCAAAAGAGGGAACCTAACTCCTCAGGATCTCGAGAATGTGTGATGGTACAAGAACCTAGAGGAATGTTAATCTATCGTCTATGAAGGTGTGCGGGGCCTAAATTCATCATGCAAGAGGGTCCCGAACCACCAAATTGTATGATGGTGCAAGAAGAGATCCTACAGGACCCAGTTAGGGAAGCACCAATTCAGTCCGAGGAAGAATTGAAGGAGATAAACTTGGGAACTGAACTGGGACCCCAGAAGCCTATTTTTATTAGTAGTTAGTTAACAGCACAACAAGAGGAGCGATTAGTGGCCTTACTCAAGAAATATGTGGATGTGTTCGCGTGGACCTATGATGAAATGCCTGGTCTGGATCTAGGACTGGTGGTCCATTCACTAAATGTAGACCTAGGAGCAAAGCTAGTAGTTCAGCCAACAAGGGTCTTCCACACTGATGTAGAAGTTTAGATAACTCAAGAAGTCAAGAAGTTGTTAGCAGCAGGCTTTATCAAGCCCATCTAGCACCCTAGATGGCTTTCCAACAAAGTACCCGTGAAGAAAAAGAATGGCCAAATCTGGTGCTGTGTGGACTTTCGCAATCTGAATAAGGCATGTCCAAAGGATGAGTTCCCCTTGCCTAATGTTGACCTCCTAGTAAATTCAGCTACAGGAAGCTCTATGTTCTCATTTATGGATGGGTACAGTGGGTACAACTAAATCCGTATGGCCGCCAAGGATGCTGAGAAGAGAGCATTCAGGATTCCAATTAGAAATTTTAATTATATTGTGATGCCCTTTGGTCTCAAGAATGCAGGGGCTACATACCAGCAAACCATGATAGCTATCTTCCATGACATGATGCACAAGAAAATGGAAGACTATGTGGATGATATTGTGGTAAAATCAAAAACCAAGGCAGGACACTTTCAGATACTCGAACAATTTTTTGAGAGGTGTAAGAAGTATAAACTACGGATGAACTCCATGAAGTGTGCCTTTGGGGTATCCGCTGGAAAGTTTCTTGGGTTCCTAGTACATCACAGAGGCATAAGTGTTGATCCGGCCAAAGCCACAGCCATTGCAACAATGAAAAGGCTTACAACTGTAAGAGAGCTCAAAAGTTTCTTAGGGAGGGTCTCCTACATCAGGAGGTTTGTGCCAGGACTAGCTTCAGCCACAAGTGGTTTATCCAAACTATTGAAAAAGAGGGCTAAATTCACTTGAAAAATTGAGCAGCAAGAAGCCTTTCAAAGGATCCAACAGATCATGAATCATCTTCCCACCTTACAAGCACCACCCCCTGTTGCTATATTTAGCATCAAACTCTCAAGCTATAGGATACAAAAACCAGGTACCCCAAGATAGAAAGAGCATGTCTAATGGTTATCTACGCATCCCAGAGGCTAAAACGATACTTCTCAACCCATCAGATCCTCCTGATCATTAAGTCACACCTCATAAAAGCACTCCTTCATCAGCCCCTCTTGACAGGAAGAATAGCACAATGGCTAGTCTTGCTTTCTCAATATAACATAAGTATCAAGACCTCCAAAGCTGTCAAAAGCCAAGCCATAGCAGATCTGCTAGCTTAGTTCCCTAGGAATGAGGAATGTTCACTAAGTGAGGAGATCCCCGGGGAGGTGCCAGTGGCAGAGCTCTTGGGAAAGAAGTAGACAATAACGTTTAATGGGTCAGCAACGACAACCTCAAATGAACTAGGAATTGTACTAAGTTGTGAACATAGGGGACACCGTACCCTTATCTTTCAAGATTAGGTTTTCCTTGTTCGAATAACGCTGTTGAGTACAAAGCGTACTTGACTAGGCTGACCGTAGCACTCAGCATAGGAGTGAAGCACATGAGAGTTATAGGAGACTCCAATCTTATAGTCTCTCAGGTGAAGGGTGACTTTGCATTAAGAGAACAGAGTTTAGCAGCCTACAGAACTTAGGTGCAAAGGCTGGAGCAAGAAGTTTAGACCTTCAAAGTAGAATACGCCCAAAGAAGTGAGAACAGGTTGGCCGATGCACTAGCCACCCTGGGATCCCAAATGCCAGTTAAAGGAAGAAACACCTTGATAAGGGTAAGCAAGTAGGAGCACTCTATTATAGAGATCCTCATAAGGATGTTCCCTGAAGAATCGGAGCAGCAAGATTGGAGAAATGAGGTTAAAGAAAAGATAAAAGGGCCAGGACATGGAGGAAGTATCAATGAGTCAAAGGATTACACTTTGATAGAAGGAAAGCTGTACAGAAGGCTGCCCGGAGGGATCCTATCTAGATGTATCAATGAAAAAGAAGGAAAGCTGAAATTGGAAGAACTACATAGCCAAGTCTGCAGGGTTGTAGAAAAGATCAGCCTACACAGAAGGATGCAGCGCATGGGGTACTACTGGCCAAATATGAACAAAGAGACTGCAACTGTACAGGGAGAGTGTCAAGGATGTCAATCCTCAGTGGAAAAGGAAGAAAGCTATGCTATATTTGTCATGGAAGATTGGAGGACCCCATCTATATATTACTAAAAGCTGAAGCATAGCGTTTAATACTGTTGCACTCACGTTGAGTCACGTCAGCAGCCACATCATTATTATTTTTCTTTCCATTTTCTTATACTTATTTTAATTTTTTATTTATTTCATATTTATATTTCGCCAACCTTTCTCCCTCCTATACATCTTCATCTCTCCATTACTTCTCCAACCTTTCTCCTTCCCTCACCTTCTCATCTCTCCACTACCTTCTACATTAATATCACTCTTCATCTTTTCCTTCATCTTCCTCTATTTTTATCTTTTCTTATTCACACCCTCTTACTATAAATTTGTCACTATCTATTTCATTCTATGCATAGTTTTCCCTTACAGAGAAAATGTTCTCTCTCTCTCTCTCTCTCTCTCTCTCTCTCTCTCTCTCTCTCAATTTTTGGGTGGATTTTTATTTTTTATTTTTCTTGCATCTTCGCTTTAGGTTGATAATTTTTTATATTCTTTAGTCTACTTTAGGTTAATGCGATTCAGTTTTTTTTTTTAATTTTTTTAAATTTTTTTATTATTGTGTTTTTTTCTCTCTCTCTTTGATTGTTAAATGTTATCCTATTGCGTTATAAAGGATTAAATACAAAAATATAATATTATCTTACTACATAGCATGGTTTGGATAATTTAATTTGATAGTTATCTTAATTTGATAGCATGATTTTTATAATGCTCAATTTAGATGTTAAACTATGAGACATTAATCATTTTTATTTATTTTTTAATCCTTTGTGGTGGACAAAGTACTCTTAATAATTATATTAGAAGTACTCTATAATGCAATTTATTAAGAGAAAAGTAAAAGTTGGCTAAACAATAATTTTTGGATGAGAGACAAATTTTATCTTTCGCAATTTTACTTTAATTATTATTATATTATTTTATAACAATGCATATATAGAAATTTAATTTTTAGATTTTTCTAATAATTGTTTATTTGATAATATGTTTTGAATGGTTGAAATTAAAATTTCTACAAAGAAAATAACCTTAGTAGATTATAAATAACAAATTTTTTTCCTAATTGGTCCAATTAATCATAGCTAAGTTTTATTAATTTTTTGAGTTACTTTTTCCAGTGTTTTGGATTGTAGGCAGAAAAAATAAGTTTGAGAAAGTTTGTTTAAAACTAAAAGAATAATTTCCAATTTTTTTTTTTAATGATTCACAAAATGTTATAAATAAATGTTATTAAAAAGTAAATATTTTCGTTAACTTGCCTTTCAAATTTTTGAGAAAAATTGTATTTTTTTCATTTTAGTATGATAAAAATTATTGAATTTATGCTTTGTGATTGTTCCTATATTACATTTATGATTATTCTTATAAAAAGTAAAAATATAATTACAAAATATATTACTCTTTATTAAATTAGTTTAAATTGTATAAAAAAATTTAATAAAACTACCATAAAAAATTAAAAAAAAAAAATTATCATGCGCAACGCGCAAGTTCGCGGCTAGTTCATAGAATACTTGACTCAAGGGATCCTACCAGCTGACTGAACATTAGCTTGCCAACTCAAGAAGCTTGTAGTTAGATACTTCCTATAGAACGGGATCCTATTCAAAAGGGGACACAGTGGAGATCCCCTAGGATGCTTGGGGCTAAGGGAAGCCAGAGAAGGAGTTAGAGAAGTCCATTCCAGAGACTATAGAAGTCACCCAGGGAAAAGAAGACTCTACAAGCAATTGTTGCTATTGGATTACTATTGGCCAATAATGAAAAAAGATTCTGAGGAGCTAGTTAAAACATGTCATGCATGTCAAATACTTAGAGATGCAATCCACACTCATCCAAACGTAGTGCAAGATATGACAACACCGTGACCTTTCCACACTTGGGGGCTTGATCTCATAGGCCCTGTAAACCCTCCTGCCAATGTTTACAGATGGATCTTGGCAGCCATCGAGTACTTTACAAAGTGGGTAGAAGCTATCCCTTTGAAAAAGGCAACTGGAACAGCTATGGTAAACTTTATTCGAAGGCACATCATTATGAGGTTCGGGATTCCCAAAAAGCTGATCAGTGACAATGGGACCCCGTTCATAAATAAAGACATGAAAACCTAACTAAGGCATATTACATCAAGCATGGAAGGTCCATGCCATACTACCCACAAGGGAATGGCCAGGCTGAAGCTACTAACAAGGTGATGTTGAAGATCCTTAAAAAAATGAAGCACGAGTATGGGGAAAAATGAAGTGACCACTTGGTAGACGTACTCTGGGCATGCAGGAGCTCTATGAAGACAGCCACAAGATTCTCACCATTCTCCTTGGTTTATGGGACAGAAACTATCAGCCACGTGGAGTTAGTTGTCCCTATGCCAAGAGTAGTAGTGCTTGAAGAAAATCAAGAGGACACTGAGGACACAATTAATGAAAGAAGGGTGGTAGATCCGGAGGGGTTAGAGGAAGAAAGAGAGAAGGCTAGGAGGAGGAGCCAGAGGTACCAACAGAGAATAGCTAAGGCTTACGCATAGACGGTACACCTAAGGGCCCTTACTAAGGGGCAACTAGTATTGAGAACAGCAAAGCATGTAAAGAAAAATCTCCTAGGACCTTCCAAATTTGCCCCAAAATGGAAAGAGCCCTATATCATCAAAAAAGCCCACGATAGTGGGTACTACTACCTCACGAAAGAAGATGGAATGACCCTTGAGGACCCCATAAATGGGAAGTAGTTGAAACAGTATTACGCATGAAAAATAAGAGACCTTAGTACACCGAGTCCTTTTTGCCAAACTCTCCAACCTGCTAAGTGTTTCATCATTCTTTACTTTTATTATGAATTTTTTTTCAAATACTTTCTGTTTAAAAACCCATGGTGAAAGGAATCTTTACGTGTTGACAATCTTTTCTCTTTTTGTTGTATGTTCCTTAGCTTTAATTCAATGAAATTTACTTTTATGATCCTTTAAGCTACGGCTAAGTCAAATATTATATATAAAAAATAAAAAAACAAATATGAGCAGATTTAGGAGGGGTACCTAGGCCAATGCAAAAAAAAAAATCCTTGACATACAACCCAGGACTCACTCCATAATTAGTTCAAAGTACATGACCTAGGATCACGGGCAGGAGCAAGTGCCTGGGATACCCAGCCCAGTACTTGACAAGAGGGATCTGCCTGGTTCATGACCTGGGACTAAAAAAAAAATGAGAATTAACACCCAATGTACCCAGTTCAGTACCTATGCAGCAAAACAACCACAAGGGTACCTGATCCAGGACCTACAGCAAAACTTGAAGGGACCATGGTCCAGGACTCAGTGCAAAAATAAAAAATAAAAATAAAAAACAAATTCACATACTACTAAAAATTAGAAGCAGTCTGAAAAAGAAAAAACAACACAGATCCATGTCACAAAAGATAGGGAGAGAAAGTTAGAAATAATGTTCAACAGGAAGAGATGAAACTTATACAACCCAAATTGTCCAAAAGAAAATATACATCTGACCTAGTTAAAAAAAAAAAAAAAAAAAAAAAAAAAAAAAAAAAAAAAAAAAAAGAGGAGAAGACTAAGGAATGAGGCCGTCTAGCAAAGAGCTGCCTGGAGAAATGGCAGGAACAGCTGAGGCAGAGAGGACCTGTTGCTTTCTAACCTTCAGGTCATGCAAAACCTTGTGAGCATGGGCTAAAGCCTCCTCAACAGCAGCAATGTCAGCATCCAGATTTTTAGAAGCCTGCCTTTGGAACAGCATGTGAACCAGAGAATGAAAATACTCCAACAAGAAGGATAGATCGAATTTTGCTTCTATAAGATCCTGCACCACTTCCCTCCATTCTAAAAGCCTCTTCTTAGACAAGGACTCAAAGGAGGAATCCCTCAAAGAAATCAACATAGCACACAACAACTCCATCAGGATATTCCCTAGAAATACACCTCCCTTGAACCCACTGGTGAAGTCTCCATAGATCTTGAATAACCCGTCTAGCAATGATAGACCTTCCATAGGCACAGAGAAGCGTAAGAAGCTACCAAAGGAAGGCCCAAAGCGATGAAAGTGGCTTCCAGTGAGGCTGTTAAACTTCAAGAGATCAAAGTGGGCTAGGAAAGCAGGAAGCCTTGAGCTTGGATCTAAAACAATCGCCTCTAGAATTTCCCCCATTGTTGTATCTCCACTCGCAGGAATTAAGGAGCTTCCAACTCTTTGGGTGCTTCTGGGGGTCCCTGCCTAAGGTTCAATAACTCGGACACCAGTAGCAGATTCCATGGCAACCTCAGGAACCACGAGCATAGGGCCCTTGACACCTGTACCAGCACCTGCAGAAGCAAGCTAAATTCAGAAAAATGGGAAAGAACCAAAATGGAAATGTAAAATGGGAAAGTAAGAGAAAGCTAAACAAAAACCAATATCAGCTCCCTATGGCAGAGCTTCCTCCTTCTGCCCCTCTGATTCCCCAGGGTATTCTGTAAAAGAGCACATAGCACGTTAGAGAAAGGGTGAAGAAACTTTGGCAAAATGGCTAAAGGAAGGAAAGGACATTGGGGGCTTTGCCATAAAAGGAAGAGGCAGAGGAAAAATATAAAAGAAAAAGAGAAAGAAAGGGAAAGAAGAGGGGGCACGATAAAGGTAAACAACACACCTTCAAAACCCTCTGATTTCAAGGAAAAAACGACCTTAGGGGCAGATGGAGCACTGGCTTGGCCCTAAAAAAAAGAGAGAAAAAGCGAGAACCCTAAAAAAAAAAAAATAATGATAGGGTAAAGCATATTTATAGGAAATAAATAAGCCTCACCTACTAGTATGGATGAAGACGCGCCCCCCAAGGACTCTTTGCCTAACATAGACCCAGCCACAAGTTCAAGTAGCATGATTTTGGTAGGATTGAAAGTCTGTACGGGCTTAGGATCTTGGGGAACAAGAGGCTGGGGAGCTTCAAGTTCCTAAACAGCTAAGCGAACAGAAGGTAGAATAGGTTGGACATCCTGCATTGGCTGCCCAATCTCCTCTGTCATACCGCCGCTAAAGGGCTCCTCTTCTACGCCCGAAGGAACAGCAGAAGAAGCTGTAATCACTTCTTCTACTAGAATTCCACCTGTAATGGGAAGAGGTACCTCTACCTACAAAAGTGAAAGAAAAGCAAATGGCAGAACATCACAAAATACACAGCATTGGAAAGGGGAGGAAGCAAATAGGAAAGTGCACGAATAGAAGGGGACCATACCACATCATCACCAGAAGATTGACTCTTGCCTCTCTTGGGGTCTGACTTACGTTTGGATTGCAAGGAAGAAGTAACCATCGATCAATTAAAAGAAAAAAGAAAGGACACAGCAACAACAATGAACCACCACAAAGCAAAAGAGAGAAAAAAGAAAGATGCCTTGCCCTTCTCTCTCTATTTACAGATCCTCCAATGGTCTTTTGTCTACTATGGGTACGACCAGAGGGTCTTAAGGGAGATTGGAGTATAAAATCAAAGGACCCCGAAGAACCCTAGGCTAAGGAACTCACAGGAACCTGAGAGAGAGAAGACTCTACCTTAGTCTTCACTCAAGTCCTTGGAATTAAAGGGTGCCTAACTTCTTTTCCAACTGGAGGGGGGCTCACTCTCTCGGGTTCCTCCGAAATCACTAACTGCCTCTAAGCCCTTGCAGTCTTCTTCTTTTTCTTAGTCTCAAGAGCAGCCTCAGTACCCTCAGCACCTTCTTCGAGCTTAGCCCTTCCAACCTTTTCCTGTTCAATCTTCTTTTCTTTACCTTTTCCTATGGGAGTGACAGTGCCAATTGCTTCTACTGCCTCTCTCTTAATTGGCACACCAGAAGAGGCACCAACAATGAGGTCACACCCTGACCAAGTCTCCGAAAAATCTTACGCATAGCATACCCAACCACCCCTAGAAGCCTACCACTCTACAAACCCAGTCTTGCTGTTTATGGCAGTAGATACAATGCTAGCAATAGGGAGGGATAGGTGCCTGTTGGAGGTAAAAGCAGAGAAAATATCAAGGTTGGGAATTCTCCCAATCTTGCCAGAACTGACATAATCAGAGAAGAACTTCTGAACTCTTCTCCAATAGCCAACAAAGCCACCGAAAGCAAAGACTCCCCTCCAGGAATTGGGCATAACAATTTGAGGACTCCTCCGAGACTAGTAGGAGAAGGCCTAGAGCCTTAGGAACGGGTCCAGAGAGGGGAGAGAAGGAACTATATCTTTAAATACTGGCGAGACATCCTAGTCAAAGCCAAATTGCCGAAGTACTTAGTGTGCTTAGTAGTGGGTGTACCTGGGGCCACTTGAGGAGGGCATTGGAAGTCATAAAGGACTAATACAGGCCAGGTAGGCCAAATTACCCTCATCACCATGACGTAGATCAAAGGTGTTCCCTGGAGAATTGAGAAAAGAAGCTAGTATGGAATCACAAACGAACCCAGGGCTAGACTCCCAGGGAGAACGCCAACTTAAGTGCCCCACCTGATCAAATAACTCAACTAGGTTAAGGCTGCCACCTTTTAGGTTAGGCCAACGAAAAATAATGGGGTGGATGTCAGTAAAACTACCACACAAACCCTTAATTACATCAGGGGATCCCTGGAATTTATCTTTTACAAACTTCAAATTTCTACACTTTGCCAAAGTAACAGAAGAACGGTCCCACATGAATACTTGGAGAATGGCACAATGGAGAGACGAGGTGATAACATAGCAAGAATCGCCTTTAACTTCATCTCCGTGAAGCATATCCAGTTGAGAATAAACATAATCCAAGAACATGGGAGCTAAAGGATATTGAGCACCCTGAGCTAGTCTAATTGCCAAAGAGAAGAAAACAGACTTAACCCCATACCCAGAGAACTCACTAAATAAGAACTTACTTAGCCAGAGCGCCAGGAACCCAGCTCGCCTGACTGCCTTGTCCCTTTCTCGTGAAAGGTGCATAACCCACTTGCCCATTCTGGCCAGTTTCCCACCGAGAAAAGTAGTACCCCCCCCCCCCAAAAATGGCCAATAATTTGTCTTCCACTTCGAGATCCTCGCCAGAGAGACTGATGTCGAAAGAATCCTCATCTCCAAACACTAGAAGGAGGAAGTTATTGACCACATCCTCCAAGGTAATGGTAAGCTCGTAGACAAAAAAGAAAAATGTATGAAGAGAAGGGCACCAGGGGCGTACCAAGTTTTGAGGCCTTTTGCGTCTCTAAAGCCTTCAAGGTTCCTTGAAATCGCCACCACTTTCAAGAACCCGGCGCACTCCAAACAACCAACAAACTCCCTATCTGAAAGTTCCTTGTCCATCCAAATGGGCCAACCAGTGATTTTCCTAGGAACGAAGTCAAAGAAAATAGGACCGCCTCTCGGGATCCTCACCTTATTTGGAGATCTAAAATTCTCTTGGATCTAGAACCTAGGCAAAACTGGCAAAACCAGACTGATCGGAGAAAACCCAGGTGTGAAAGGAAGGAAGGGCTTCACCATGAGACACCAAAGGAAAAAACAGGCTGGGAGTGTACTAGGGGTCCCGTAGAGGGAAAGCTGGGAGCTCTGTGACCCCCTATGACTCGCCCTGCGTAGACCCAAAAGAGCCCTCACTCTCGAAAGGACTGAGAGTGCACTCCTTCCTTTTTCGTAAGGAAGAAGAAGCCATAGAACGATAAGTGCACTGAGAAATAGGGATTGAAGAACAGAAAGGGAAAACAGAGAAATAAACTAATTGGGGCAAAAGAAATAAGTTTGGAATGAAAGACTCTGGGAAATGAAAAGAAAGTATGAGATGATAGCAATAACGGCACAAAGAGCAGTTAGAGAAGACAATGTATGGGAAGACGCGCCAGTTTCCAAAATCGAATTTCAAAAAAGAAAGTTATTAACAGTTATTAATGGGAGTTATGGGAACATGAAAAGTGGGTAGAGGAAGTTTTACTCCAAAAATTCAACTGCCACGTACCGTGCAAAGATGGGGAGTTACAATAGAAAGAAGCGCAACACGCAAAGAAAACCAGGATACTTACCACTGGCGGGAAAGGCATGATCCTGAAGGAAGAAGAGAAAGAACCCTAAAGATAATTAAAATAGTGAAAAAGTTCTGGTTTACTCACTCATGGGCTATAGGCAACCCACGAGCTTGGGGGAAGCTTTCAATGTACACCCGGGGACAAATCTTTCACTATAAAAAATTACAACATCAAGGCCCAAAAATAATATAGTGAATACACTCCATGAAAATATTAATAAAAGGATTAAGGCTCCCCACAAAAAAAGGAGAGAGTAGGCTCAAGTCCATTAAGAAGATTTCAAGCCCAAGATCCATAGAAGGATAGACCTTAAGGCCTATCAAATGAAGGGAAGAGAGAGAAAAAAGCCTAGCCTATCAAAATCAGAAAATCAAAAAGAATCCAGCAGTGAATACTGGGCGAGGATACCCAGAGGCTGCCAAGGGCTCAAGGTCCTCAGGGAGTGCAGTACAGAATGAGACTAAGACAGCTCAAAATGAGTGCTAAGAAAAATAGGAAATGAAGAGCGGAGGCACCCCTCTCAATCGCCCAATGATACAGAAGGGAACTAGAAGGATTAGAAAGCAACAACTCATGAATAAAGATGCTGGTACCTCGGGGAACCCAAGAAGAAGAACCATGAAGGGAAGTAGCTAAGGGAATTTTCAACCTGGTAGGGATAGAATCGACTCACTTAGGAAAAATGACAAAAAGAAGGACGGCTAAAAAGCTGAGTTTGTGAAAAGGAAGATAGAGAAGCCTTGAAGGAAGAGAGATTGAAGATCAAATCCCCCAAAGACACCCTAGAATGGAAAGTCAGCAAGAGGTTTTTGGAGAAAAGGCACCAAAAGAAGAAAACTATGAAAAATAAGGAAGCGACCAACCCCCAAAGCTACTGGCATGCCACGGGCTCTGTTACCCAAGGAAGCAAAGAAAGAGAACTAGTGGTACCCCGGAGCCCTCAGGATGGCGCTATAAAAGGAGGAAGCGGCCAACAATGAAGGGGCATTTAGCAACAAAGAATCAGAATAGAATCATTGAGAAAACTCAGTCAAAAAAATCAAAGAAAGTAGAAAAGGGAAAAGAAACATTGCCCGGTGTACCAAGGCAACCACTATAGAACATATTCAGATTCAAAGGGATTCAAATTTAGCAAGTTTTAGAGACTTAGAGGGCCATCTAAGTCTGTAATTTTTGAACTTATTTGGACTTTATAACATATCTTAGTGAGGACTTTGTGATTCATCAATTAAAAAGTAATGAAATATTCCTTATTGATTTAAGGATCCTTAACATTCATTTTATGTCCTTCTTTATGTATTATTCCTTTTTTTTTTTTTTTTTCTGTTTAGTACACACATATATATATTCTTACTTATTAGAACATACGTATTGTAGGATCCCTACTCTGTGCACTACTTGGTTCGTAAACAGCCCTTCTAGTTTCGGTGAACCAAGCCCAATTCCTTAACACAATAACAGCAAGGCCCAGGGTTCTTGCTTCTATTGCGGGCCTGGACATTTTGTCGAAAAAGGGACCCTCACAAATATCTAAGAGAAAGTTGCTATTATCGTATTGAATGCTATGTAACTAACTCTTTAACCGCGTTAATGAGGAAGTGATTCCTGGATAGAAGTTTTCAGCCTTACAGCTAAGCCCAAAGATTTCAGGAAGGTGCTGATGGGACAAGGATCAACACCAACAATCTGATCTATACGTGGAGGGTAGAGATAAAAGGAGGAAGAGAGTATAAAGGAGAGATGGCACCCTGAGGGAAAGAGATCAAAAAATAGAGAGAAAAACACTGTAGAATCAAGAGCAATATTTGTAATCGGTCCCAAAAGGAAATAAAGAGAAGAATTAACCTCCTCGGATTGTATCTAAGGACGATTTTTCTTAGATAAAATCAGTTCATCTTTATTCTATTGTGATCTTTACCCACTATGATTATTGTCCAAACTCATTAGAACCTAGTTTTCTGATCCACTCTCTACAAATTCATTATATTGGGCCCATTGGGCCTACTCCTTTTCTTCCTTTAGGCTTAGGCCTCAAATTGCGTCCTTGCACCACACAAAGAGATTGATCTAAGAAATTATGGTTGTATTAAGTGATTATATTTTTCTTATACCAAATGACTACCATTGATTGAAAAATTGGGAAACTGACATAATTCCCTTTTTTTTATTGGTCTCAAGTTAAATACTATCTTCTCAACAACAAAAAAAAAAGTTGAATAATAAATTTTAGAAAGAGTAGTTAAAATACTGCTCCAATTAAAGCAAAATATCGAACTTTCATTATTTATTGTAACAATAGTTTATAATTTTTTATTAGCATAAATTTGATCTTAAATAATGTGTTTTCATCCTGAAACTTGAAATATTTTTT
This sequence comes from Castanopsis chinensis, assembly GCA_032878915.1. Classification (NCBI taxonomy): domain Eukaryota; kingdom Viridiplantae; phylum Streptophyta; class Magnoliopsida; order Fagales; family Fagaceae; genus Castanopsis; species Castanopsis chinensis. Next base: position 22,216,191 of record JAVQMG010000132.1, read on the forward strand.
GTTTATTCATTTTTATTATCGAAATATTATCACACTTTACATAATGATTTCGTAAAGGTATATTAGTTAAAAATAAAGCAATGTAAACCTATACTAATATTTCTTAAAAATTTCAGCCAGGTTTAAAAAAAAAAATCAAATTCTGGTTTAACTTCCAAAGCCTAAAAATTGATTCTTTTTTCTCTCACCATCTCTAGGGGCAAAAGTTGAAAACATGAGTCTCAGTCTAGAGTCTCAATTTTTTTAAAATATAAATTAGTGGTGTTTTAGTTTTTTACCAGACTATTTCACTTCTTAAATATGATACAGTTTCGAAATTAACCCTGTGGACCAATGGTGTGGTAATCTAGAAGCAACTCTCAAGAAAACCAAGGTTCCAATCCCACCCAAACTATTAATTATAAAATTAAATCTGAAATATCCCAAAAAAAAAAATTTTTTAAATTAAAAATGTCTCTATCTCTTTGAGTCAACTGAACAGTGTACCGAACTGAAATCTAAGGGGGTGTTTGGATTTATCAATTTTCATAACTCATAACTCTGTTTCCATAACTCATAACTCAAAAATAGTGAGACCCATAGCAGGAACTTTGTTTGGGAGTTCCATAACTCAATTTCCATGACTCTGTTTTCATCACTCAATTCTTTGATTTTTGAGTTATGAGTTATGGAAAATGAAAACACATTTTGGCTGTTTTCAGTTTCCATAACTCATAACTTAATGGCATTTTTGTAATTAAACACACATTGAGGGACCCACAATCGCAACTTTTGACCAGTTGACTTTTTTTTTTTTTTTTTTTTTTTTTTTTTTTTTTTTTTTTTTTTTTTTTTTCTGGGTTTGGTCTTAACGTTGTTGTTTTTTTTTTTTTTTTTTGGGTTTGGTCTTAACGTTTTTTTTTTTTTTTTTTCCTGAGTTCAGTCTTAACATTTTTTTTTTTTTTTTTTTTTTTGGGTTCGGTCTTCAAGTTTTTTTTTTTCTTTTTCTGGGTTCGATCTTCACGTTAACAGAATTTTTTTTTTCCTTCACTGGGTTTGGGTGATCTGGATAATGAAAAAAAAAAAAAAAAAGAGAGAAAAAGGTGCACAGATTGACAGAAATGGGACTCACAAATAGTGTGAAAAATATGAGTGATGATAACTGAGTGATGGAGCCAAATGGATATAGTATTTTTAAGTGATGAGTAATAAGTAATGAGTGAAAAGTGATGAGTGATAAAAATTGAGTGATGAAAATTGAGTGAAAAAAAAAAAGATTCAAACAAGGCCTAATCTGCTTTGAAAGTTAGCATGGTGTTGCCGCTGTACCTACTTTTTATTTTGTGATAAAGAGGGATACTTTTGTTGTTTAGTTGATCTTCTAAACGTCTCATACTCTCATGTCTCGAGACTAAGAGGAATGTATAAACCAATGCTTCCATAGATTCGATTGTGGTTTACAATTATAGCTTCCATGCCTGTTTATTTTGGGTCGTCTCCCGGATAACTAAAGAGAAAGAGTCAAAGAAAGGGCAAAGGCAGCGATTCAAATCAAGATTTATCCGGCTCCCTGTCTATGTTATGTTAAATCACAAAAATAAAAGTAAGAAATCAATCTTGTATCAGACTACTTGTCGTCTTGTAGTCGGATCCCCAAGTTTTTGGAATGTTCCAAATTCTACTTGAGCATCCAAATCTGGGTCAATACCGGCAAAAACATCTCGGAACAAGGTTCTAGCGCCATGCCAAATATGTCCAAAGAAGAAGAGCAGAGCAAATGAAGCATGGCCAAAAGTAAACCAACCCCTTGGACTGCTACGAAAAATAGGGCTTGGTGGGTTCCCATGGTTGGTACCTGGTCCAGTCTCTCTGCTCTTTATTAAGGGCATGTCCCTTGGAATGATAGATTAACTCCTCACCCTCTCCAGAAAAGTTTTCCTTGTGCTCTAACCCATACCTCTTTGGTTTCAGCATCAGAAGCTGAAAAAATGCATTCTTTGTTAACTATATGTTTTCTCAAAATATGGTATCACATAAAGTAAGAAAAAGATCTTGCCTCGTCTCCAGTGCGATCAGTTATGACATGGAGCCAACCATGCCATTCTGCTGGCACCTGAGAAGCATTGTAGCGACCCTTCTCTGCATATTCCACCCACCTGTGCCGCCCTACAAACCACCCAGAAAATCACAAGCTGTAGAAATACATCAAGCAAAAATATAGAAACAATGGTAACCTATAAAAGATGTTATCCTCTAAACTTGAGTAAAAAGATGCAAAATTTCTAGATTTTACAGCATTAAATTAACTTGTTGACAGTGATAGATCTTATGGATTAAGGCATGATTTAATTGGATAATGCTGAACTACAAAGCACTGCTCAAGTTTACAGGCATCCAATACCTAACCAAGCAGTTTTTTTCCTTCATTTCTTTAAAAGAGATCAAAAAAGTTTTATTCTTAAAAGAACACTGGGAAAGCAATGTGTCCATACTGATGAAAGAGGTGTGTTGCCATTAGAATGATTATGCCAATACGGCACTATTATAAAGCTACAAACATCTTGAACTGGCCATAGAAATCCCACCGTATTATAATAGATGAATAGCACATAATAACCAGCATATTCCCATCGAACAGGAAGAAAATCAAATTTCCATCATAATACAGTAATAATGGAAGACAAAAATATTTTGAAAAAAGAAAAAGAAAAAGAAAGCTATCAACTTCGTGTGCTTCTAACACCAAAGCATAGAGATCGTGGGCTGTTCTGGGCCCATATTCTAACATCAAAACATTCTTGTGCATAGATGGACAATCAATTAGATCATTTGGACACCCCATTAAAACAAAACCCACATTTTTTTTCTTTCTTTTTATTTTATCTTCTGAAACAACATTCATGGAATCTACCTGGCCACATGCATCATGGTTATTTTAAAACTCCATGACATTATGAAGACTCAAATATTCATCATCATCATTCAAAAACTAAATGGCCTCATTTTTAAATGACTTCCAAACACCCCAAATAACACTATGAAAGAATCCATATCCAAGGCATAGCCAACTACAGTGTAATCATTCTCGTGCAAGAGAAGGGGAAAAAAAAACTTTTTCTTGTTCTGCTCAAGTTTAAATCAGCAACAAATAATAAAATTAAAAAATGCAAGGATCTTTCTTGCATTTGATCTCCACGTAATGCCATTGCAATAGTGAGCAAGCAAATAGCTGAAACACAGCAAGAAACACTAACCAGACTGATAGTTACGGTTCTCATAATACTTGTTACCAAATTTATCAACACCCACAAGATTCCCCTTTAAATTGTGGATCTTGGTCTGCCTGAATCAGCCAAACAAAAACACATTAGAACTGCTGAATAAAAAGACAGATTTTGTAATACAATTATATCATTTGACATATGAAGATTGAGGAAGCAAGCAATATAGATATATCATTTAGTGAGAGACAAGAACTGATAAATTCCCGCTCAGAGTTCATATGGAGATATAGATAAATAAATAAAAACACGTGTAAGAAATATAAACATAAAATTATCAAAAGATAAAGCACAAATGTAAAAGTAGGCATGTATAGCTGCTGACATGAGTACATGTCTGACAATGTGCCAAACACCTATGAAATCCTTTCATAAAATGAACAAGATGCTAATGCCTACCTATTAAACAGGAGTGTGGATAGAAGAATCTTAAGGAAAAAATAGCATGGGATTGGGATTCTTACGTCCTTCGGAAACCTAAAAATATTGGTTCATATGTGTAGGGTGGAAGACAATTATCAAAAACAAGGTTTTATCATCAACATATATGTCAAAACTCCAGTTACGAGAACTTTGCCAAAGTTAGAATAAGATGTAAATTTCAGTATGGCATCTGAGTTCCAAAAGGCGATAATAGATGCTCTTCACTGAGATGCTTTCTCTCTTCTTTTCCCCCCCTCCATCTTGGTTTAAGCTTAAATTAGTGGTGAAGAAAAATTGCACATCTTTTTTCTCTGATATGTTAAAAACATCAAGTTCAACCAGTATAACTAGTAATTCAGGAACATATTCAGTTCCCTAATTCAACCTTATAAAGTCACTCCATAATACTCTCAAGGGAGTCTATTTCTGATCAATCAAATTTTCATAGAGGAAAGACACAAATTTACCCACAAGGACAGGGGGGCCAGTCATGGTGATCCAACCTAGACATGACAATAGTAACCTTTACCCACTGAGGAATCAGTGCTTGAGGGCCTATGGGCACCTTATAAATGTCAATGAAAGGGTAAGGAAGGGTGGCCATTAGTGGTGATCCAACCTACTTCTGGAATATTATCTTCATTCGATCAGTTCAAAATTGGGAATTAGAGTCTGCTGTCTCCTTTATGGACTTACCGTGTTCTGGTGTGTGGAAAGGAGAAGCCACAGATGAGATGTGGTGGAAACCGGCTTCTTGGGGAATATTTTATGTGAGAACTTACTATAAAGTTTTACAATCCCCATCCCAGGTGTTTTTTCCCTGGAAGATTGTGTCAAGCTCCAAAGTGCCTTCAAAGATCAATTTCTTTGTTTGGACAGCAGTGTTGGGGAGAATCTTGACAATTTGAGGAAGCGTCAGCTGGTTGTTATTGATTGGTGTTGTATGTGTAAGAAGGCAGGGGAGTCTATAGATCATTTACTCTTGCATTGCCCGATAGCTAGAGAGCTGTGGAATATGGTGTTTACACTTTTTGGGTTATCTTGGGCCATGCTCAAGGATGTAGTGGAGCTCCTAGCTAGCTGGCCAGGCAAGTTTAGTAAACATAGAAATGGAGTGATTTGGAATATGGTCCCTTGTTGTCTGACGTGTGGTAGTTGGAGGGAGAGGAATGTGCTGACATTTGAAGGAACCAAGAGGTCAATTCAAGACTTAAAGATGTCTTTCTTCCAAACCTTGTTTGGGCGGACAAATGCTTCGGGAAATTTTCTTTTTTGTTCTTTCTCTGATTTGCTTGATAGATGTAGTCTTCATATTTCTTAGTGTTTTTTTTTTCTTTTTTCTTTTTTCTTTTGCCTACCTTAGTACACGTCCTCTGTGCAAGTGTATTACTTATCAAAAATAAATGTCAATGAAAGGGGGGAAATTTGTAAAATGATTATTCAAAGGAAGCAAAATACTACCGGTTTCTTACCCAGCAGCTGGAATGTTTTCTGCTTTCCTTAAGAGTATGAAACTGACCCATAATACTTCCCTCTTGATGTTCATTACTTAAGATAACACAAAATCATTGAAAACTATATGCAAAGAAAATTCAATTGATGGGTCTCCTATTCACCAAACCCATATAGCCAACAATTCTAATAATATCAACAAAGTGCACAGAGAGATAAAACTCCAAAAACAATTCAATTATGTCACCATGTTCATTCCTAACTCCTTTAATTTGTCAGCAAAATTTGTAAAGTATTAAGCATTAATTTGACTTACAAAAGGTTCCCATCAGCAAGGCATTTCCTGTAAAATGAAAAAAAGAAGAAGAAGAAGAAGAAAGCAGTCAGTACAGCTCAAAGATTCAAAAACTTTCAACACACATTTCGCCGAAGCAAGTGTCGAACACGATTTTGCTAATCAATTTTCTTGATCCTTCAAGTGAATTCTTATTTACAAACAAATAAAGATAACCATAGCCATTCCGATAGTCTCTGTTTGGCTGCTCATAAAATTGACACGAATTCCAGGAAGTGAAATGAAATGCTTAGCCCTATAATTCCTAACAAAATGTTGTACAATGTTTCAAATATTAGTTTCATTTCGTTTCCTACATTTTCTCGGCAACCAAACATCGTATAAGACAGATACGAAACTCGATAATTTTTTTATTTTTATTTTTTAAATTTGTTATATTCGATCCGTTCCTCTAGCTCAAATAATTGAAAGCAGAGAAAGCTGAGGAAGATTGAGATCTTGGATAAAAAAAAAAAAAATACAGAAATGAGAGATGGAGGTGAAATGGGAATAGGAAAGGAGAGAGAGAATCGAATGAGGAATTTACACGAAGCCTTCGTCCTTGAGCTCTCTGTAGAAGCCACGGAGGCCTTTCTCTTTGATCGACTGCAACACGTACTTCACCACCGTCGATGCCATCTCTCCCTCTCCAGTCTCCTCCCTCTTTCTCTATCTACCTATCTCTCTATTTAATGGAGTATTTTGTTTTCCTTATTTTGTGTTTGGATTAACTTAATTGTCTTGATTTTATTTTGTTAAGAAAAATAATTATTCATAGGCTTAAAAAAAATTGCTAAAATGCAAAAAGCCATCTTTTATGTTTTACCAAAATTTATTTTAGTTCTCTAATTTTTAAATTTATTTAATTAAGGATTTTGCATCAATTTTTGTTATGTATTGAGGTTAATTTTTCAATTTTTTAAATTAAAAAATTCTTTTTTTTTTTGAGAAACTAAAAAAATTCAATTAATGATTGAAAAGTATATAGTTGACTTTAAAAAAATATATGCATTAAATTAAATTTTTTTAATTATTTTAAATTGATTCTCCAACTATGGACTAAAGCTTAATTTGGTATTTTCTTTTTAAAAAATGAAGTTCCCTGAAATATCAATTGAATCAATTTAGCCAATTAACTTTAAAAATTAAATTAATTTTGTAATCAAATTACCACAAATTACACTTAACTTTATCATTATAATTTGTGTTATAATTACCACAACATAGTCAGCATAGGACTGCATTATCATGTTAATTAAACTAAGCACAAATTAGTTTTTAGGAAAAATGAGCACAAACAATGTTAAGTGGAGATTATGCTAATAGTGCAACTTGGATATTTCTTAAAGAGTTTCGGTAGCATTGGGCTAACCCAAAAACTCAAGCCTCAATGTAGTTTTTATGCTTGAGCAAGGGTTTGGTTGTACATTGAAACTAACACAATGCAGACACGTGACAAAATTCAAACATATATTTATATTGTATTTACTTTAGTGCAATAGAGCTTTGTCCTATCTTTTATGTTTTACCCAACATATAAATATGTATAAAAAATATATTTATATGGTTCATCAAAAAATAAAAAATATATTTATATAATATTGTATTAAGTTTAGTGCAATGGAGCTTAGTCCTATCTTTTATGTTTTACTCAACATATAAATATGTATATATAAAAAACGCGAACGTGCTAAAACAACAGTAAAAAAACTACAATATTTTGATTTATTCAGTACTTTGCATTGTTTTGCTGCTGCTTTTTTTTTTCCAATGAATATTGTCTGGTCCACTCCTTTTTATTTATTCATTTATATAGAGCTATTAGTTAGCACAATAAATTATCACAATATTTTTCAAAAAATTTGAAGCGTTAATTCTTTATAAGTCAAAATAAAATATTATATTAAAACCAATTACAACTAAAATAAAGGTATTGTGAAAAAAAGAAGTGTTACATCCTGTGGTGGATCTTTTTTGCAAATGTTGGGTCGAGCTGCCTCTTGTTGTACTAGACCTAAAGTTTTGTGGATCAAGGAGTTGGGACCGGTCCAATAGCAACTCTCTTTGGTCCAGCTTGTGCGCAAACTATGCCCCCGTTTGCCAATATTTTTATCACATGCCCATGGTAGGCAGAACTATTATAATAACCACGGCATCTAGATACAATAAAGACAATAATAGAGATTCTCTTACTATTTAGACAAAAGTAAATAATGGGCTTTGATAAGGAATACTCATTTTATGAAACAGTAACAAATGATAAGTATAAAACGAGTATCAATAAACTTATTAAAAGAAAATGTTAGTCTGCCGTGTCAAGTCATGTTGCTGAGTCTCAATCAAGAAGGGAGCCATCTCCTCAATGCGAATAATTTCTCTAGGGAAGAAATTAACTGCTTTGAGAGAGCAGGCCTAAATGACTTGTATTTAGAGAAGTCATTTTTCATTAACAGAGAACATGGGTTGGAGAGGGAGAAAGGGAATCAACCTATTTGTTACATGCCTGCCGCTCGGTTCTCTCCGTTTTTACTTTTCTTTCTATTCTCTCTGATTCTTTCCTTCCTTTCTTTTCGTTTTATCTTTCGTTGTCTTTTTAGTTATAGTGATTCTCTTCCAAGAGATTACTATTGCCCTCCCCTGTGCACAGTAAGGGCTTTTTATATAATGTTTGTCGCAGTTGACATTTATCATTTTAGCCCTTAATCGTCTTTGTCTGGTGTAGGCGTCTTTACCGACCATTACTGATTGGTCAGTCACCCAACCAGCGCCACTTACCTGTGCTGGCCGCGTCATTCCACTTTACTAGACAAAAAAAACTATTTTGTTTGTTTACTTGCTTGCTTGTTGTAACATTATTAACTACCACGGTGTAAGTACTCTCTTCCTCTCCGTCCCTCATGGCATGCACCTAGTGGTTCCAACTCAGCTTTACGTCTTTTGGGTGGTATGTTATCCCAGTAGAACACTGCCTCCAAAAGAGCCTGAGCAAGAAACATAAATATAGATTTTCCCCCTCCCCACCGCCAGACTATACCCTCTTATCTCTTACCTCTAACCCATGACTCACCACTTCCTGTATTGGCTGGGTACAGGCTGGTGGTGTCTGGGCCTTGCGCGTGCCTTACTTCCAGACTCATCCAAAATCTGCCTTCTGCTCATGGGCTTGCTGTGGTCTGAAGGTCCGTTTGCCTATTCTTTCGTTTGTTCTTGATTTCTTACAGCGTGAGCTACTTTATTAATTTCTCATTCTTTATGACTTGCTGGGCTTCGCTTGACCATCGGCTTTTCCTCCTTGGTGCCATTCTCAGTGTTCTATTCTTAGCCTTGCTATTACTTCCTGCCACATTATTATGTCGTGTCTGCTGTGATGTTTACTTGATCCAAGGCTGCTAGGCCTCTTTGGTTTTGTTGTTCATCTCTTTTTTAATGGCCCAATAAACTCATTGGGTCTTTTACTACATTACTTGCGGGCTCCTATGTCCCGTTTTACTTCTTTTTGGGCATCCTTGGCCCTTTCTAATTCTGTACTTCCCATTTGCTTTTTACTAATTCCTTGGGCTTCCTTGGCACAAGTATTTTGTACTTCATCCTTAGGGCTTATAGGTTCACCATTGCCCCTTACTTTCTTTACTTACATTGCTTTGGGCTTATTGTGGCAGCTATGACTCATTCTCACTTTCTACATCCATACAGTCAATGAGTTTGCTACTTCTCTCTTTCCAAGCCCTTTTAGGCCCATTTACTTATTCAAGGTCCATTTGTTTGCTTTATGGACCTATAATCCATTATTTTTACCGCTTAAGCTTAATGGTTTTTCTATCCCACTTTCTTCTGCCCAAGTTGTTGGAATTCTTCCTCCAGCTAGGCTCCAAAAAATAAGCATCTACACATCCATAACATTTTTTACAACATTTTTCATAACACTTTCATGACAAAAGTGTGAATGTGTAAAGCTATAGTAATAGCTACATTTTTTTTTGGTCCATTCAATTTGCACTATTCATTAGCCTTTTTTTTTTTTTTTTTTTTTTTGGCAATATCGCCCGATCAAATCTTTATATATATATATATATATGTATATATATAGCTATTAGTTAACACAACAAATTGTCACAATATTTTTACAATTGTTAAGATATTAATTCCTTATAGGTCAAAATAAAATATCATATTGGAAATAACCATAACTGAAAATAAAAATTTGTTATATTGATACAACAAATTTTACAATATTTTCACAATTATTGAGGTGTCAATTTCTTATAAATCAAAATCAAATAATTAAATATGAGATTATGACCAATCACAACTGAAAATAAATGTTTTGCGAAAATGTTGTAGCATCTGTTGTGTGAATGTGTAAAAGTTACTATAGTAGCTACAATACTTTTTGATTTATTCAATATGCATTATTCATCACTTCATTAGCCTTTTTTTTTTTTTTTTTTTTTCAAATCATCGGTTTGTGCTCTTTTTGAAAAAATATATATATTCATATGAGCTCACATATATATTGTTATACTAACACAACAAATTTCACAATACACAATTATTGAGGTGTCAAATTTCTATAGGTCGAAAGAAAATAGTAAAATATGAGACTGTAATCGACCATAACTGAGAATAAATATTTTGTGAAAATGTTGTAACACTTGCTGTTATCACAATATTTTTTACAACATTTTCACAATTATTGAGATTTCAGTTTCTTATAGATCAAATAAGAGGTTGCTAAGTCCATAACATTTTCACATAATTTCACAACAAATCATATGTGGTAAACTACTATTGTTGGATAAAAAAGTGATATCAGTCATAAGTCCATTTTAAAATCAGAAACAGTTTGCCATCTAGAATTTGTTATGAAAATATTATGGAGGTAGTATTTCTATAAAATTAAATAATAATATATCAAATCAAAACTTATCATGACTAAAAATAAAGGTATTGTGAAAATATTGTGACATTTTGTTGTGTTCTTAGACTTTTTTTTTTTAGTCAAATTTGGTAACAAAAATTCACTATTTCATGCATAATTATCTTCTGTTGGTTTTTTTTTTTTTTTAATGCATGGTTTAAAGTGGTTATCCCAGTCAAAAATCAAAATCAATGATAATTTACTATCTAGCATAGTTAGTAATATACGGTACGTGTATGATACAAAAAATATACGGACGTGTATAATTCGGTCATTTTAAGAAAAATACGTTTCAAAAATTCGGCAGAAAAATACGAGAACGGATAAATAACGGTACATGTATAATACGTGTATAATGCGTTTATATTTTAAAAAAACGCTACAAAAAATACGGAAATATTTGTCAAGTATTTTATTTATAGATAAATACAATAGTTGTTCTATTATGTTTAATAGAAGATTATAAAGGATTTAATATGAACTTATGAAGTAATCTACTACAAGTATGAAACAGGCTTAGCTTTTTGTTTGTCTTTTTAATAAAACTTTCCTGTTAATAAAAAAAAAAATAAAAGAATGATATTGAGGCAAATAGATTTTCCGGATTTTGTTTGTTCATTATACTAAGTAGTAAGTACTTATCAAACGTAGATGGTAGGACATGATTTGGTCTAAGGCAATTTTTTTAATTTTTTATTCTTTGCTTTAGTCAATATTTTGGTCTGCCACAGCTTTTTTTAATTTTTTATTCGTTTTCTTTAGTCATGTTTTCTATTTGTGGTGTTTAGCCTGTTTCTTATCCTATAGCCTAGGCGGATAGGCCTGTTGTGGCTTAGGACTCCATTCTTATAGTTTAATACTTTTGCCAATTTTAATATATCAATTCTACCTTCTTTCGTAAAAAAAAAAAAAAAAAAAAAAAAAAAAAAAAAACAAAAAACAAAAAAACAAAACAATAATAATAACACTAATAATCATCCAAAAACTAATAATTAAATTATATATCAAATAACGTTCTACATAACCAAAGATCTAATATAAATGATCTTAACTTATTAGTCATTACAACTAAATCAACAAATAGAAAAGAGGGGAAAAAAAACCCATCAATTTAACCATGAAAGATCTGCATCATCTATAACATCATCATTAATATTTTCAACCTCTTCACCTAGTGTGTCATTCTCTGTATCTTGTTCTTGAGAAACATATTCATGTTCAGGAAGCTCATTAAGCTTGTCAAGATCAATTGGCTCTACATCTCGAGCTTCTAAGGTATTGAATTTCTCCATCATCATTGTGTTCATTCTTACATACACCAAATCATCCAACATCTTAGGTGTCAACCTATTTCTCTTCTTTGTTTGTGCTGCTTCAAATGCACTCCAATTACGTTCACATGAGGAAGAACTACAAGGTTGACTCAAAATTCGAATGGCATACTTTTTTAAAACAGGAAGACTATCTCCACAATAATCCCACCATATTCCTACAAATGAAGCAAAAATTAATATGTACCCATAAATTAATAAAGAAATAATTTATTTAAATATTAAAACTATAGTAAAGTTGTTGAACTTACTAGGATGAGATGTTTTCAACATTGTCATTGCAGTTTCAGTAAACAAACTTGATAATTTCATGCGATAAAGTTGCACTTGTCCCATAAATTCTATCTTTTCTTCAAGAGCCACCAAATTCTCTAGTATAAAACTTATTCCCTCTTTCATCTCACGATTCTCAGTAAATGTCCCACTATACATGTAAGCAGGATTTAAAAAGGCTGCAGCACAATGAATTGGATGGATTATATTTTGAGTACGCCTTCCCTCAAATAATTCCCACATCCGTATATATTTTTCTTGATTGTTGCCACAACGCTGCTGAATTGCTTCTTTTGCCCTTTCCATTGCTTCATATAAGTACCCAGCAGTTGACCCATCACCATCAACTAATCGAAGAACTCGAACCAATGGCTCCAAAACTAGTAGCACCTCATGTCCTTGACTCCAAAATTCTGTACTTTGAATTATATTAGTAACTTCTTTGGCAATATCCTTTTTGCTATAATCTAATCCTCTCCAATCAGAAGATGCAACAAGTAATCGCAATTCACTTTCAATATTCAAAATAGATTGGAGCATCAAGAAATTAGAAGCAAACCTAGTTGTACAAGGATGTTTTAACTCCTTATTGTTTGTGTGTGCTCTCATGAGTGAGAGGACAATGGTATGCTTGTACATATATGCAACAATTGATTTTGCATCATCAATTACCTTTTGCACCCAATTAACTTCCTCATATATATCCTTCAAAAGCAATTGAATCCCATGAGCAGCACATCGTGTTTTGTACAAATGAGGATACTTACCAATAAGCATGTCTCCAGCTGACTCAAAATTTGTAGCGTTATCAGTGATAAACTGAACAACATGATTAGGCCCAATTTCTTCAATTACTGTAGATATAATCTGTTTGAGAAAAAATCCAGTCTTTCTCTCTTGAGAAACATCAATTGAACGCATAAATACTGCTCCCCCAGGAGAATATGCAATAATGTTAATAAAAGCTCTTTGTTTCATATCACTCCATATGTCTGACATAAGAGTACAGCCAGTTGTAACCCAAGACTTTTTAACATTTGATATATATTCTTCAACTTCTATCCTTGAATTTGGAATTAACTTTGTTCGAAGAGTTGAATAAGAGGGTAACTTGTATCCATGACCATACTCAGCAACACCTTGCACAAAGCGAATGAAGGCTGGTGTTTGAACAACATTAAATGATATGTTATTCAATATAATGTGCTGGGTAAGCAATTTGTCCACTGCACTCTTGTCTTTCTTTTTGCACATCTCTAAAATGGTGGTTTGATGCAAATCATTGGACATTGAAGTTGACAATTTTTTGTCTGTTCCACATTGCTTGAATTTGATGTAATCTTAAGTTTTTTACTGTGCCCTCCAATTGCTAAATAAGCTTCAGCTTGTACATCATCAGGAACTTTTGTACAAATATCAATATCACGGCCTTTAACTCCTGCTAAGTGTGATTTAATTCTTGGAGCACCTCCAGCAAAATCTCGTTCACAGAAATTACACTTGAAACGACCATCTAACTCCTCAACATACTCCCAAAAGTGATCTTTCTTTCTAACCATATTTCTTTTTCCTATAAGAAATACATAATTAATATAATATGATTAGAATTAAATATACCAAATTTTGATTTTTCTTAGACTTTTACTATTAAATCTTTTTTTTTTTTTTGAGACATACTATTCAATCATTTGATAGCTTACTTTTTTTTGCCGAGACATTGACAATTTACTTGTTGCTAGCATATTACAAATATTTATATTGTATAATAAATATATATATGTATAGTTGATTCAATAGAATGTAAAATTAAATCATAACTATATTATAATAAAGAAGACTCAAATATAATGGTATAATGGATGAAAGAGATTTAAAAATAATAATAATTAAGCATAAAATATAAATTGCACTTACAGTAACAGTGGCGTTGGATGGCTGGATGCACAGAATTGAAATTCTTCTAATGGAGGACAGCTTTTTGTGTATAAACTTCACAATTGGGTATAGTAGGCTATAGCCTATACCTACAAGGCTACAAGTATACCTTAGGTTTGTGGCAGCTTTTTTCTTTTTTGATGAGAAAGTGTGCGGCAGCTTTGTTGTTAACTTGTTATCAATTAGTGTTATCACTTATCACTTAGTTATTAGTTTATCAGATATATTCATATATCAGTCTATTCAACCTATTAATGGATTGACATAAGGCAGGGGAAGTAATTATCACTTTATCAGAAATCTTTGCAGCTTTTATCCTTTAGTTTCCTAATTACTCCGTCTTTTTTACGTTATTGTTTCAGTCTGCGTTTCTTACGCAGTCTGTATATCACGCCAACTAAACTTCTCGTTCCAATAAAACGCGTTATTTACCGTAACTTTCGAATGAAAACGTTAAACGGAAGTAATTTTGTTTATGACGTACGCTCGCGAATGTTTCGCGTAATATATCTAGGATTTGTTGTGAAAATATTGTGGATGTAACATTACTCAAAAATAAAATTATAAAATATCATACCAAGGCCTACCATAGTTAAAATAAAGGTATTGAGAAAATATCGTGACATTTATTATGTTCTTGAAATGTTTTTTTTTTGGTTTAGCCAATTTTTTTAGCCAAAATTCATAGTTTTATTGATGGTTTTCTTTGGTTTTTTTTTTTTTTTAACACATTATTTAAAGTAAAAAAAACACATAGCTTTACCAACAAAAAAAAAAAATTGTGGAAAAAAGTACTTTCCCTCTTTATGTTTGGGGTAGTTTCATCCTCCCAACTTTAAAGTTGAATAATTTAGTCCTTTATATTTTGAACACAAGCATATAGTCCTTGTTGTTACTCTCTTAGTTAAATCCTAATAAAATCTTATGATTTTTAGAATATTTCATTGTACAATATCTAAAATGTCTCACAAAATTTAATGTCCAAATTTTCTTTGTGTATTTTGAGTTTTATGTATTAGTCATACTTAAAATGTATAAATGGTGATCTATGGTATTCTATTTGTTACCTAGAGAACACAAATTTATTAGAAATTTAAATCTTCTAGATTTATAATTATATCTTTTTTTTTTTTTTTTTTGGAAAGAGTACTTATGACGTCCGTTCCTAATGATAACTATTTATCATCAGACCAAGATATTAATCGATATTAGGTGTATGCGGGAATTGAATCTTAAATCTCTTATTCAACCATTAGAGACTTTACCAGTTGAGCTAATTAGAACCCATAATTTTTATAATTTTATCTAATAGAAACTTCAATGACATATGTTTTTTGTTATTTTGTTATTATTATTATTATTTATTTCTTAAAAAGGTGTTTATTAAAAATTAAGTAAGCTTCACCCTAAAAAAAAAAAAAAAGAGTAAGATTAGTTAGGCTTATAAAATAAAATGATAAAGAATGAAGTATGAATAACAAAATATCTATTACAAATGGCTGTAGGTAATTAGTTTGATGAAGAGTTTTAATAGTATTATATTTTATTCTTTATTGCGAAAGTTTAAATATTGTGACAATGTTTTATCAAAACTTAGTTGTTTATTGTTAGAAGATAACAACATTTGTTATTGTTCTTAGTAGAATTTTTTTCTGAGTAGATATTGTATTTAATAAATAGGTTTTAAGAAATTATCATACTAAATAGATAATTATAAGTAAAATAACCAATTTTTTTTATTACCGTTAAATAACTATTTTAAATTTAAATATATGATTTAGTACTACTTCAAAAATAAATTTTATCTAAGTTTTTTTTCACTGAACGAGCTGCACGTGCAACCCTTAATGGTACTAATCTAAAAGGACAATACAGAACCTAATAAACCAATTAGAATCAAGTCCCACTAAGACAATAATAAAAAGATAAAATCAAAGTCCAGAAGCGGGCCGGCCTGCCACAGAAAACGAATCCGGATCCGCGCTAGAACACAGTGTCTACGTGGCAATAATTGATTGGCCCGGCATACATCACGGTTCACCTCGATAAAAAACAGAAGAGAGAGAGAGAAAGAAAACCCAAAGCAAATTTGTTCGTGACAGAAGCTGTGGTTCACAGTAACAGGAACGGGAACACGGAGAAGGTAGCTCGACAAATCAATTTCATATGTCTTAACCAAAAGGAAAAAAAAAAAAAAAATCGATTATATATATATATATATTTTGTTGTTACAATTCAATTATTTTTGTTTCTAATAGGCATTGGATTTGAGTTATGCCTTTCTGTTTGGGGGCTCGTTTTCTTAGAAATTGGCTTGCATCAACTAAATTTTATGTGTGTTTGGTTGCTGAGAAAATGAGGGAAGAGAAATCGAAACAAATTATAATAAATTTTTGGGGCTTTCTGCCTTGTATTGATGCCATTGGAATTCTGTATTATGTTGGGTCTCGAATCGTGTATACATGAGATTAGGATTTGTTTCCATTTTGAATTATCCATATCATTGTTTTGTTTTGCTTAACTTGTTTGTAATTGCTGATTATTTGGTAGCTGAGAAAAGCAAGGAAGATATATGATGAGGAAAAAAAAAATGTGGAATATTAGGTCTTATTTTGCATAGTTGACTGTTCTTTTTTCTTTTTGAAATATGTTTTCTTTTTCTCCTCATTTGGGGTTTTGTTTGTTTGTTTGGTGTATGGATCATGGGAAATCATGTGAAGAAAGAAGATGTGGCTTACGTGTCTGGGAATTTGATTTGCTTTCGTAATGGCCCTTTTATGAATTTGATCTTATGCATTTAAAAAATGTGATTTTGTGGATTGGTTTACTTGTTAATTGAATCATATGGTGTAACAGTGTCTGGAGGAAAATGATGAAGCTGCATACGTATGCTGGGCTTAGTTTAATTGCAACTCTAGCTGTTATTTATCATGCATTTAACAGTAGAGGCCAGTTTTACCCGGCAATGGTTTATTTATCGACCTCAAAGATCAGTTTGGTGCTCCTTCTCAACATGGGTTTGGTCATTATGTGCATCTTGTGGCAATTGACCAAACGGGTATTCCTTGGTTCCCTCCGGGAAGCGGAGGTTGAGAGGTTAAATGAGCAGTCGTGGAGGGAGGTCATGGAAATCCTCTTTGCGATCACTATATTCCGGCAGGACTTTTCGGTTACTTTTCTGGCTATGGTCACGGCTTTGTTGTTAATTAAGGCTTTGCATTGGTTGGCTCAGAAGAGGGTTGAATACATTGAGACCACTCCTTCAGTGCCCATGTTGTCTCATATTCGGATTGTTTCCTTTTTGGGATTCCTCCTTCTTCTTGATAGTCTCTTTTTATACAGCAATATTAAGTACTTGATAGAGACAAAGCATGCTTCAGTTTCGCTGTTCTTTTCATTTGAGTAAGTTTTCTATCTATATGTTCTTGTTTTTTTTTGTTTTCAGTTGTATTTAAATATGCTTTCCATGAGCCTTTTTGTTTTCGGTCATTATTTCATATGCAAATGCCTATCTATATAAGCTTAAACCGGAGTTTGCATCACTGGCTCAGCTCATTGCAAATGAGTCTTAAATGTAAAGATAAGTTTTGTTTATGCATACACTTTTACGAAAGGCTTAGAAATAGCACGTGCCCTCTTAACATAAATTGTTTGGTAGGGAGGTAACTAAAGTGGTTGGGTTTGAAATATAAGGAGTTATGATCCAAGAGGGAAAGGCAATAAATACATGAGATTAAGAAGAAGCACTGAAGTTCAAGAGAGAGACACCTTTTGGACTTATCCTTAGTTTCGGAGATTTGATACGAAAACTTGAAAAATACCAATTCTGATGGACAAGGAATTAACAGTTATTGGAGGTCGGCCAGCAATTGAAGGCAGATTCAAGAAAGCAAACCAAGGCACATATTTTGGAATGTGATTTGCCTTGCATGTGCCAAGAAGAATGTTAGTGCTTATTCAACATGGATGCAAAAAGTTTCGTAGAAGATATGAAGGTTTATGTCGTCTTATCTTACAGCCATAAAAAATATGGCTTTTAACTACTTGTATTCTCTTCAAAAAATTTCAGAATTTCTCTAATTGAGTACTTGTTGAACCTTGGTGCGTTAACTTGCAGTCAAATAAGACTTGGAAATTTTAGAAGTAATGAAGAGATGCTATTTTGTTTCAATTACAAAAGAAGATAGTAAGGATTGGTAAATTATGTCTGTTAAGAAGTAGCTCTATTGAGGCAAAAATGTCAAAATGCCATTTTCTACAAATTACATACTTAACTAATTGCTCCACACACTCCACAGCCTCAAAATGTTAACACTATTTTGTATTTTCATGTGTATTGCTGAAATTCTTCATTACAGTTTTATGACCATGGGAGTGCTTGGGATATCCAGTTGCATTTAGTTTTGACATGAATCATTTTCTGATACATGAAGTAGCTCTATAGTAATGTCTTTTACCTTTTGCCTCAGGTACATGATACTGGCAACAACAACAGTGTCAACATTTGTAAAGTACGTGTTCTATGTTAGTGACATGCTAATGGAGGGACAATGGGAAAAAAAGCCCGTGTACACATTTTACTTGGAACTTATCCGGGACTTGCTTCACTTGTCTATGTATCTGTGTTTCTTCCTTGTGATTTTCATGTAAGTGATATGTTCATCCTCTTGCCCAACCATTAAAAAAAATATAAGAAGAAAAAGAAATCAATTCACTCTCAGTGCTTTACAGGTTACTCATGTATGCACATAAGTGTAGCTGGATTAATTGTGCTCACACATCACATAAACCCTGGTTGTTCTATTGGACTATGCACAAAGTCACATGTATCTCCACTTACTGACTATTATTTGACTACCCAAGTACACAAAGATGAGCATTCGACCCTGAACAGTTATGCAATATGGTTGCTTTTACGTAGTATGAAGAGCAATTATATTTCTGTTTAACTTTACCTACTGAACTATGAAGCTGTGTGTTTTCATAGCATATAAATTAGCAGTAACTCCACCTTTCACTTATGAAAAATAACACCTACCTTTTTTTAGCTTGGCCTCCTTTTTGAATCTTATATTATGCTTAAAGATGAAATACTCCATATTTGATTCCATTCTTTATGATCTACCAATTCTATTTCATTTCAGTCATTTATAAGCCCCCAAATATAGTGTAACGTAGGTAGTTGTGAATAACAGGGTAGCTAATGAGCTCTAGCTCAAATGGCGCCTCCTCCCCTTGCTACTGCTTGGTGGAGGGTGTGAGTTCATGGGTTCAAAGCCCATTAGGCGTGTGTGTAAGTTACCAATTAAAAAAAAAAAAAACTGTAAATAATGGGGTAAGGTTCCAATTTGTTTACTAAGAACTTGCTCTTAGTTACAACTTAATCCCAACATAGGCTGTCCAATTTCTCCTCAAAGGGTTCAAACTGCTATTTAGTTTTGGCTTGTATAGGCACTTCTACTTGTTAAGTGTGCCAACATGAAAGTAGGGTAAACTAGCTATGCCTTTTTGTTGTTCCTCTTGCTTTCAATCATGATTCAATGTCTAGGTCATATACTTCAATATTTGTATTAAAATCAGAATTTTTTTTTTTTTGGGGGGGGGGGGGGGGGGGGGGGAGGGGTTATTTTTTATGGCATATATTGTCTCCTTTTCTTTTTAAACCGTTACCTTATTATTGCTATTATTTCTTTTGATATATTCTATCATACTGACTTTTAGTTGGTTTCCTTAGGCACTATGGTGTACCTTTGCACTTAATAAGAGAGCTTTATGAGACATTTAGAAATTTTAAGATTCGTATTGCTGATTACATTCGCTATCGGAAGATCACTTCAAACATGAACGATCGATTTCCAGATGCAACACCTGAAGAACTTAATGCGTGAGTTCTTTGCTTTGCTGTTATTATGTTTTGGACACATACACACACTTTTACTTCTTCTTTTATTTTTTTTAAATAATTATTTCTGATGGATATGCAGAAGTGACGCAACATGCATAATTTGTCGTGAAGAGATGACGACAGCCAAGAAACTTATTTGTGGACATCTGTTTCATGTGCATTGCCTCCGGTCATGGTTAGAGCGACAGCATACCTGTCCTACTTGCAGAGCCCTGGTTGTACCACCTGAGAATGGGACAACTACAGCTGGAGGGCATGGATCACGGGCAGATGTTAATCAGCAAGGTAATTACATAATCATCACTTATGTGATTGGGGTGAATTATTTCTGATACACAATTTTTTTGTGCACATTTTCAAATTACTTTTGAAAACTATGAATGTGCATTTTTCCCATGTTATGTTATGACTTATGAACAAGTCATTCCCTTTCCTGTGTATTTTGACATTGTGGTACCATTGGAATTTATTGAGGAGCAATATCTTATCAACTTAAGAGAAAAAGATAAAGCACTTATCAGAAGCCATAAGTTAGCCCACAACTGCCAATGGCCTTTGGGCCAAATGGCATTTCCAACCCCATAAGTATTTTTTGGTTAGTGAGGGTGGGGGTTCAGATGTCCTCGGCCGTGTGAGTATTTACCTAGCATAAGTAGCATTCATAATAAAAGTGAATAAATTACACTGGCCGTCAACCTATTGCAGCTCTCCTTTTTTTTTTTTTTTTTTTTTTTTTGAGATTGGGATCAGCTATGTGCAAAATATACCGCACTAAGCACTGCCACAGGCAAAGTTTTGATTATTTATCTCTCAATAAAAAAATGGCAAATTGCAAAAAAACACCTTTTGAGGTTTGGGTCATTTTCAAACACACCCACTGTACTATCAATTAAAAATTTTAAGCATGCAAGGTGTTGTAATTGATCAAATTGATCCCTCTGATCAACTTCTTTCAATTTGAGTGTTTGGAATTCATTTTTTAAATAAAATTAAAATTAGTTAAAATATAATTATTAAAAAAAAAAACTCTTCTAAAATTAAAATTGGAAAGAAAAAATTGAAGTATTGTTAACATGAAAACTTCAGATCTAGTATTACCAAAAACATCAATCCCCAAATTTATGCCATTTACCCTGTACACAGTTCACCAAGAATTTTACTACTTTCATGCCCACTTCTCAAACAAATGATCAATCTCCAATTCAAGTTAATGCCCATTACATTAACAAACCAAATCATCAAATCCCAATTTCAAAAAATCTTCAACCACAAATCTAAACAATACCCACAGAATCCAGCACCTCCACAAATAAAAAACCCTCTAACCTCAGCAATTTGCCCCAAACTGACAATGAACCGAACCATCTGTATGATGAGAACCTGCCACCAAGCTGATCATACTGCATTTGTTTGCGGAGCACTCCTTGGAGCCGGACAGCACAACTTGACTGGTGCTCACATCTTAGGCTTGGTGTTCTTGGGACGACTCGGTTAATGAGGCATGGTGATGTTGGTGCAGTTTCCTTGGCTTCAGCTGGCTTGAAATTGGTGGCCTAGGCTCCATTGCTACTCCAGGAGCAAGGGGAGGGCTTAAGAGATGAAAAATAGAAGAAGGGTAGGAGAGAGCAAGGATTCGGCCATGTTGAGGTAGGCTGAGAGAGAGAACTGGTAAAAGACAGAAAATAAAGGGAAAGAAAACAAGAAGAAAAGAAAAGAATTTTTTAAAAAGAATTTTATCAAAAAATGTTTTGTCTACAATAAAATGCACGTGACCACTTTTGGTCACTTAATTGATGGAAGTTTAATAGAGGGGTAATCAATCACAATACGTCAAGGGTTTAAAAGTTTAAATTGATAATACAAGGGGGTATGTTTGAAAATGACCCCAACCCTGGGGAGTGTTTTTGCAATTTTCCCTAAAAAAATCTGTCATATTTTACTTTTAATCTGTCAATTCAAACATATCTTCTGTCTTAGTCCTCAGGATCAGTTTCTGGACTCCAATAGTGGATGGCAGATAGATATTGTATACATCATGTGTAGCAGAGAAATCAGTTATACTGTACTGGATTATCAGATTTTTGTTGATTCTTCCCAGTTTTTTAGCTAATAACTTTCTACTGCTGGAAGAGTGTAATCAAGTGGATTAGGTCATGCAAATTGTGTTTCTGCATCAAATTCTTAGCTTTCATATAATTTTTATCACACATATGTTGCTTGGGCTCAGAGGTTGTACCTTGGTGTGATGGCAAGTGCCCTCCATTCAAGAGATGTGTTGCGCGCTTGAGTCTGTGAATTAGCCTCTCCAAAAATTAGGGGTAAGGCTAACTCTTCCAAAGGTCGCAAAAGAAGGACCTTTGTGCACTGGGTATGGCCTTTATGGAATGCTTGGGCCCAGTGAATTAAGCTTGCCACAGTACAGTGCCCCTTTCAGGGACATTTGCTAATAGAAGGCTAAGTGTAATATAGCTTTGCTTATTTGCCTTACTCCTTTATAGCGGCCTTAGATGCAGCTGCCTTCCAGGGAGTCTATTGCAATTGTTCATGTTTATGGATTTTGATTTTGAAAAAAAAAAAAATATGAACATTGATTTTTAGATGTTGCTGAAAATTTTGTTTTAGCCCTGGTTAAATCTATTTTCAAAGGAAAAACTTAAAAGGATTAATGATTTAGTTGGAAATCATGTATTGAAATACGTGATATCTGATTTTATTTGAGCTATCCTGACGTATTTGTTTAGTAAGCTATTTTGGTTGTGTTTCTGCAGAATATTTTTCCCCTGAATGTTCCTATTAAGATGAGATTTAAAAAAGAAAAAGAAAAGCTATAGTATAAACTTTAAAACAACAGTCTAGGTCATAATTCATAATGTATGAAACAGTAATGAAATATTGCTGGTGTAGAACTCCAAGGTTCATACAATTGCTGTTATTTTAGCGTCATAAATTGGTGGTTCTCTAATATACTCTTTCAGTTTCTCATTTGTGGTTATAGCAATTTCTTGGGTTTCAATGTTTTATGTTCAGTGGTTTCATTCATCATGTCAGTTGTTTAATCTCAGGGAAATGGAGTTCTTTATTGTGATATGCTTTTACTACTTTGAAAAGGGAAAAAAAGAAGTTATTTTTCTTCACTTAATTGTTTCACTTGTTATGGTATAGGACTGACAAACTATTTTAACTGGGTACAGGGACAGCGATGGGAAGCACGTCTGCTCAGGGTTCTGTTGGTAATGGTACGGCGGGTGATAATTTGAGCCAGCATCAAGCCAGGCTCCAAGCTGCTGCCGCAGCAGCTTCAATATATGAGAAATCTTATGTTTATCCTTCTGCAAATACGCTAGTATGGTATGCATCTTTGTGCTATGTTTTTAATCATCTTGTCTGTTGGCATGCTTTAGTTGTGTAGCGTGTGTGTGCAGGGTGGAGGTAGACTGCTTGCACTCTTGAACTACAAATATGGCAACCCTAGAACTTTGTTCTGTCTTCATATTCTCCTTTTGTGTGATGGTTTAAGAAATGATGCGTCATATTCTAATAGTACTTGAAGCATTGCGATGGGTCAGCCAAGTTGCACCAACCACCATATGATTCAGTTGACCCCTTCTGGGTTGCAGAACAGATTAATTTAAAAGCTGTAAAATATATATCAAAGACTTGAAGCTAGCCCAAGATTTAGAGGTTCAACTGATTTTGTAGGTTTTAGGTTTAACACCCCTTGCTTCATTTTCTCCTTCCTAGAGCTTATTTACTTTGAAAAGCCCGGGCTTCTGGTTTGATGAGGACCGATGTTTTCGCCAGTACATATTTTAAAGGAGGAGATATAGAGTGCAATCTTAGATAGGACAGATGGTGGGAAAAAAATTGTGGCTTACCCTAATTAGTTTTGGAAAAAAGAAGGGATTCATTAAGCCAATCCCAATGTACTTGGAATTAAGGCTTAGTTGATTTGAGTTGAGTTTTAGGACTAACTGTTTCAACAAATTTTGTACTCTTCTTTGCAGGTCCCCTGGATATGCCGTTCTTCCGCAGGTTCAAAAAACTTCAGCCGACTCTGCTAACACAGAATCCAGTGGACCAGCATTCATTGGACAACCACAGCAACAGTTCGCAATTCCTGGTGGACCTTCAAACTCGCCTTTTCCTCAATCTCCGCACTGCATTTTTGTTCCTTTTCAGACACCTGGAGCCAATGT
Organism: Castanopsis chinensis; assembly: GCA_032878915.1. Classification (NCBI taxonomy): domain Eukaryota; kingdom Viridiplantae; phylum Streptophyta; class Magnoliopsida; order Fagales; family Fagaceae; genus Castanopsis; species Castanopsis chinensis. The sequence goes on from JAVQMG010000132.1 coordinate 22,240,218, forward strand.
GACCTATGGAGATAGGTTTGGCAGCAATCTTAATATACCAGACTCGCAGCTGGAAGCTCAGAAAAAATTTCTTAGTAACCAAATTGAGGTACAATAAATTTTAATTCTGATACATATATCATTGTGGTTTATCCATTGATGCTTCCATTTTCTGCTTCTATATATGTGAATTCATGAGGTGTATGTTTTTTCTTACTGTACACAAGTGGAAACTACTTGAGAAGATTGTGTTCATATGATCTAATAGGGAAAATGTTAAACCATCTAAACCGATATTATCCTCCCCCACAGGAAGATGTGCATTATGCGTTTGTAAACTAATGCGTGTACACTTGGTTGAGGTCTGCTGTTTGGTTGGGCTAATATTATCAATTCTCTCTTAAATGTATGCTTCATAAGCAAGTTTCCAGTGTTTATATTTGAAGTCTTTCATGGTATAGTTATCAGCAATGCCTGCAGCAACTGGTATAATAAGTTAACTTTTGATTTTTTGTTTCTTGCTGGAAGATCCAAGGAATCGTTAACCTTATCTCAAAACATGGGATGTAAATACGTGCCATTGCAATCAGCATAATAGTCATGCAGTTGTCACATAGGTGATTCATACCAACTGGCTATTGATGTGTGATTAAGGTGACGGGAAGGAGATGGTCTGGGCCCAAACAGCACACTATAGTCCTTTTTCTCAATGAAAGTCTTATTCAGCCAAAAAAAAAGGGAAACTGGTGATGGGAAGTGAGGTTGAGCAATCACATCACATGGGTACCTGTTAGAAGGAGCACTTTATTTTGTCGTTGGGTTGTTCTCCTCTGATGGGATGGGCACCTGGGCATGACGTCCCTATCAAAGTTGGTTGGACTTGGGTCCCAGGAATTCAATTTGCCTTTGTATTAGCTGCATCAGTTGACTGCCTTCATTCTAGTTTGATTGCTTTAATCTTTGTAGATTATTATTATTATTGTTATTATTATTATTATTATTATTTACATTTTAAGAAAATAGAGTAACTTGCATCATACTAATCAAAGAAAATAAAATGACCATATTCTGTCGTAATATTGTGGTTCACTGTCCCTCTCATGCAGGTTATGCAAAATCAGCTCCGACTTCTACAGAAGCCAAAAGTCGAGGAAAACCTGGACGTTGGTCCCACATCATCATCATCATCATCAGATAGCAAAGGAAAAAATGTTGCTGCGTCTACATCTTCATCTATTTCAGACTGTGGTCATCATGGGGAGACTGAAGTCGATAAATAACTTTGCGTTAGTACTAGATGTATTATAAAGAGACTGCAGAATATGGATACAGGGAAAAGAAAAAGATAGAGATACGTTACAACGTTGCTTCTGTAAGAGCTGTTGATGTGAGCAATGTTTTCTAAGTCCCATCAATTATTTTTTCCTTAATCAAGCTGACTTTTAGGTTTTGAATATTAAGTGTCCTTACAAATGACAAATGACCAATTTGTGCAAGAATTTTTTTTGCTTTTGATGTAAAAATGTGCATGTTTAGTGCTGACAAATACATATATTTCTTGATCTCTCTACGCGTGTGATTCTCCTTGTTGGAACACAGATCTGGACTTTGACAGCATAGATATTACTGCAGCTCGACTGGACATTTCTTTTTTCCATTCTTGTGAAGCAGACTAGCCTGCATGTCCATACTTGGCTTGGTTATTAGGAAATAATCTTCTTGGCTCCATCCTCCTTGCTTCAATGTCAACTCATAATGAGTTCCTTAAAATCTAAACCCTCTGTGGCACATAGCTAGGGGCAGCTCAACAATTAGACTATTTAGGCAATGGCCTGCCTAAGGCCTCAATTGGAAGAAGACCCCCTAAAATAAATACATTATATTTATTAGAGGAATTGCAAAAAGGTTTTAAAATAAGTATTGCAAAAATAATAACCATTATAAAAAAGCATGGTCTTTCACCTAGCAAAAAAATAAAATAAATATAAAAAACCTCTTCTACTGGTCACCAAAATGTCTTGTCTATCTGTCTAACAATATAAAAATGTAATCAAGGCCCAAAAATTTGACTCATCATTTCTCTCTCTCTATCAAAATTAAAATTAGAATTAATAGCTTTTTAGACAAATTCATTATTGAAATCTATTTTTCAAGTAGTAAATTATGAGTGAGCAATAAAAAAAAGAAGGAATTTTGGTGGATTTATGTGAAAATAATTTTCTAATAGTTATAATTTGTCATCTCAATAAAAGGTACGCAGCTTTCTACTATTAATATAACTTTCATATGAGCTTCTAAAAAATAACATAATATTTTAACAAGTTGTAAAGATGATTGTGAATTTGTGTGTACATGAGCTTATTATTTTAAGGAACCTTGTACAATGACATTCATTAGATAACTCTTGGATGATTTCTTAAACCATAAGGAAATAAATTTGTCTCTTAATTTGAAGCCTATGAAATCTATATAGCTAGAGTATAACGGGAAATCATGCTGTCTTCACTATTATATGTTAGATTTGGACAAGAGAAAGCAAAGTGCTCAACTAAGGTGCTGTGATGTGAGAACGTTGGATAGAATTTCTCATGTAAACAAAAAACAAAGAAGGACAATTGAAATAACAACCTCACGACTAACAACTCAGTAACGAAAATAACTAACCCTTCTAATCTCAAGCAACCAATAACTAAAATTACAAGTGTCTAGTCCTAATGAATTAAGAGTCATATTAACGGATGTATTTTGAAAAATTGTTAATAAATTACTTAAAAAAATTTTTGTACTATATTTATGAAAAATTAAAAAAATTGTCAAAATATTAATTTTTTTTCATAAAATTTTCCCTAAAAATAGTTTGCTAATTAACTTTTCTCATGAATTAATTACATAACGAAAGACATAAGGACTTGTAGCACAGCACTGAAACTATATGTCGTATTGATACTTCTGCAATCATTATGCAGAATTAAAGCTATTGCTTCAACAAAAATAAGAAAAGAAAAGCTATTGTTTCTTTTTCAATAGAATTGTTAATTCATTTCTTTCCCTATGCTTGAAGCTATGATTACCGTGCCTTTGTCATATGTAATGATGATACCCACCTAACTTGATGTTACAAGATAGGCCCTTTGTTGTGTCCGAAGGTCAAATGACAAAATAGTAATGAAGTTGTTGAAGAGTTTGAAGGGAAAATAATTCTGAAGTAGTTGAAGAATTTTGAATATGAATAGGATTCTAATGAAATTATGAAGTAGATTAGAAAGAGGATTAGGATTTAATTTTAATTTAGATTTAAATTTAAGTAGAAATTGGATCCTATGTTTTAGGACTTGGTTGTGATGAAACTTATTTCCTTATTACTAGTATTTATGTGCGTAGAAATTATGAATGAAGCAAGCATAAATTAAACTAAAAACTTTATATTCTTCTCAAGTTCATGGGACTAGTCACCTTGAATCGACTAAGTTGTCTTTTTAATTTTCCAGTTTATAACACTCTATCTGTAAATGCCAAAACATCTAAAACAATTCCAGGACATATCAAAAATCATTTTTTTGAAAGAAAAGTGAGACGAATTATATTGATCCTTGATAATTCAAGACACTACTTAAGTTCAAAGTTGGGAAAAAAAAAAAAAATACTTAAGTTCAAAGAAATTGAAAGGAATCGATTTTTTGGGTATGTTCAATATTAACTTTGGAATTGTTACGAGAGAATTATCCGAAAATCATATACCATTGGAAAAATTTATGGCCATAGCTTTCTTTAAAAAAAAATCCATATTACAGAATTAATGGTATATTTTGAGTTTTTTAGGGTGAGTTATGATCATTTCATTGTATACTAGTATTTAGATTGGTAGAATACACTTTGAAAACAACAAATTTTGTTTTCTACGAGACAGAGAGAGAGAGGATTTTATTTTGTGTATACCGTATAGAATGTCTATGTGTTTTTTGTAAAAAAATTTATTGCATTTTTTATTTATTTATAAATTTTGTGTACACAAGATTTTGTCTCTGAATATACTAAGTTGTTATTACTTTTTTTGTTTTTTAATAAACAAACACACACATGCAATAGAGAGAGAATGAGATTTTAATACAAAGATACATCACAATTTTCACTTAAAAGTTATGATAACTTTTAAGGGAGGTTGGGGCAAATTGTTGTTACTTAGATGGTTGTTCCGAGTTGGATGCAATCCTTAGACATGCAGGGATTGAAGAGTGATAATTTGAATTAGAATTAGCTTGTGTTCTAAAAAGACTTCTTCTTGAGTTCTTATTTAATTTTTATTCTTCAATGGATTATGAATTTATGATAGGTCATAGGTAACAAGTTTCTAATTATATATATTTTTTAAATTTCTTAGAGCAGTGAACATTTTTATCTTCACTTTGTATTTCTTTGTGGAATTTGTTTTTGAATGATAAGCTTATCTATCCCTTATGAGTGGGTTTTATGTTTAATTCTTACCCACCTTGTTAATTTTATACATATCCTCTGTAGGCAAAGAAATCCATTAATCTTATTTTTAAGAAAAATTTTAACTCCAAACCAGCTAGAACTATCTTTCTTATACTCATTTTGTGAAGATTGAAAAGATCATCCATATGTAAATTCTTCACTTGATATTATTAATGAGTTATGTGAATTATTTAATAAAACACACATGCAAACAATTTTATAAATTATCACGTAATGAATGAATTGGAACATATAACTCCAAACTGATTCAGAGCTACAAACTTTTTCCTTATTTTCATGCCTTGTAACTTGTAAGTACCCTTGCAGGTACTCCATAGCTTGATCTTTCAGCGATCAATGCATACTGCAATTAATTATAAGTCCATATATCTGCCCCCACGATGACAAAGAGTAGCTCGATTTCAGTCCAAACATTTTATTCAGTCATTTTCCATACCATCGCCATATATATTTGTTTATTTGTTGAAAGTTGAAACAGATTAGGCATCTCGTCCTGGTCACCGTCTCATGCACGGTCCATGAGTTGTTTTGTCAGCTTGGTTGTAGACTTGTAGACCAAAGTACTGTCTGATTTTTCTTTTCTCTTAGCAAAACAAAAAATGGAATTGACAACCTATCCTCTATTTTCTTTACCTAATTAACTTCCCTACCAAATACAATCCAAAAATATAAATTCTTTAAGATAATCTTATACACATTTGCTTGGTAGCTACGATTGAATTCAAAACATATATATATATATATATATATATATATACACACACACACACACATATATATATATTTATTTATTTAAGTGCGGGAATGTTAATGATGGTGTGTTTTTTTCTTAAGAAAAAAAGTAAAATAAAATGATCCACACAAATTAAAAAAAAAAAAAGGAAATTTTCAAAGCTGCTGATGTGGAATATAACGTAGGTAATCGTTGATTTGGTAATGATATTGACAAAAGTCTTGATAGCATTTGAGTGGTTTCTCATATTGTGAGGATAAAAGACCCAAGATATGTTTTTGGGCTATGAGCTTGATCTGATGACGTTTATTTGTCTTAGGACGGGTTGATGGTAATAATGATATCTAACTTACAGACCCAAGATTAAATGTGGTAGACGAAGTGAATGTGAATAATCTGAGAATGGGTGCCTTGGATAAATGCAGTGAGGATCAGGTGGTACGTTATATTAACTAGAATGATATTTTGGAAGGTCTTGGGGATGAAGATGTGTCATATAAGGGCATAGAGAGTAAGAGCGGTTAAGAAATATCTCAAAGAAAACTGCTAGCATCACATTGAATGCACTGTACCTAAGTCTCTGGCTGCATTAATGAAGAAGTGATACCTGAACAGTGTTTTTCTGTCTTACAGCTATGACCTAAGGATTTCAAGAAGGGATTGATGGGACAAGTATCAAAAAAAGGCAGTAAGAATCTACATGTGGAGACTATAAGGAGGTAGGTCCTGTAGAAAAGCGGATCGAGAAAAAAGAAAAAAATAATAACACTATAGACCAGATATTTGTAACTAATCTTTAAATGAGGAGAAATATAAATATTTGGTCCTCGGCTTGAGTTTGAGGGTAGGTTTCATTTCATAAACTTGTTCATCTTCATTGTTTTGTAATATTGGGTCATTACTGTTACCGTTGAAGTTCATTAGAATCAAGATTTTTAATCCACACTCTATAAATTTATTGTTTTGAGCTTTTTAGGCCTATACACTCCTTCTTGTTGGGCCTAGGCACGAAGTGCGGCCTTACACATATACTAACGTTAAAAAATTCTTAAAATTTTTTTTAATATCTTGTACGAAATAAAATAATGTTGGATTGTGTTTGTTTTCCCCTTTTTTTACAGGTTGTTTCTCTAGAATAACAATAAAAAGAAGAACAAATAATTCGGGAAATAAATTTTTTTGGGGGAGAAATAAACACATACATTAGAGAAGGAAAATAGTTTTAAGTTTTAACACAAATACACGCCAAAAAGAAATTTACATAAAGGTAGAGGAAGGAAGCTTTTGACTGTTTTGGTTTTGGAGAGTTCAATTGTAATAAGAAACCACACCGAAAACGACTTCACGTAATTTTTCTTTCTTGTAATAGAAAAGGACCTGCAGGGGGGATGTACTGTCAGGGGGGGGGGATGTATTGTCAGGGGAGATAGGCATCATTCAAATAATAAAATATAAGGAAATTATATTTTGGGAAAGAGAGACTGAGACCTAGAAGGAAATTATGATTGAAGCTTGACAAGTGGAGCACAATACATATTTTATGTGTGGATCCACACATAAAATATAACTCGGGCCATTTTAGGATTAAGTTTTTTTTTTTTTTTTGGAGAATATTTTAGGATTAAGTTGATATAAATAATTTTGTTGTAGTTGATTTACTAGATATTGAATAAAACTATGTTAAAGTAATTCTAAAAAAGAAAAAGAAAAAAGTATTATAATAAACTTTTTTTTTTGTTGTATAATACCAATATTATAGTTAAAACAATGGTGGTAAAGGACTTGAATCCTAATTCTTCTATTTAAGAAAATCAGGCTACGTCCATAAATAACAAAGTTTTTGGTCTTTCACACTAACTTTAAGTGGTTTAAATCCTAAACCTAACCAAGGTTACAATGCTTACACTCAAATAGGATTATGATTATTACCTTAATTAGATTTCAACGATTAGGATTTGACATAAGATTTCAAACTTTTTATTAGGATTTGACCTTGATGTCTATTACAGAACAGAAGTAGAAAAAAAAAAAAGGTTTTATGGTCATTGAGGTGTGGGATCCCTTGGATATTCCAGATCAGAAGACACCTTCCATTTTGTGGATGAATATGAAGTTGTTTCATTCTTATCCATTACATCTCTCAGTAACATCTATTACGACGCAATCGTGTGGAAATCGTACACGCATCTCTGACGGGAATGTCTTGGGAAACAAAGATAGTTTTAAAAAAAACCTTATCTCAAATAAATAAATATAGGGTGCGGTTAATGTGTGCCCTTACGGCACACGTTAAGCTTTCTATTTATGGTAAAAGTTTCTGGAAATAAATAAATATATCGTCTAGCAAAAAGAACTTAACAAAAAAAAAAAAAACACATCTCTCATTAGTCATTCTCTATTGTAAGATCACTGAATTCAGCCCAACCGTACCAAGTCAAAATATTGACTATATATCCATTATTAATGGGCTACTTTGGCATATTTGTGGGCCAATAATAGTTCCCAACTCCACTAGCTTTCTTAGTCGGCGCTCCATGTGCATTATACACGATTCGTAAAGGACAAAAGTCTGATAAAAAAGAAAAGTCATTTCACGTGATGGTTTTGTAGGACGTTTCATATGTGGTAAGGGAGGTGTTTCATAAAAACCTGTCTCATGAAATATCTTCACGATAAAAAAAGCTCCACGTACTGTTATTCAGCTAACAAAAGAAAGGGGGGTGGGTGGGTCGGTGGGTGTGGGGCTAATCATTAGGTAGCTTTTATTTCAACTTGTGTATATAATGAATAATTGGGCTAGACATTAGTGCCAATCCTTAGTGTATATAAGCAATAATAGCATAAGGTACCATGCTTGTCATATTTAAGGCAATCATCATCATAGTTGTTTAATTATTCATTTAAATAGCAGTCTAAGCCTTAGCTTCCATAATATAGTCAATACTACATGGATGTGTGGTATTTGCTAATTGTCTACGACGTGGAACTCTAATCCCCCATTCGACTTTAATGCTTGCCCTATCAATTACGTATGTGTGGATCCCATTGAAGCGTCTAAGCAACAACTTAATTAATTCAGCAGAAAAAATTAACAACTTAATTGAGTACTGTAAAATAAAATATAATTAAAACAGCTGGGACTGAACTTTTCTGCGTTTCTTAATTTGAAAATGCATGGATGGCAGTCCACGTGCGAAATAGAAAACTAATTATATGTTAGCTAGTTACGTGATTCCCACTTTCTTCCTTTTTTATTTTATTTTATATTTTTTTGGGGCTCTTTCTTCCTTGAATGAATGGATAAAAGATATATAACCTGAACCATGAAGGAAGTCATAAATTTCTGTTTGATTGGGACTTGTGAAGTTGTGATCGCTTGCCTTGTTTCTATTTTTTTCTATTAATGGTAGGTCTTGGTTAATCTAGGTTATTATTTAAAGGTCTTCTTAACGTGAAACTAAAAGTGCAGGTTAACAGCATTAAACAAAAGAAAAGAGGGTAGGTTTTAGAATAACATAATTATGAGTTATACATACATACATACATATATATATATATATATATATATATATATATATAGAGAGAGAGAGAGAGAGAGAGAGAGAGAGAGAGAGAGAGAGAGAGCCAAATTTCAAGTTTGGGAAGCCAAAGTATAAATAATAAAAAAAGTTTGAAATGCAAAACTGACTCTTTAAATTTCAACTTTTATTATTTTAGTCTTCTAAATTTCAAATTTTATCAATTCAGTCCTCCGTTACTCTTCAGTTAAGTGCTGCTGTTAACTCAACCAAAACGACGTCGTTTTGGTTTTTTTTTTTTTTACTTCTTAATTTTACTAAAATGCTTTAATTACAAAAAAAAAAAAAAGAATCTAATGGGAACGATGTCGCCCCTGCCTCTAAAAACCAAAAACATCACCAAGACGACAAAGGAGTTGAAGATGAATCCATGGCGTCCTTTGCCTCCACCGTTGCCTATGCCATTCGCAGAGCTTCCACGTCCCCTGTAGACTTCGTCCAAAGATTGAAAAGGACAACACTAGTAGAACCCACTGCACCGTCCTCTCTAGCCTCGATATTCAACGCCGACAATGACGATCAAGGACAAAGGAGCTTAAGATGAATCCATGGCATCCTCCACCTCCATCGTCGCCTCTGCCTCCGCCATCGCCTCTGCCATTCGCAGAGCTTCCACGTCCCCTGAAGACTTTGTCCAAAGATTGAAAAGGACAATGCCAGTAGAACCCGCCACACTGTCCTCCCTAGCCCCGATTTTCAACTCCTCTGTATCGAGCAACTTAATCCGAATCGTCCATCCCCACACATTTCTCTCTCGGTCTAGATCTCGCATTCTCTCTCTCTCTCCCAAAATTTCTTAGCTAGTCGGATTGTTAAGGATAGCCGGATAGGGCATCGGTGATGTTTTTGATTTTCAAAGGCAAGGAAACGTCATCGTTCCCTTTAGATTTTTTTTTTTTTTGGGTAATTAAAGTATTTTAGTAAAATTAAGAAAAAAAAAAAAAAACCAAAACGAAGTCATTTTGGTTTAATTAACGGCAACACTTAACTGAAGGCTAACGGAGGACTGATTTGAGAAAATTTGAAACTTAAAAGACTGAAATGACAAAACTGAAATTTAGAGGACTGAAATGATAAAAGTTGAAACTTAGAGCGTCAGTTTTGCATTTTAACCTAAAAAAAAATCAGGAAATTTTAAATAAGCATCTATTTAATATTAACGAATTATCAACAAAGACAAGTACACAAAATTATTGTCTCGTAATACATTATAATGTAATCATCTACTAACAAAAACAAAGACACAAAATACCATTGTTTCTTACTACATTAGAGCAATTGCATCAATTTATGCAAAAGGTTTTGTCTATTTTAGCATAATAACTTTTTTTTTTTTTTTTTTAATTTTATATACTCACTTTTCAAAATACCTCACATTAGATTATTTATTTTACACTGCATTTCATCAAAATATTATTTCCTTATCAATTTTTTATTATTATCTCAAATCATCTTTGTCTTCTCCAACCAAAAACCACTGCTCTCAATCTAAATAATTTCTAAAACATATATTTGCATAGCTACAGTAATTGTGTAAACTTTCCCAATCAACCCCAAAATACACTTTTATTAGTCTATATATCATTGTATAAAAATACATTTATGCTATAATAATTGTGTAAATTTGCAAAAATAATGCTATAATAATTGTGTAAATTTGCAAAAATACATTTGTGCTACAATAATTGTTTAAATTTACACATTTATTGTAGTACAAATATATTTTTGTACAATTATACATAAATTGATGCAGGTGTACTTTTGGGGTTGATTGGACAAATTTGGGCCTTATTCTATTTTACAATTGATGTAAATGTTATTACAATAAAATCAATGTAAAATTGCAATGGTGTAAAATTGTAATGGAGAGAGCTCAAATTTTTTGAAAAGGAGGGCTCAAATATAAAATTGTAAATATATATATATATATATATATATATTTTTTTTTTCTTCTTAAGACTAGGGGGACGGGCTCCCTTCGGCCCCACCTATAGTTCCATCCATGTATATGCTTTTGCACGTGTATGTATATATTTCAATAATTCATTAGTTTAAATGCACAAATTTATTTCACGTGGCCTATTTATGCATTGTTTGGCCATTTGTTTTTTTCGAAAACATCATTTAATGAAAATTCTTTTGTCAACAAATAATCACACACGCTGCAATCATGTGAATGGGTACTTTTGTTTTTCGTTTTATCTGAGATGCAATTTTACTCTAGCATTCAATATTATATTAAATAAAAATATTATTTTCTGAAAAAATAAAGTCAAACGGTTCATAAGTATCAAGAAAACACACATAATTACAATCAATATAAATGTGCAAATAAATGAATTATCCATAAGTATGATATTCTTTTAAAAAAATGCATTACACCTAATAAGTTAAATATTTATTATTCCTGAATTTGTGTTCATGTTATGTGATTTTGTGTAATATTACACATGGCATGCATGTTGTGTTTTCTCTATATAAATATTAGAAATTGTATAACGTGCTTCTTCTATGTGACTCATTGTAAATGCATTAAAATCACTAACATAAATTATACTATATGAAATTACATTACCATTTTTCAAAATTTTAAAATATATCCCCGAATAAAATTGTATTACTAAAGATTTGATGATTTTTAATAGAAATCGCATATTTATATTCAATCATTATAATAATTTATTATAAATTTTGGGTTTTGATAATTAAAAAAAATAAAAAAGTAGTTCACATAAAATTGTTAGGTGCTGACTTATTTATGGTTTACAGGCAGGAGCAGAATTTTTATTTTGGGCGCCACATTTTAAAATTAATTATATTTAAGTTAGAATTTAGAAGAGAGAAATGAATAATTTAAGCTTATATATATATATTCTATTTTTTTTTTCATGAAAATTGCAAGAGGAGGAGGGAATTTTTAAAAGCTGTTCCCTCTCCGCCTGAATTGAAAATCCATCTCTACATGCTTAGTGTGTTAAATTCATCTGAATATTACAAGCTAAGATCATTTTCTTCACAGAATAACAAAATAAAATATGTTTGAGTTTTATTTATTTATTTATACAAGATATAAATTCTACTCTAGTTTAATCTAAATATATATGTGTGTGAAGCTTCCTTTTAAAGACTTAAACCTCAAATCTTGCCCTCCCACACTCCACGAAAACTTTGTACCTGTGGAGTGACGATTACGTTAAGAATACATGATAGTTGGGGTTCTAGCTTAGATTTATTAGATCCTTCCTAAGTTAGGGCAAACTATGCAAAAGTACTCATGGTAATTAGAAGGGATCCTTCCTAATAAGTTTATTGGACCCTTCCTAAGTTTGTGTAAACTATATATGCAAAAGAACTGAGGCCAAGACTTTCCTGCTTTGAAATTGAGGCATACTTAAAAAAACCAGTTTTCTATGTATCTAAGTATTATTAAAATTTAATGGTGTATATGAAGGATGTTCCACCATATGTTAATTTTGTTCTCCTAGCCGATTTTGGCTAATTTTGTTTTCTTATTCAATAAAACGTACTGGTTTTCTTCTCAAAAAAATGAATTATTAAAATATAATGTTAATGCAGCTCTTAATCCCTCAAGCACCACCATTGCAATTGTGGCTAGAAGTTCTGATGGCATCGTTGTTAAAGCTGTGGGGCATTTCTCTGTGTGTTCCTTGATAGCTGATGCAACTGCTATACCACGGGTCCTTCAATTAGTCTTAGACGAAAACCGATTGAAGAAAACAATTAAAAAAAATACAAATTTTGAAATATAACTTTCAAATACATTTGATCAACACGTTATCTAATATGTCCCCTTCTGTTAATAAATTCATCTGAATACAAGCTAAGATCATTTTCTTGACAGCACAACAAATTCCTAGTATTATAAATCTATAATATAAAAATTAGGGAGTCCGTTACATAACTTGTGGCAAGATATCATTTATAAAAATACTCAAAAGAACCAATTAAAATGATGATCGTGATAATAATAACAGTAATAATAATAATAGTATTTTTTTTTATGAAGAAACTTTTTTTTTAGAGTACTAAGTATTTTAACTCACACATACAAGGGGAGAGGGGAGAAGATTTTAAAGAAACTAATAGTGGTGTATATCTAAGAAGGCCTAACTCTTAGATACACAACACATACTTTAAACTTTTATAACTCACACTTATTTTCCAATGTAGGATTAACCCACTGTTTTCTTTTGAGAATACTAAGTATTTTAATACACACGCACAAGGGGAGAGGGGAGAAAGTTTTAAAGAAACTAACAGTGGTGTATATCCAAATAATGATAATACTTAGTACCAACAACATTGAGCTTTTTCAAACCTTCCAGATGGATTGCCGTATAATAACATCATTTTGTCTATATCTCGACATGGATAGTTGAATTCAATATTATCAACGTCAACATATTTTATTTATTTGGTTGAGATTGTAAAGTCTATTTTAGCATGAGTAATGCAACTTTATAATAATTTCATAACAAATCTTAAGTAACGAGTTATTATTGGTAAGTAAAAAAGTGATGTAAGTGGTAAGTCCAGATAAACCAATAACAACTTACCATTTATAATTTATTATGAAAATATTATAAAAATATTATAGACCTAGCATTAATCAACATTGTAAGAAGTACCATGTGAAAATCTTAGAATTGCTATTCTTGATCATGGGCCAAAATGGGGTTTTACCCCTTTCCGCAAAACTTTCCAGCAAAATGCTCTCTGTCTGAAACTATTTAAGGATATGCCTCAGTTTTGAAACTCAATTTTTAGAAAATCGAGTTTCAATGAAAAATTCAATTTGCCGAAAATCGAGTTTCTTAAAAATTTCTGCATGGAACTTGAGTTCTAAGCAGATTTTTTTTTTAAGAGTTTAACTGCCTATAATTCGATTTTCGGCAAATGAAGTTTTTCATTGAAACTCGATTTTTAGAAAATCGAGTTTAAAACAAGTGTCTATCTCTAAGTAGTTTCAGATAGGGGGCATTTTGCTGGAAAGTTTTAGCAAAAGAAGTATATCCCCATTTCAGCCCTCGATCCTGATCTGTTTGCACTTTGGCTACCAAGACATTCCAGGATGACTTGTCTCTTACCCAACAAAAAAAGGTTTATAAACTCTATCCTACTTTCTTTGTCTTGTTTTTGGTTTTGCATTTTGTTATAAGAATATTTTCCTTTTAATTTTATAGTCAGTAATATTCAACCTTTTTTTTTTTTTTTGAAAAGAAGTAAGTAATATTCAATCTGAGCAGCCAGAATGTGGCTTCAATTAGTTTGCTTCTTTTTTCTGCGTTTTTATTCTTATCTCTTTGAAATTTGTGGTAAAATACTTTTCGATTTCTCAGATAGTGTAACGGATTTTCAACACATATTAGAGTTTTATGATTTATCGGTAAAAATAGGCATTTGCCCCTTTCACCCAAAAGATGTAGCAAAATGTCCTTGTTATGAAACTATCTAGTAAAATGCCCCCTGTTTTGAAACTCGATTTTTAGAAAATCGAGTGGATGAAAATTAAGTTATTTGGAAAAATTCACATGGAACTCAAGTTCAATAATTTTTTTTTTTTTTTAAATTTGATTGCCTATAACTTGATTTTATAAAAATCGAGTCTAAATATAAAACTCGATTTTTAGAAAATCAAGTTTCAAAATAGGGGCATTTTGCTAGATAGTTTCAAAATATGGATATTATGCTACATATTTTGGGCGAAATGGGGAAAAAAACCTATTTTTGCCATGATTTATAGGTAGGAATATATAATTTTTTCTACTCTGAATATTGGGATTCTAGTTTGGGCAAACTATGCAAAAGTACTGGTGGTTACTCCAGGGGAGGCCAAGACTTTTTGTGCAGGTAGGTTTTGATTCGAAATTGAGGACCTAGCTATGGACCATAAATGAAGAAGAAGGAAGGCTCACGTGGGTGATGGGTTTTGTACTTTTTTTGAAATTGTTACTTTTTATGTTTAAATTTTTCACTCAAATTGATACTTCCTTGGTATGTTGTGATTGTTTTGGAACGTGATATAATTTTTTTATTTTAAAAATAGTTACAATATATTGTTAAATTCTTGGTGGAATACGGGAAATGTCCATTATCTTTTGTATTATGATCCTTTGTGTGTGGGACAATTCAGAAAGAAAAAAATGTATCAAAAAAAGAAAAAAAATAAATCCAAAATTTGCATCCAATGTGATCATACTTCATTTGAACTTAAAAGGACTCCACGGCGATGCAAAGATATTATATGGTGTATGATTTACGAGTCTCTTATTATGACATCGTATATTATCAAAAAATATGTATATCTTATGACACCCTTTTAGCAATTCGCAAATGAGAAAGTCTTTAATCATGAGATCTTGGTGGATTGAGTGCCAGTCTACCACCCCTGATAATTAATTAATTATTATATCATACTTCAACTCAAGGATGATAAGTGTAAAAAGGTCGTCCTCCCAAGCAATTGATTATTGAATTCCATGCACGTGGTTTGATTTCTTAGGAACTCACCAACCCATTTGACTTTCGACAGGCCAAACTTCAACCTAGAAATGGACAGTGACACTTTGATGGAAGATAACAGTATGTTTAGAAATTGAAAGAAAGTAGAAATATTATTTTTCTTTCCTTTGATGGGCAAAGGGAAATAAACACGTTACCCTAAATTATAAAGTACAACTTCTATTTTTTTTTTTAAATTTAATGCTTTTTATTCTTTCGATTAAGTATTAACTTTTAAGTTTATTCAACTTAAACTTTCTGTTAATTTCCGTTAAAAAAGCTTCATTAGTGACTCTACAAAAAAAATAAAATTTTATACTCTAGCGCATGAGATACATTTTCATGCTCTAGAGGATTCTTATTTCTTAATTGAGCTTTTTTTAGAGGAGAATAACAGAGGCCGAAATTAAATAAACTAGAAATTTAAAGAAAAATGAAATTTAATGACTAAATTGAATTTTGATTAAAGTCAAAGAGTTCAATTTGTAATTTAGCCAAAATGTTGGTGTTGTTGTTGTTGTTGTTGTTATTATGATTATTATTATTATGTTTTTATTTTTTATTTTTTATTTTTTATTTTTTATTTTTTATTTTTTATAAGGGATTGTTATTATGTTCAGATGGATTTGAAACAACGATGAATTAAAAGTCTTGGGTAAAAATCTAAATTTTGAGTCATGATATTGATAGGTTAAATTTTAGTCTCCACTTTTTCCTCTCTTTTTTGGGTGATTTCCGTTCAAGTTGGGTGGATTGCAAAAAGTGAATCTTGGAGGATTTGCTTTTTACGTTTTTCTTTTCATTCCTATCCACCTAAAATGGAGAAAATCAATTGTCTTTCTTTCATCTTTCTTCTATTCTCTCTCCTCTTTCCACCATCTTTTGAAACTAGTATTGATATTCTAAAATTGATAATAATAATTAATTTTAATTAAATTAAGTTTCCCATCCTGGTTTTATAACCCATTAATATCTATAAATTAATGGTAATACTATTCCACTTGGAAAAAATGGGGAGAGAGAAAGAGCGTAAGCATGTTCGGCCTAATTTATAAGTCAGTTTATTTGATTATTTGACTTATTTATAGATTTTTAAAATTTATTTTATTTTTATAAATCATTTTTTTTTTTGAAAAGTAAAATAAACTAGAGAACCTAATAAGTTCATTCAAACACAAAATCATATTTAGAAAATTCAGTATTCATTTGCACTCCAAAGTGGGATTTGCACGTATATATAATATGGAATTTGCTTGAGTTATTTTAAAAAACGAGTTGAAGAAATAATTATGAGTACGTCCTGTAATTATGTGAGGTAAGAATCTGAGTTAAATTTCCTAAGGACTGAAATGCTAAGCACAAAGGAAGCAATTTTTTTTTGTTCAAAATGAAAATTAATGAATATATTCTTTCTTATCTGAAAAAAAGATAGACCATGCCAAATGATTCACTTTTGATTTTTGAGTAACAAAACTTTTCCACGTTCCAAATGACTTCTAACTTTTGAGCAACATTTCACGTGGAACATGACAACGTTAATCCATAAAAAAAACATAGTTTCAAAGCTAGAAGCAAACTTATAATATTAATTAGTTTGCCAATTCTAAAATCAACTTGAAATTAAAACAAGATATTTCTATTAAATAAAATTCTTTTAGAAGATGCGATAACATTAAAAATAAAATAAAAGAAATACTCGTTGTGTTTTTGTCGACAGTATTATATATCTTTAACTTGATCTTGAAGAGAATGAAAATCTGATGGGGAAATACAAGTCATCATCAACCCGTACCGTTACCCTACCATTGTTCAATTATTTTTGGAGCTAAGGACCTAGATATAATTGAAAGCTAGAATAATTTAAGATATACAATAAGTTAAACTAAAAAACAAAACAATTGAGAAGAAAAGATGGCTATATGTCATATCCTATCTGATAAATTGAAATTGAAAAGATGTTTACTTCTCTTAATGTAATTCTAAAATCATAATTCACCAAGGGGTGTGGTCTAGTGCTGTCGGGTGAGACACAAGATGCGCCAAAGGATGAGATCCTATGTTCAAGTCTGAATATGAACTTGCGTGGGGTTGCCTCCCTTAACAGCTCAGGTCATTAGTATCTCTCGTGGAGCTGAGAACCTATGATTCACATGACAAAATCTTACGTGACAGATCGAACCATTAAAACAACAATAAAAAATTTTATTTTGACATTAAAATATGTCACGTTAACATCTAAATTAGAAAAACTAATTTATTAATTTTGAATAAATAAAAAAAATTAAAAACAGAATTAAAAATAAAAAATCATATGAATTAAGATCTAAGTATGTCCTTATCAAGAACATAAATCCAGATCTAAGCCATGCGTATCTTAGATTCATTTGATATTCCCCC
This sequence comes from Castanopsis chinensis, assembly GCA_032878915.1. NCBI lineage: Eukaryota > Viridiplantae > Streptophyta > Magnoliopsida > Fagales > Fagaceae > Castanopsis > Castanopsis chinensis. The sequence goes on from JAVQMG010000132.1 coordinate 22,257,921, forward strand.
TCTCTCTCTCTCTCTCTCTCTCTCTAACCGACAAAGAAACAATATATCACTAACAATAGTATAAAGCTTTAAAAAAAATCTCTCATTGCCAGAGAGCTCCAACAATTTCGTTTTTTACTTTCTACACTGCGAAACAGAGAAAAAAAAAATGGACAAGTTGAATCTAGCGTAACTGGGTGAGCGATTGAAGAACCAATGAGCTCAAATGGTCACCGGAAAAGTGAAGGAAATTCTTCAAACCCCAATGCCGGAGTCGAAACTGGTGGACGAGGCCACTTCTGAGACGCTAGAGGAAATGGGTCCCAACTGGGGACTCAACGCGGAAGAGATTAGCGGGATTGAGATCGTGAGGGCCATCAAGAAGAAGATCTCTTCAGGGACTGGGAGTTACAACAATGCCGTGGTGGTGAGCCAGAGGCTGAGTTTGGTTTTGTTGGAGACTTGTGCTATGAACTGTTAGAAGGTTTTCTCTGAGGTGGCTTCTGAGAAAGTGTTGGACCAGAGGGTGAAGATGCTAGAGAATCCGCAGACCCATCTTGGGAATAGGAAAAGAGGTTTGGATTTGATTCGGGCTTGGGGGATTTCGAATTTTCTCCGTTTTAAATTTTGTTTTCATGTTTAATTTCTTGTCCACGTTAAATTTGATGTGAATTTATAGTTTAATTTTTTGTTCTTATTTTTTAGATTTGTGATTTTTGGATTTTAATTTTGTGTTTTTTGGTCTGTTTTTGTTGTTATTGTTGTTTTGTTATTGTTGTTTAAGACAAACTTAGATCTCAAGTGGTTTTTGGTTTTTATTTCTATTTTTTTTATTTAGATAAAATTAATAAATTAATTTTTTTAATTTAAATGTTGATGTGACATTTTTTAATGTCAAAATAATATTTTTTATTATTAATTTAATAGTTCTGTTTGTCACGTAAGACTTTGTCGTTAGGACACTAACGAAAATAACTAAAATGGATAACATTTTTTTAAATAGGGATTAAAAATTGTGAAAATAAAAGATAGGGACCAAAATGAAAATCGCGTAAAAATATAAGGATGAAAATATAATTTTCGTCTATTACATTCACATTAATCGACCATTTTTTCCCACCGTTAACAATAGGTCACATCAAATATAATTGTGAAAATAAATATAGAATTAGCTGTACTCTTAAAATTTTTGAAGTCATAGTTAAGCATCTAAATGGTCCCATGCTGATTTTGATTCTCAAAAAAAAATAAATGGTCCCATGTCACCTTCACCACTAAAGTTAATCATGTTTCGGTGTTTCCTGTTAGCCTCATGTCTATATATAAACGGTACCTAGCAAAGGCATTCACTAAAAACTACAAGGCTGAAAAGCAAACTAAAAAGGTTTCTATCACCCACTCCCAAAGCTCCCAAAAAAAAATGTGGTTGAACCTAAAATTTTTGAGTTGGCTAGTCTTAATTGTCGGTGCCATTCATTGCCAAGCTTATGTTCATCATACTTTTGTGGTAAGTAACTAATAGGATAAAATTTAAATATTCATTTCATGAAATGCAATTGTTTGATTTTCTACATCAAATATAGACATATATGTACATACACACACTGCATGCGTGTACATAGTTGTATACCTATTTAAAGTATTTGCAACAGAGTAGGTAAATAGCTATATCGCTATTTTAGCTACACCAAAACACAAAAAAGATGGTTGCAGCAGTGGAGCTAAAACTAAAAATTTTAGCTTCTCTCCTTTTCTCCATTTCTGCCCGTTGCTCCTCTCTACTCAGACCCCACCCTCTTTGTTTTTGCCTGTTGCTGCCGACCAAGCCCTTGCCCAGCGCCAACCACTCTATCTCTCATTTTCTCTCTCTAGATCTCCACCTCAAAGGCCGAACCTCCGAGCTTCACCCTCTTTCTGCTATCTCGCATTTTCTTTCTTTATTGATGGAATTTTTGGGGGTATTTTGTTTACAGTGTTTTCCGATGTGGCTCTTGTGGGGGCGGCGGTGTAGATAGAGTGCAAGAGAAAGAAAGACAAAGCTAAAGTAGAAAAACAAAAATGCAAGTGAAGATAGAGTGAAGAAAAGAAAGTATATGCATGTGGAGGAGAAAAACAAAGAGGAAAAAAGAAAAAAGAAATAAAAAGAAAAGAAAAGAAAGAAACGTGTATTTAGATGAAACCAAATAAGATAATGGGAAAAATAAAATAAAGGATAATAAGAAATTAAATTTAAGAAATATTACCACAATATTTTTGCAATAAATTTAAGTGGTAGGTTCTTACTATCTAATATTGGTGAGAATTTTTTTTTTTTTTTTTTTTTTTTTTTTTTTTTTTTATGGTGGTGGTGGTAGTGATAGTGGTAGTAGCAGTGGCTGTGATTGTTGTTTATTATAGAGAATATATTATTCTATCATGTGGTGGCAGCGGTAGCGGAAGAGTTGGTGGCGGCGGCAATGGTAGTGGCAACAGTAGCGGTTGCGGATGGTTGTGACTATTGTATATTGTAGTGGATATATTATTTTATTGTAGTGTTTATATTATTTTATTACGTTAAAAGCTAAAATAAATTCACTGCTGCAGCATATGAGTAAGTAAAATAGATAAAGTAATTATTTGTGGTGCTAAATAGTTAAATTTTTAGTTCCATTGTTGTGGATGCATATGTACACATGCTTTGTTATGAGTTATAGCATCTATGTGTGTAAACTTTGTATTGTAGGTAAAAGAAACTCCATACACGAGACTATGCAGCACAAAGAAAATCTTGACAGTAAATGGCCAGTTTCCAGGACCAGCACTACATGTTCACCAAGGAGATACAATTTTTGTCGATGTCCATAACCAGGGCAATTTTAACATAACTATTCATTGGTATCATTCTGATCCGTGCACATTTGTTTTGACAGAAGAAATCGAAATATGTAAGGAACTGCTAATTAACTATGCATTGTATATAATAATATTAATTTACAATTTTATAGGCATGGAGTAAAACAACCGAGAAATCCATGGGCAGATGGCCCTGAATATATTACACAATGCCCCATACAACCGGGTGGAAAGTTTAGCCAAAAGATTATATTTTCCACAGAAGAAGGGACCCTATGGTGGCATGCTCATAGTGAGTGGTGGCGAGCAACGGTTCATGGTGCTATAATCATTCATCCCAAGAAGGGAAACAAATATCCTTTCCCTCTTCCTCATGCAGAGGTTCCAATCATATTTGGTATTATAAAATTAGCCTTCTCAATATTTGGGACTTTATTTTTTTTGGTCTTTCAAATTTGAAGAGTCAAGCTGTATGTGCAACTTAAAAGTAAAGAAAATGTTACACAATTTGACCAAAAAAATATTTTTGAAATGACTGGAAATCTCTTATTATGCAGGTGAGTGGTGGAAGCAAGATATATTGGCAATTTATGATGAAACTATTTTTACTGGAGGAGCCCCTAATGTTTCTGATGCTTTCACTATCAATGGACAACCTGGTGTTCTTTATCCGTGCTCAAAACCAGGTCAAAGATTCCTAAAGTTTTATATGTATAGAAAGTTTATAATCATTTATTTTTGACCAAATGCTTCTAAGATTGACTTTACTAATTAGAATGAAAAGGGAGGAAGATTGAAGAGTACCGGTAAGAAGATAAACACACTGCTAATCCCATAGAAAACAGTGTCCCATCTTCCAAGGAAAAAAAGATAAAGTAGGAAACGATGTCTTTGACAGTATATATCCTAGTCCAAGTGGGTTTGAACGTTAAAATGTACACGGTGATCAGTTTTTATGAAAGCATGGTCTTATCACCAGCAAGCTAGACTTGGAACATATAATGGGGTTTGGTTTGTTAGTTTTTTGAACAGGCTTAAGCTTGCTCTTGATTAACTTTATTTCCTTTTATCCAAGAATTAATAATTAAGCATAATGACTGGAATTTTGATTTTTGAACCTCTATCAATTCGTCCTTAGGTCCAAACCTCTTCACCTAAATTATAATTAAGGTTAAGTGGCTGGCTTAATTAATTTCAAAGTTATAAATCTATAAAATAAAAGATTCAAGTCAAGTTATGTTGGCCTTGGCCTAAAGTACTCCCAAACAAACTCTTAATCATGTTTTGATTGCTAATGATAAATTATCAATTGACTTGAAAACTTAAATGGTTAGGAAAAATATGAATTTAATTATTTAACAATTTTCAAATACTTATCATCATATTTCTTATCCATTATTGTTCAAACCCCAGTATGGTTTTTTCTTAGTAAATATTTTTAGCACCCAAAAGCATGGAGTAGTTGATCATTCAGTAAAAAAACTCAACGAAAAATAGCACGGATTTGATTTAATATATGTTTGTAATGTGTGAGGGGTTTATTGCATTGAGTAGTTTTTTTTACTCAAAATTAAGGCATCTTAATTAGTATTAGTGCCACTTAGTTAATTTAAATGTAAGGCACTTTTTTTAATGAAAAATGATTAACTTTTTTCAAGGATTAAGGCTCATTGATTAATGATCCATATATTTTAAATTGATAAATAATAACATTTGATACGATACTTAGAGCTTAGACTTATTGAGGAAATTACTTGCAATTGGTAAATGTCATAGTTTAAATAGCAGTACCAAGACTCAGTGAACTTTAGCCCAATAAGATGCAAGTGGCGGTAATACTTAAAGATGGTTAGAATAATAAAGTCATCGTCTTAGCCCTAAGAAAGAAAAAAAAAATCATCCCTCTTGGAAAGACAATAACCGATTGTCAAGTTACTAAGTTGTTATCACATGGTACTTTTTTTTTTTTTTTTTTTAAGGACTATACTATTTTCCACAATTTTTACAAATGGTCAATTGTGAATAGTGAACAATTACTTTCACACATACATTAATATTAATTCATATATCATGATCATAATCACCGTTCTTAAGTAGCAAAAAAGATTACGGTACATAAGTTGTGTCCATAATCTCTTCTCCTGTTTTGTCTTTTTGGCTTAAGTGTTAGTCTACTAATGCAATTCGCTACTTGCAGACACATTTAAGCTAAAGGTTGATCATGGCAAGACTTATCTCCTCCGCCTTATCAACTCTGCCGTGATGGATATTCTCTTTTTTGCCATTGCCAAACACAATGTCACTGTTGTGGGAACAGATGGTAGTTACACCAAGCCATTGGAATCAAGTTATGTCACAATATCCCCTGGCCAAACCATTGATGTTTTGCTGAAAGCGAACCAGAAATCTGACCATTATTACATGGCCGCTAGAGCATACTCTGCTGCATCTGGTGTTGCTTTTGATAACACAACCACTACAGCTATTCTCGAATACAATGGAAACTATACCCCATCTTCACCTCCTTCCTTACCTAATCTTCCTTACTTTAATGATACCAATGCCTCAGTCAGTTTCACAAGTAGCCTCAGAAGCTTAGCCAATAAAAATCATCCAATCAATGTTCCAATAAACATAACCAATCATTTATTTTTTGTAATATCAGTCAACACGTTCCTATGTCCTAACAATTCATGTGCAGGGCCCAATGGGACCCGACTAGCCACTAGTGTCAATAACATAAGCTTTGTAAACCCATCCATCGATATATTACAAGCTTATTATGGTCATATCAATGGGGTATTTGGGACTAATTTTCCAAATTTCCCACCATATTTATTTAATTTCACTGCTGAGGGATTGCCATTGTACCTACAGACACCTAGACGTGGGACTAAGGTTAAGGTACTGGAGTTCAACACGACTGTGGAACTTGTCTTTCAAGGCACGTCTTTGGTGGGCGGGAATGATCATCCAATGCATCTCCATGGATATAGTTTCTATGTGGTTGGAATGGGTCTTGGAGACTTTGACAAGGACAAGGACCCATTGAGATATAATCTTGTTGACCCTCCTCTTATGAACACCATTGCTGTTCCCCTAGATGGCTGGACTGCCATTAGATTCAGGGCCAAAAATCCTGGTATGTCAAACTACTAAAACTATTTTCTTCTTTTTTTAATTATTTTTTTAATAACTCGCATTTAAGGTTCAATTTGTGTCTAGTGCATTGGAACACTATAATTGTCAATTTTGGATTCCATTAAGTATTCGGGATATTAAGGTTTAACTTGTGTCCAGTACATTAAAGTATTAGATATCATACATATCTGATCACATTTCAATTTTGTATTATATCCAATGCTCAAGATGCAACCTTTGCCCTTCACACATAATACTAAAATGATGATGATGTTGTTGTTTATGTTTTGTGATGATAGGAGTTTGGTTTATGCACTGCCATTTTGATCGGCATCAGACATGGGGCATGGCCATGGCATTTGTAGTGAAAAATGGAAAAGGTCGAAAAGAGCATGTTTTACCACCACCGCCAGACATGCCACCCTGTTGAAGTTAGCTGCAAGCTCCAAACACCATGTTGGTTCATTCCTCATGAGTAGTTACATCAAATTATAGGGGAGACATAAGCATTTATGAATTGGGCCAGTCCATTCATTTGCTTGTTTTTTTTTACTGTGCTCTTAATTTGTTCGGTATGTCTGTAGTGTTATTGTTTATAATTATAATTTGTGGAATTATTATCACGACAATCACTATTGCTTCCACAACAATTTGTGGAGGAAAATAATGAAATTGTTGTGGAAGAAGTAATTTATTTGTTCTTATAGTATATGGAATTAAATAAAGCTGTGTGATTAAGCGGTATGTAGAAATAAATCAAATATTATTATTGGCTAGATATTTGTATGATTCATCAAGATTGGATTCTCTCTCTCTCTCTCTCTCTCTAAATATATAAATATAATTTTTTTTAAAAGTTGCCCACATATTTTATTTAAGAGATTTTGAAAATGCAAACCCACATTCTTTGTCCACTATATTGGCCCAAATAGAAAATTCACTACTATCCCTAATCAATATGATAAGCATGTCATAGGTATTTTGATATAGATGAAATATGTTCCTTCAAATTTCAATGCCGCAATTCAAGTTGATTTAACTTTTCTTTAATGGAATTAGCATTTTTTTTTTCTCTAAAAAAATTATATATATATATATATATATATATATATGTGTGTGTGTGTGTGTCTATATATTGTTGGGTACGTTTTAAAATTAACCCCATTAATTCTTTTAGTTGAAAAAAGGCAAAGAGCCCAAACAATCTACAAGTCATGTGACGTTAATTTTGACACTTAAAAGGAAAATTCAAAAGAAAAACAAAAGGCCAAGCGTTCACGTGGTAGGTGGAGAAAACAAAGAAGATTAAAAAATAAAAAAAGAGGTTGAGAACATCAATCAAATCGAACAAGGAGAGGAGAAAAGATTTGCGTGGGTTTGGATTTGAAGGGATTTTAGTTCATTTAACTTTTACAAACTTTCTATTGTACCCACAATATTTTATAATTACGGAAGTTAACAGAGGAATGATATATTTATTCATTTATTTATATATCATCATTATTTTCTTCCATTTCCACCACATATCTAATTAAAAGAAAATGTTAAAGTTATTACAAATTTTATTACATAATTAATGTTTACAAACTGATGCAACAATAATATAATTGATATTAACCACCGTGCATTCTTGGTGCGGTGATCACTCTATAAGTGGTCATTCTATAAATATAAATACTTGCGGAGTATGAAGAGTACATGGTGAGGTTTAAGTCTCCAGGAAGGAATTTCACACATATAAACACTTAGATTAAGTTAGAATAGAGATTTTATCTTGTATAAAAAAAAAAAAAAATTTGATATCACTTCACCAATGCAACAAATGAATTCAAAAATTATTTTTTAGTGGTTGACTGATTGGTCACACAATAATTTATAAGAGTTAAATATATAATAAAATGTATGATACTAATTAATTCCTATCATCATTCTTAAAGGAGGAATATCTTCCCTTCTGTCCACCCATTTCCTCTTCTCTCCTCTGCTTATACTTCTCCAATATATCCTCCCCTCTCCTCTCCTCTCCTTCCAAACTTAAAAACAAAATAATTGAAATGAAGGAATGCAGAAGAGTTGGGTAGCCAATGAATTGGTAACAAAATTGTCGTATTAGTCCCATAGATAAAGTTATAATCTGTAAAAAATTGGACTTCTTAATGGGATAGTTAACACAATGGTTGAAGGGGATTGAGCTTAATTAATTGATTACTTGAAATCTCAATACAACTATGAATTTTATAGTTTGATCGTTTGAAAAGATTTTATAGTTTAATCTTAAACCTACATCACAAACAAATAATATGAACCAGAACAATTTTTTTTAAAATTTTAAAGAGACTATATTACAAACAAAGAGAAGAATATCAAAGATTTATATATATAATTTGATTCTAAGCTAAGCCTACATCTACAGGTGGTGATGAAAATAAAATTTCAATAAAAAAATTAGAGCGATTACAGTAATAATACAAAATCAATCTCTCTCTCTCTCTCTCTATTTTTTACTATATCAAAATATATACCCCTACCGCTTTTCTGTCAAAAAAAAAAAAACCCTGAAAGCACTTCCACTGCTCATAGTTAGCATATATACCCCAAGAAATATATAGCCTACGAAAAAACCAAATTAGTTGGGTGTCTAAGAACTTAAGCATGGGGGTGTAAATTGATGTCGGTTAGTTTAGCAAATCGTGGTTAACGTTCCAAGCCGTGCGTGTAGAACAAGTATTCCTCCTAAGTTGTCTCGAAGTAACTGTCGTTCCATTCTAGATTTACAATTTCAGACAAGACTGCTGTGAGGCTGTAGTGAGTCAAGACTTTCTCTCCATTTATGCCATGGTCCTTTAATTTCAGCAGGCGTGAACCACGTTGGGTTAACAGAGATGTCAGGCTTGAAATTGATGGATCTTTTAATGATGTTATTTTTTATTTTTATTTTTATTTTATTTTTTATGTATGTAAATAAAAAAATATATAAAAATATATATAATATTATTTAAAAATCGATAACATACGGACCACACCACTGGACCATAATTTCGGCTTAGCAAAAAGATAAATTCCAGCTGGTGTGAACCACTTTGCAACGGAAATGTCAGGCTTGAGGTTGATGTATTGTGACTGCAATTTTGTGGTTGTCGTGACGCAAATATGAAAGGTTAATTTAAGTGTAAAACTCTTGATTTTTTTTTTTTCTTTGGATGAACTGCAAATCTAGTGAAAAAGCCCTCAATGACTGTATATTTTATTGAATTCTTTATTTACAATGAACCAAATGTAGGATTATTTTAGAGATTGCTAAGATTTTATATTTTCTTTTCTTTTTTTAATTGACATCGCTAAAAATTTACTTTTTAATGTCTCTATTTTTTTTTCCCAATCTATTTCATCACTGTGAGTGAAATACTACTTATCAGAAAAGAATCTATAAATTTATAATGATTTACTCGGTAAAAGATAAAAGTATGTAATTTCTTTTTACTCGTTTATTCCAATAGTAAAAAATATGTACATGCATGTAATATACAAGCATTATAATTAACTGAAATTATTGATAGATTCACGTGTATAATTCTGACATGCAACAATTAATTGATGACGATGATAATAATAATAATAATAATAATAATAATAATAATAATAATAATAACTTGTGCGTGCAACTAATAAATCTAAGTACAATAAGATTTCAGTCAAGAAACAAATTAAAAGAATCATAATACTTTAATTATCGAAAGAAGAAATTAATTTCATTAGATACATTAAAAGGTAACTACATCTTAATTAAACCCTGCCATAAGAAAGTGGCCGGCCCTAGAGCCCAATAGACCTATATCCATTATCATTAATTGATGTGCTCTTTATTTTTGTTTTGTTTTTTGACCATGCTCTTTATTTTTGTTCTTTCAATCACTATTTTTAGACCTGGACTGGGAGGTTGGACCGTGAAAACCAAGAACTGTGATGAAAATCGGTTTTTTAAGCTTAAAGAACAGGATTTTTTGTTAATTCCGTGAACCCTAAAATCGGAATTGGAGAGCACGAACCAGTGGCAAGAACCGTGCAATCCAACCTCTTAGCAATTTTTTTTTTTTTTTATAAAAACAACTTAACACAATTTTGTTCTACTTAATTAAATTATCCATCTGTTACAAGGAATAAAAAAAATTATAATTAAAATCCTTTCAAGATATTCAACTTTACTTCAAAAATTAATCATAAATTTTAATGTTTTCATGGTTGTTATTTTATTTTATTAACTTTCTTATTTAATTATTAAATATATGCTTGAAAATCATTAAATTTCCCTTACATATATAGATGTATTAGTCAATTTTGCTAATTTTGCAAGAATTGTAAACAAACATGTGTTGGGAAATTTAATATAAAGGGAAACAAAAAGTGAAATCTGTTAGATAACAATATAAATGTAAAGAAAGCATGAAAGTAATGGCATGTTCATCCAAGAAGTTAATGTAAAACAAAGAATTCCTAATTTAGACATGTTTATTCAAGCATGTTAAAAAGGTAAATAATAACTTAGAAGTGTTCATCCAAACATGTAAAGGAAAATAGAGAATTGTCGTGCTATTTGTCATCTACACAATTGCAAAGAGAAAAACAAAACACTTAAGCATATTTGATCATCCAAGCAATTATGGGAAAAAAAAAAGTAAAGAAAATCCCTTAGACATGTTCACTTAGAGAAAATAAAATTATTTAGACATGTTTGTCCAAGCATTTAAAAAAAAAAAACAACTACCTAGACATGTTCATCTTAGCATTCAAGAGAAAGTTGCGCATTAGCCTAGAAGTGTTCATCTAAGCACATAAAAGGAACATCAATGAGATATCTAGACATATTCATCCAATTATTTCGCCGAAACTTTAGAAAATTTGAATGTCATGTGTCATGGGATTAGGGAATGTTATTACATTAATTTCATGTGAAAATGCATTGTATTACAAGAAACCAATGCAATATCTATATTTGTTAAAAAACAGCATGGGTTATGAGAACAAATTTAACATATAGATGAAAGATCAAGGATTGGCATGCAAAAGGGATTCATGTGATGAATAGCTAATCATTTGAACATGTTGGAGGAAAAAAGAAAATCAAGCATGTGACAAAAAACAAAAGTTTAAACATGTTAGAAGAAAATGAAAATCAAGCATGTGATAGCAAACAAGAGTTTAAGCATGTTGGAGGAAAATGAAACTTAAGCATAGGATAACAAACCAACGGTTTAAGCAAACTCAACATTTAAACATGAATATCAAACTAAAGGCTGGATATAAAAAATATATAAGATCATAAACTCAAGTCAATGCAATACGTATAGTTTATATATGCATGACAATTCATATAGTTTATTAATATGATACATTATATAAACGAGATTAAAAAGAAAGAAACCAAGTAATGGAGAGAGAGCTTAATCAAAATCTACATATATTTTATGAGAACTTAAAGGAAAGAAAATCAGCAATTTGAGACAAATTATAATGAATCTTAATATTTTCTGAAAGACTAAAGAGAGAACAAGAGATACAAGGAATAATAAACTAGTGCAGAAATTTAAAGAACATAATTAACTAATGTTGGGGGCGGTTTTTGTGTGTAGCCACGTGTCTTCTGTTGAAGGTGTGAATTTGCTAGATTTGGATTTGTTTTGGGGAGTCCAATCCAGAACTTGATGTTAGGCCACGTAGACCAATGGCTTCCAGTGCATTTTTAAACCTACAAAATAGATAAAGCCCAAAGTTTTAGAATCATGATAATGATTGAAATAAATAAATAATATATTTAATTGAATTACTTTGATTAAATGATTAGTTGAACATCATTATTATGTTTATTTAGTGATATGCAATATTGGAAAGTAATTAATTAAGTGTCATATGTCCAATAATGGGATGAGTCTAATAGTCCATATCCAGCTGTGGTATAGTTCATGTTCAATGTAATAAGATATGTCTAGCAATGGTTTTTGTCCAAATAATACAGATCCAACTGTGGTTAATGTCCAAACATTACACATCCAGCAATGGTTCCAGCGATGCAATAGTGATGAGTTAATGTATATTTAATAATGTAATCTTGAAGATAGAAAAATATTGACTTATTTTTTATGTTTCTGACTCCAGCTGTATAGCATCACTTTATTCTTTGTATGATTTGTGGCTCCGTCATATAGTGTTAATAAGCTAATAACATTCTAGCGGCATAATAATTTGAGTACAGCAGTACAATAATAATGAATTAAAATATACTTAATAGTAGAATTTCGGAGATAAAAATATGATGATTTATCTTCATAGTTTGTAGCTTCAATCGAATAACATCAGTTGACTTATAACATTTCAGCAGCATGATAAAATGAATCTAGCGGTACAATATGATATTATGAGTCCTTTCATGGTGACTTCATGATTGAAGGGAAAAAATGGGTAAAACTGGAGAGAGAGAGAGAGAGAGAGAGAGAGAGAGAGAGAGAGAGAGAGAGAGAGTGTGTGTGTGTGAACATATCCAGCTGTGTGCATAGGTTGGTTAAGTTTATTATTTTTAGGGATAATTACAAATTACCCACTTGTGGTTTGCCTCTAATTTGATGTGTCTACTCGTGGTTTAAATTTTGACACTTTACCCCACCTGAAGTTACTTCCGTGTAGTCTCTGTTACCCACTTTTGTTAAAAAAAGGGGTAAATAAGTCTTTTTACACCCAGTTTATGTCTCGCTCCTCCCAAAACAAGAAAAAAAAAAAAAAACAAAAGAAAAACAAGATTAAAATATGGTATTAGTTTCTCACAATTCACAAACATGAAGAACATACACAAATGTGAAGAACATAAACCCAAAAAACTAATACAAATTAAATCAAGAAATACCATCAAAGTACAAACCACAGATCTATCAAAATACAACTAATAGAGAAACAAGATCAAAAAGTGGTATTGACCTCTCCCTCAATTCACACAAATCTTGAACATGAAGAACATATACCCAAAAAAATCAAACTCAAATCAACCTCCACAAATATATATTTGCCTTGTTGTCTCTCTTTCACCGCGAAGGTTACTAATTTGTTCAAAGAAAAAAAAAATCAATGGCCGACCACTCACACCTGTTCTTCTTCAACAATCTCTCTTTAAACCCCAAACCCAGCCATGGTCGACCACTCATAGCACATCTCCGCCACTCCAACACCACCTCAGATGGTGGTTCTCAAGCTCTTCTGTACTTCAACATGATCTTCCCCTTCCACAAACTCATTAGCAACCCCATCACCCAGGTCTGAGAGAGGAGAAAAACAATTATGAACCACCCATGGATATCGACCAAGGATTAGCAACACCACTGTCAGACTCGGAGCCTCAATCTCCGATGTCGTTGAGCTACCCACCATAATACCGGTGGACCCAGAGTCACGATAGCCTCGTCCATAAGTAACCTCGGCATCGGAGACTAAGTCCAACAAGAAACCCACCTTAACGGAGCCGAGAACCACAGCGTCAGAGTTACTACAAGCCCCCAAGGTTTTTCCGGCCACTGGATGTCCAAGAACTCTTGACAGGATGGGTGCGAGAAGCTTCAAATCTTGATCAGAGCTGGATATCGGCGATGTACCTATTGTCAAAGCCTTGGGCATCGCCGATGTCTCTATTGACTCCATCGATGGCTTTGAGCTTTCTCCTACCACACTTACACTTTGACTCACACTCACGCCTAACCCAACAGGAAGATCTCAGAGAGATATTTCATGTATGAAAATTTTTGATCTTGTTCTGGGTTTGAAAAATTTTTGATCATGTGTTCTGGGTTTGAAATTTTTTTGATTTAAGTCATATTCCAAGAGATGCCCATTTTGATCTTGTTTTTTTTTTTTTTTTTTTTAATTCTTGTTGATGCTGTATTTGAAAGTTGGTGGTGTGTGTTAATGTAGGAACTATCTGAAATTGCTCCCTTAAATCCCATTTTTCATGGTGGTTTGTGTGTTTAGATTTGAGTTTTTAGCTGGGTTTAGATCTCATTGTTGCCGGCGTTGGGTTTGTTGTGGTGGATCTGCTGGGTTTGTGTGTTTAAACATGCAAGACATCAACTGAAAAAAGAAAAAGAATATTAATTGATTGAATCAATCAAATCAAACTCCACACAACATTTGGGAGTGAGTGTGTTTTGATTTGTTTGGGCTTTGGTTTTTTACATATTTTGTGTTAGAGTAACGATTGAGGGAGATGTGTGTTATGGTAGAGTAATGGTGGGAATCACAGCTGGGTAAAGTGTCAAAATTTAAATTACAGGTAGACATATCAAATTAGAGGCAAACTGTAGGAGGGCAAAGTGTAATTATCCCTTATTTTTGTAATGCACTTAAATGATTTTTCCCATGTAATACTCTTTTAGTTTTTAGTCAAATATAAGTGTTACTACCTTTCATAAGAAGGACTTTTACTATTAGAAATTTATATCTCTCATGAGAATGACTTTAATATGAAATTATTGTGCCTTCTAAAAGGACTTTTAGTCTTTAATGTTCATATGCCTTCCATGAGAATCATGTGTTTGGTATCTTTTAAGATGTATGAAGATGGTAAGACTTATATATGTTTTGTAAGATAGATTAGAAATATATGTGAGAAGTATGTATGCATAGTTTGTGAGGAATGTGTTTGTAAAATATATGGAAGTATGAGATAGATAATATGAAGGTTAAGTATAGTAAATACATGAGCTTATAATTGCTGTTGGAGTTGTTTTTTGTGTTATGACATTGGTTATGTTGCTTTCTAAGAAGAGAGGTATTGTAAGAGAAATATTGTAAGAGAAATAGAGAAAGAAATGGAGATGTGTTTATAAGTAGTAAAATTATGATAATTCAGAATAATAGTGTGTGGGAAAGATGGGTAATGGATAATGGTGTGGTGTAATAGGTGTGTTGTAATGGTGTTATCTAAGAAGAAATATTTTGTAAAAGAGATGAAGTATGGAAATGCTTAGAGATATGGGCAACAAAGTGAATGAAGTTTTAGAATCAGGGGGTGAGAGAGGGATGAATAGTGTGTGTTAATGTGCGGCTTGGTCTTCTTTATATAGAGTTTAGTATGTAACTAGAGTAGAGTTAGTTGAAGAGAAATTTAACAAATAAGGAAAAGTCTTTGACAAAGTAAGTAGTTTCATTAATAGGGTTTTGTTTTTTAGCCAAAAGAAAAAAGTTTGAGACTTTAAGGTTGTTGCTGCTACTGTTAGGTCTACAACAGTAGTTGTCCTAGCATAGCTGGAGAATATTAGTTATGTGAGACCTTTTGCTGGAGAAAAATATTTTGCATTAAATTCATGGGTTTGGCTAAAAATGGTAAGATAAATTTTATGGGATCTTCCTATTTCCGGTACTGCAGTTGGAGGCTAAGGATCTTAGCTTAAAATGATATGATTTCTTTTATAAGACCCTTGGTTCTTTGGGTATGGCAGCAAACTGCTGGGATTAGGCATTAATGGGTTGATGATTTTACTTTCGGACATGTGTCAGCTGCCTAAGTTGCTGTTGGAGCTGTTGCAGCTTCTGCTGGAGTTAAGGCAGTTTCTACTAGAGCTATTGTTGGTATTTTTGGCTATGTTTCATTTTTTTGGAAAATCATATGTTTAGTCCATATATAATTTTGATAAATAAAGGACTAGTTGATTGATATTTGATGAAGTTTTAGAGATATAATTATGGTCTCTTTGTGTTTTGACCAAATCTTGGAACAAGGAGAGCATTTAATAATAGAAATGAGATATTAATATAGATTTAGCCACGTGCTTAGGATTAATTTAAATAAAAATAACAATATAATTTATATGAAATAATATGATTGCATTTTTAAACTTATATTATATGATGAACATTAATTTTTTATGTAAAAAGTATGGGGAGTTTTATTATTTTAAGTGTTATGTGATACGAGAGGCTTACCAGATACTACCTATTGCACACTGACTCATCAGAGTTCAGGGAATTGAAGAAGACTTGCTAAATAATATGTTTTTCTTTATCAACTTTGAATCAGCTTTACTGAACATACTTCTTGGCCCTTCATATCACGACTCCCAAAATTCCCCCGATGAGACTTATGAGCTTGAATCATAAGCCGAAAATGAGATGTTATGCCATGAGCTTGAACTATGGACTTTGATGAGATAGTATCGCCATGGCTTTTGGATCATGGGCTTCAGCGTCATTTTGTGAATATGGGCTCTTTTGGGCTTTAAAAGAGATTTTTACAAAATCGATAATTTGTTAATGTGGTGCAAGTTGTTAATGAAATAAAGCTATGTGGTGTGAAAAATTTGTCCTCAACAACTATTTACCAGCATAGAGCATAATTAAAGGGGGGAAGTGACCACTTAAAGGGTTAGGGAGAAAGCAAGGAAGTACTAAACTACAACCAAAGTAAGAACAATGTTTGCACAACATCTTTTCTTTTCTGCTTTCTCACTAGCTCTCCAAAAGGAATGGGGTGCTGAAAATGGAAGAGGTCTTCTCTATTTATAGGGAAAGGGATGGCTTAGCTTTAAAGCTAAGTTATTAGCTTTCTTTTGAAGCTAAAGGAGAATATAAACCTATTTAAATAAGCTAGAACAAATTTGGCTTTGATCCCCATTTGAAATTTTGAAAGAAAGTTGAAGATAATGTTAAATTTGTGTTATCTTCTGCACCTATTTCATATTTTGGCTCTAACTTTCTGCTCAAAATTCCAATTGATATAGGTTTGGTGTTTTTGAAAGGCAATTTAATTCTCTACAAATTTTCAAAAATAGAGAAAATCAAATTTCAACTTTTTCTAGGCCAAAAATGTGATTCAAGTTGCTGCTGAAAATTGTAACATTTTTTAGCCTTTTCTGTTGTTTTTGAAATTTTTCATGGATCATTTCTTTTTCTCTATCCAAATTGTTTTTCAAAAGAGCAGATAAGATGCCATAAAAGAAAAACATTTTTTTAAAAATGAATTCTAGTCAAAATTTATACTTAATTAATTTTAAATTAATTCTTGTTGGAACCAATCAAAATCAAATATTTAAAATAAGATATGATCAGGCCCATTGTGTAGGTGAGCCACAATCATTGAAAATTGTTTGTACGATAATTTTAGATCAGGTGGTCCAATCAAGACCCATGATAAACCATTGTGATCGTTAGAGCATCAAGATTTGTTTTGTATCACAAATCTGAAGATCTAACTGCTGAAATTATGATCATGCCCTTGGTGCAACATTATTATTTTGCCCTTAGTATTGGTTAAATGCAACTTGTAAAATGGGGTGTCTACAGTGCATTTGCACATTTCGCAAGTAGGATTGCAACTGGTTCGTGAGTTACTGACTCGCGAAATGTAGGAAAAGACAATTTTTAAAGGACTCGAAAATTCAGTTTTCAAAATCCTTGTCTTTTTGCACTTTGCGACTCCTACCCACCAAAACTCAAAATTTCTTCCAAAACTCAACCAAACTCTTTCGGATTTCTATTCTACTACTTCTCTAAGGTATTTTCCATCTCTTTCGATCTTTCAATTCCTTAGATTTTGTTCTAGAATGCTTAAAACCTAGGGTTGGGGTTTATTTTTGTGTTGGGTTGGAAAAACTTAATTTCTTGTAAAAATTTTTAATTTTGTTGATTGAGCTTAGTCCCATTTGTGTTGATATTGTTTGTGTTAGCCCCTTGTGGCATTTTTAACATGTATTTAAGGCATATTTTCATATGTTCAAGCATTTTGTCTCATATAGGGTAATTGTATGCATGCTAAGTGTTTGATAAAATGCTTCTTAGACATTTTTACACTCGTTTGGAATTCGATGAGTACCAAACTTTGAGGATTGCCATGTTTACTTAATTGTATTTCTATCATTGCTTATGTGCTTTACATACTTTGCCACATGGGTACTTGTTCATGCTTTGCTCATGCATTGCACATGCACACCTGATGCACACACCCTATTACAATGGACATGTCATGCATATTTTCATGCTCTTTGCCTAATTAGACCTATAGCATTGTTTTCATGTCTTTGTGTTCTAGAACATGCTTTTTTACTTATTTTTTAAGAGTTGTTTACTTGGTTTTTGTACTAACTTGCATTTAATCAAGTTTGTTGCCATTTTTGTGTATGGTTTATGTTTATATGGCTATTTTGCAGATGCCTCATCAATCTTCATGCAGTAAAGAGCCTCTGATTGATCTCACATCATCTCCAGTATCAAATAGGACTCAACAAACATCGGCAAATTTTGATAACAAGAGGTTCACGACTCTTCTAGACTCTCAAACCTTCAACAACAACTTCAAGAATGCCCCAGTTGGGGTAGAAAGAATTGTGAGGTTTGACACGTTGGGATCAACTTTCATCCCTAAAATCTTTGCTGACAGATTGGATAGCTTGTTTGGTGGTTTTGAAGATCCTCTTAAGGAGTTGGTCGAGGAATTCAATTCTAACACCTGGTTTACCAGAGCTAAACTAAAATGTTGGGTTTGTGGAAAGGACTTCGTCATCACTTCAGACTATCCAACAAAGATTCTTCAAATGAATTGTCCGATAAATGTGGATACATCCCCTTATGATGACAGATTGTCTCTAGTTGTCCAAATTCTTGAAACATTAGGAGCAAATCTTGAAGTTTCCTCCACAGGTACATCAATTGGTACTTCAAGATTCAAGCCAAAAATGAAGAATCTTATATTGATTATGTACTCAAACCTATACCCATTGACCAACACAGGTTTCATCAGCCTTGGAAGAGCCCAATTCCTCTATGATCTTATTAATGGAGTTCAAATTGACATTTATGCTCACATTTTTCAGATTTTGGGTAGGACTGTAGGACGATTAGTTGTAAGGACATGTCTTCCTTTTTGCAGTCTAATTATGAAGATTCTGACTCTCAAGGGCATCCATCCTCCTAAGAATGGAACGGTCTTGCCTCGTCAAGGTCTGATTTCCTTGCATTTTCTTTAGAGCATCAAGGTTCACACTTTCGCTAAAAAGGCAAAAAAGAGTCCTTAATAGCCTTTAAATAATGGATCTAGGACTTCCTCTCCTGCCTCTCCCATTCGGAAGAGCTCAGCTGCTCCTAGTGTCTCCACACTCCCTGCGACATTACCTCCTCACACTCTGGAGCCTTAACCTTCCAACACTCAATCTCAGCCAAGATCATCTATCCCTCACATGGATAGGATGATGACTTTGATGGAAGGATTGCATGAGCACAGAATTGGACTTACAAATATCATGTATTCTCACAATAATCATGTTCAGCTCATGGTTCTATTGACACCTCATTTTGCAACCCACATTTAACTTCACTTGGAGGGTAAAAGGGTAATTTTTCTTTGAAAATATGCATCTTGATTCTAGTCATTAGATCCTTAATTTCATTTCACCAAAATGATCTTGATGTTGTAACGATCAAATCGACTGGTCATAAGTCCTAATCGGACCATCAGATTGAAAGTTATCATCAATTCAAGTTTTAATGACCGAGGTGCACTATCACAAATTGAGTCCGGCTATATGTAATAATGAACAATTGATTCCAATTGGTTATAATTATAATCAATTTGAGATTAATGATGTGTCCTAATTTGATTGTTTAGGACTGCATTTTATGGTAAGGTTGCAAACACCTAATTAATTAGATAGTTAAATATTAATTATTCAATGAGTAATTTGTACAATTATATTTTAATTAGAATAAATTTGGAACCAATTAAGTTTAAAATGAGAGTGATTGGAGCCATTTAATGTTAATTGGGAGCTAATTTGGGACCTATTAAAGTTAATTGTGTTGAAACCATTTTTTAACAAATGACCTCTGCTCACCGTCTCATCGATATCTCTCAGAATATTTTGAATTTGTGAATGAGATTAATTTTCCCAGAAACTAGACATCTGGGGCTTCAATTTGAGCACAAAACGAAACAATTTCGATCAGAATTAAGTCAGATATGATTTTTCTAAGTTGGTTCTATAGGTTGTTACAGCAGCTACGGGAAAACTGAATTTTGGCTTGCTCCTCACTCCCACAAATCTCTACATTTAATACTCTAGATTTCCCCCAAGGCTAAAATGAGGTCTAGATTTATGATTATTTGTCAACCCTCATTAATGATCTTCCATTCATATTTCCTCCACCACTACTGTATAAACCCCTCTTTTCCTTCATTCCAAGACACACAAAAAACTCCTCTCTTCTCCTCTCTTGAGTTCTAGGAAGTTGAGTAGTCTTGTCATATCTTGGTCTTCTTGAGACTCAAGATATTGAGTGAAACTCACTCTTCCTCTCCTAACTCTTTTCTCCTCCACCCTTAGGACCTCCCTCAAGACTCTCCTCATCCACCATATAGATCTTGCATAAAGGTATAATCCTTTTCCCTAATTGTATTTTTGTGTTGTCATGATGAGAGTTTAAGATTAAAGTATGATAATAATCATTTAAATTCCTTTGAATATGTGTGAATGTTCTTAATTGTTCTTATTTTTCTTCACATGTTCTTGGTTGTTCTTCACATGTTCATGCATAACACTAGTTTCGATCTTAAATCCACATCAAAAACATGAAAAATATGTTTGTTTAATAATTCTTTTAAATTCTTGAATCTAGGATATCACCATCCACACACATTCACTAGAATTTATTTTTCAATCCAAATTAAATGTTTAATAAATTGAATTAGGGTTTATCACATGCACACAATTCAAATTCAACATGCAAATTGATTGATAACATATTGGATGATTTGATATGAATGTTGGCTACTATAGTCTAGAAGGCCGGTTTCACTAGGCAAGGTGGGTGCCTAACACCTTCCCACCTTGTAACATAGCCTCCAAACTTAGATCAAAGGTTAATAGACCAATGTTTATCCTTATAATTTTCAATTTTTAGATTGTAACTAAGAAACAAAGCTATGAACTTTATCTTAGATTGTATCTAGGATCAAAGCCATGTAATTTTCCTATGATCAATATAAATTCAATTGAAAATAAATAAAATGAGGAATTTTTCAATTTTGATTTTCTTATTTATCTCAATAATTAAATAAGTGGCAACTCCATTGTAAAATCCTTAATCTAAAGGGGAAAATATAACTAGTCGAACCTCCATTTTGTGAGGTAATAACATGACTCCATCCATTCGCATGGGTTTAGCCCAATACTCTATATAAGACGGGTTGAGGGCGCGGTCTCTCACAGTAGCAACTCCACTGGGGATATTGAGGGCTGAGCTTCAATTGGATTATGGTGGCCAACCATATCATTGTTTGTTTATTGCTTTTTCTATATAATATGTCATTATATTGCATGTCATGCATCATTTGCTTGAATAAAATTTATTTTATTTGTGTGCAAGTCCAGAAGCCTGGTAGTATTAGCCGTGGATTATGGTCTTCCTGAGACTCACATACCCAGTGGTGAACCTACCTCCCATTGCGACAAGGATCATCATGGTTATGCCATGGTGGTTCATAAGGATAAACTGTACCGTTCGGACCAACGCGGCGCTCCTAGCGTCACAAGTTGGGAGGTATGATGTCCTAACTTGTGGGAACCTTTAACCTACCTTTTACCCATATTTTAATAACCCATAGAACCTACCTTTAGGTCGGTCCATGTAAATTGCATTGCATTATGCATGTGTTTGGTTGTTGTTTGAACCCAAGTTTAACGCTTGAGCCCATTATAATTTTTTGAACCTTGTATGCTATGAATGAACCTAAGCCCAAATGCTTGTGATTGAAGCCTACTTAATATGGAGGCCCAATTTTTTTTCTAGAGAAAATATAACATGTGTGCATGCAGTTTTCCATGTGCAAGCGCAATCAAGTGAAAGTGTAGACCTTTAAAGTTCCAGCTTAAGTCAACCAAGCTCATCGCCAAATTCATTTGCCAACCCAAACTCATTTCTTGTAGCCATGGTTGAAGAGAATACATCGAATGAGCCCATGACCAACTTCCATGAATTTTTCAATACTTTGGTGGCGAGCCAAGCCAAACTTCATGAAGAGTTCAACACTTTAAGTCAAAAGCTCAAAGGAAAAGATACTATCACTTTCCAAAATGATGAAGTGCAAGGCCCACAATTGACTGAAAGTGAGAAAAAGCTAAAGGAGCGCTTGGATCAAATGGAACAACTATTTCAAAAGTTTCGGTGGAAGGAAGATGCCATGAACTTCCATTCTCTTTCTCTATTCCCATAAGTAAGAGCTCCACCCAAATTCAAGATGCCAAGCTTGGACAAGTTTGATGGAACAGGTTACCCCAAAGCCCATTTGAAGATGTACACAAGGGCCTTCCAACCCTTGGGAGCTATTGAAGAACTTTTGGCCTAAATAACACACTTACTGGGGCTGCTCGTCATTGGTTTTTGAATCTTGAAGACTCTAGAATCACTACTTGGGAGGACATTGCCAATGAATTCTACAAGCAATACAAATACAATATAGAAGTGGACATTACTAGGCATGATTTGGAGATGACCAAGCAAAAGCCCAAGGAAACTTTATCAGTCTTTATCACAAGATGGAGAGTTAAAGCAACCCAAATGACAAATAGGCCCAAAGAAGAAGTGTAAATCCAAATGGTGGTGAAAAATTTGTTGCCCATATACCACAAACATCTCTTTTTCCAATACTTTCTCAGCTTTAAAGCCTTGATCATAGTTGGTACTCAAGTGGAAGATGTTTTCAATGAAGGAAGCTACACTTCTAAGAAAGCGGCAACCCACACCACCAATGAGGAAGCAGTCAATGTTGTAAATTCTCAAGCATCATTGATTACCAATCCTAGGCCTCGAAGGAAGTTTAGTGAAATCCACATACCCATGAGCCAATTGCTTGAAAGGCTCAAAATTGAGGAATATCTCAACCCACTTGACCCTCACCCTCATCCAAGCCCGCTGCCAAAAGGGTATAAGCCACATGAGTTCTGCAAATATCATCAAGAACCTGGCCATCAAACAGACAAGTGCATCAACCTGAGACATGCCATTCAAAATCTAATTGATGAAAAAGTCATCACTCCACCTTTATCCGCTGGTCGATCAAACTTTGCCTAAGTTCAATTCCACAAGTTGTTGAGCAAAAACTTTTTTTTTTTTTGGTGTGCTTATTTAGAGTGTGTTGTTGATCAATAAATTCATGATTGGTGCATTTTCATGTTTGTTTTTGTTTCATTTTGTTCATTACCAAAATAAAATAAAATAAAATAATTTTCAAGATTTCCAAATCTTTCCCAAAAAAAGAGAGAAAAATTTTCAAATGAAAAAAGTCTTTGGACTAGGGGCATTGAGCCCTTAAGTCATTTAAAAAAAAAAAAAAAAATCTTTGAACTAGGGGCATTGAACTTCCTAGTGACTTTTTCCAAAATGCCCAATTTTTTCTTTCAATGATTTCAAGATCAAAAAAATAAATAAAAGTTCCATTTTCAAAATGGTACATGAGGATCCCTTGGACAAAACATTTTCTAAATCTTGTTGTTTAAAGGCTTGAGCAATCAACTTGTACCAAGGAATGATCAATTTCATTTGATCCAAGAAAAGACTTTTGCTACTTGACTTAGAATATAAGAAGAAATGGTCGGCAATAAAAAAGAATCCATCTATCAGAAAATCCCAAGAATCCATGTACTTGATCCAATTTTCAAAGGTCTTTTGTTTCACAACATTAGAGCATTCATACTTTTTGCTTTAAGATAAATTTATTAAAAGTGCTTGAGTCACTATGCCTACAAGAAAGCATTACTAGGGATAGGAGGCCATCTTTGGTTAACCAAATTCTTTCCTCTTACCTAGAATGTTCATTATCCATTGATAGCCCATTTAAGCCTTCAAATATTTAGCATTTTTCTTGCATGAACCCACTAAAATCTAAACCTGGCGTAGGAAAAATCAAGATATGCATACTAAATCTCATGTTGAAGAGGACTCAACCTGGTAGCTTTGAAGCTAATTGATGAATCTCTTCTAGAAGACATGAAAGACAAGTGGAGAATTCATTAGGCTAAAGACAAGAGATCATCAAAGAAAAATGAGGTTTCACACAATCAAGGAAAGAAAAATGAAATTCTTGTGTGTATCAAGTTTGAAGAGCCTAGAATTCATCATGCCAAGAGGAATATAAGGTTCATCCAAAAGAGAGTTCATCAAAAAAGGAAAAGATTCATCAAGCACCAAAAAGTGCAAGTGCATTGAGGAAGAAAGAAGTCTAGAGAGTGCATCAAAATGACCAAAAATCATTGAGTTGAGAAAAAAGAAGGCAAAAGGTCCCCAAAAGTTCATTCAATCAAGAGATGAAAAAAAAAAAAACGCCAGGCTGAAAACCCAAAAGGGCAGTCTAGGCAAAAGCTAGGGCCAAAAAGGAAAGAAAAGAAAGAAGCCTGCTAGGCTGAAAACCTAAAAGGGTGGTCTAGGCAAAAGTTGGGGCCAAAGAAAAGAAGAAAAAGATAAAAAAAATTGGAAAATCCTACCAAGTTGGAAACTTGAGAATGCAACCTAAAAAGAGAAGAATTTCAAAAGATGAAAGTCTAGATGTATGATTCAAGATGAGTGAGCATAAAAAAAAAAGTTGATACAAGTGACCAATGAAAACTAATGGGAAGATGACAAAGAAGAAATGGGAAAACTCCTCTAATACTTTATTTTTGAGTAATGCATACTTGGGGGAACATCATAGGGAATTTTGAGCCTTTTGATATCATTCATTTCATAACCTAAACCCGGCCTATATTACAACCCATGAGTAAAGACCACCTTGAAGTCTTGCTAGTTGTAGGCACATCTTAAACTCTAATATTATTTTCTCTTGAATTAAAAAGGAAAAATGCTTAATATTGTCAAACCCCACTGGATGATATGTCCAAGGAGAAAAATTCTCAAATCCTCAAATGACTCAAAAGAACTTTCAAACTTGGAGCACTCTCCTTGTTTGCACCCAACAATGTGATTTCTAAAAATTATCACATTTCATTTCTTGATTGCCTTTGGAGACTTAATTTGACAATGTTCAAAAGAAAGAAGCAAATTTTGATTACAAGAGTTTAATAATCTTGATCCTTCATAATTAAAGAGATTTGTTTGATTCTTAAACACTTTGATTTGACAAAATGGTTGTTCAAAGGATCACAGCTTGTTCCAAAAAAAAAAATGAAAATTTGTTTTTTCAAAAAAAAAAAAAAAAAAACATTCTTTTCCAAAATTCAATTATCTGAACTACGTCTTGATCTGATCCTCTATGAGAGAGGTACGTAAGCAGCCTTTCAAAGACTCGGTCCCAATCACCCAAACAACTTTAGGGCTAGAAGTCAAAATAATGTGTCAAAATTGTTTGGATGCATGTTAGGCTAAGCCCATTTGTTTTGCATCAAGCATGCTTAAACTTGGGTTGTATGCGGATATGTCCTTCTTGCATGAAAGCATGTTTTCGTTTAAGGCATCAATCCATTTTTTTGCTAGCATGTCCACACTAGGGGCATTGGCCAAAAATGTTTTCATGATAATTGGTTTCTAACAATTTAGAGAAAGAAAGCCATTTTGCAAGAACAAATGATGGCGGACTGTGATCTTCCTTCATGTTCTCCAATGGTCGCAACATCAATTGAACTCAACTTCAATCCAAGCATGGAAGATGCCCCAAACTAGGGGCATTGGCTAAGTACTTCCAATTCATTTCAATGAAAAAAATCCATTGCTAATTAAAATTATCTTTTTATAGGAACTAAGCAAGGACTTATCCAACAATCCACATTAACTTCCAGCCAAAGTTATTCTCATCATACTTGTCTCATGAATAGATCTTCATCATTTCTAGTCCATCTTCATCTTCTTCACTTTTTGATCATAAAAAGTTCTCCAAAACCATATTCCAAAGGAAAAATCTCCATGAACAAATATTCTTAAAAAAATTTCAAAAATTCAATGGAAAAATCTCCAAAATAAATCTTCAAAGGAAAAATCTCTAGTTTTTTAAAGGAAAAATCTCCAATGAATAAATTTTCATTAAAAATATTCAAATCATCAAAGGAAAAATCTCCAAAACTATTATTCAAGGAAAAATCTCCTATGAACAAATCTTCAATAAAAAATTTCAAAAATGCAATGGAAAAATCTCCAGAATTAATCTTCAAGGAAAAATCTCCATATTTCAAAGGAAAGATCTCCAATGAATAAATCTTCATTAAAAATATTCAAATCATCAAAGGAAAAATCTCCAAAACTATTATTCAAGGAAAAATCTCCTATGAACGAATCTTCATTAAAGTTTTTCAAAAATGCAATGGAAAAATCTCCAGTATGAATCTTCAAGGAAAAATCTCCATATTTCAAAGGAAAAATCTCCATGAATAAATCTTCTTTAAAAATTTTCAAATGTTCAAAGGATAAATCTTCAAAAAAAAGAAAAAATCTCAAATTTTCAAGGAAAAATCTCCAATGAACAAATCTTCATTAAAACTTTTCAAAACTTCAATGAAAAATCTCCAGAATCAAAGCTTTAAAGGATAAATCTCTTGAGCATAGCTTTAAATGAAAGATCTCCAGAACAAATGGCAGATTGCGATTTCCTTCCATATTCTCTAGTGGTCTTAACAGCAAGTTAGCTATCCACACTCAGCATTCATCAAAACATGCAAGATGTCCCAAACTAGGGACATTCACTAGGTATACCAAATTCTTTTTAATAAATAACTCTGTTACTAATTGAAAATATTTATTTTATAGGTACTAGGGTAAAAGGCCCACACACATTGGTAAGAATAATGCCTTCCAAAAATCCATCGGACCTCTGGGAAGCACTTCCAAAATTCAATCCTTGGACTTCTGCGAAGCACGTCCAAATTCCAATCCTTGGACCTCTGGGAAGCACGTCTAAAATTCAATTCCATTGGATCTCTGGGAAGCACGTCTAAAATTCAATTTCAATGGACCTCTAGGAAGTACGTCCAAATTCAAAGCTATCAGACTTTTGGGAAGCACGTCCAAAGCTTCAAATCCATCGGACCTCTAGGAAGCATGTCCAAAATACAATATCACAACTAAAATCCTCATTTTGTCGTGACCATTGGTAAGCATGTCTTGTCTTCATTTTTTTCCCCACAAAAAAAATGTTGCATGTATGAACTACATTTGGACTTGATCCTCTCACCAAGAGGTACGTAGGCAATCTCCCCGGGGATTCGATCCACATTTTGATCCACTACATAACGGTATGCATTCTTATCTGCATGCATCATACATTCACCATGGTTAAATAATGATTGCAAAGTTATGTGTCTTTTTCATACATTGATATTCGCTCTTTAAGCTCTGTCAATGAGGGGCATCCTGTTGACACCTCATTTTGCAACCCGCATTTAACCTCACTTGGAGGGTAAAAGGGTAACTCCGCTTTGAAAATGTACATTGATTCTAGTCATTAGATCATTAATCTCATCTCACCAAAATGATCTTGATGTTGTAACGATCAAATTAACAGGTTATAAGCCCTAATCGGACCATCAGATTAAAAGTTATCATCAAATCAAGTTTTAATAGTCGAGGTGCACTATCACATATTGAGTCCGTCTATATATGATTATGAGCAATTGATTCTAATTGGTTATAATTATAATCAATTTGAGATTAATGATGTGTCATAATTTGATTAGTTAGGACTACATTTTATGGTAAGGTTGCACACACCTAATTAATTAGATAGTTAAACATTAATTATTCAATGAGTAATTTGTGTAATTATCTTTTAACTAGAATAAATTTGGAACCAATTAAGTCTGAAATGGGAGTGATTGGAGCCATTTAATGTTAATTGGGAGCTAATTTGGGACCTATTAAAGTTAATTGTGCTGAAACCATTTTTTAACCAATGACCTCTGCTCACCATCTCATTGATATCTCTTAGAATATTTTGAATCTATGAATGAAGTTAATTTTTTCAGAAACTAGACATCTGTGGCTTCAATTAAGCACAAGAACGAAATAATTTCGATCAGAATTAAGTCAGATATAAATTTTCAAAGTTGGTTCTACAGGTTATTAAAGCAACTACGGGAAAATCGAAATTTGGCTTGCTCCTCACTCCCACAAATCTCTTCATTTAATACTCTAGATTTCCCCCTAAGCTAAAATGAGGTCTAGGTTCATGAGTCTTTGTTAACCCTAATTAATGGTCTTTTATTCATATTTCCTCCACCACTACTATATAAACCCCCCCTCTCCTTCATTCCAAGACACACAAAAACCCTATCTCTTTTCCTCTCTTGAGTTTTATAAAGTTGAGTAGTCTTGTTATATCTTGGTCTTCTTGAGACTCAAGGTATTGAGTGAGACTCACTCTTCCTCTCCTAACTCTTTTTCTCCTCCACCCTTAGGACCTCCCTCAAGAGTCTCCTCATCCACCATATGGATCTTGCATGAAGGTATAATCCATTTCCCTAATTGTTTTTTTTTTTTTTGTGTTGTCATGATGAGAGTTTAAGATTAAAGCATGATAATAATCATTTAATTCCTTTGAATATGTGTGAATGTTCTTAATTGTTCTTATATGTTCTTCACATGTTCTTGGTTGTTCTTCAAATATTCATGCATAACACTAGTTTCGATCTTAAATCCACATCAAAAACATGAAAAATATGTTTTTTTAATAATTCTTTAAATTCTTGAATCTAGGATATCACCATCCACACACATGCACTAGAATTTATTTTTTAATCCAAATGAAATGCTTAATAAATTGAATTAGGGTTTATCACATGCACACACTTCAAATTCAACATGCAAATTGATTGATAACATATTGAATGATGTGATATGAATATTGGCCACCATAGTTTAGAAGACCGGTTTCACTAGATAAGGTGGGTGCCTAACACCTTTCCACCTTGTAACATAGTCTTCGAGCTTAGATCAAGGGTTAGTAGATCAAATACTTATCCATGTAATTTTTGATTTTTAGATCATAATTGGGAAACAAAGCCATATACTTTATTTGAGATTGTATTTAGGACCAAAGCCATGTAATTTCCTATGATCAATGTAAATTCAATTTCAAATAAATAAAATGAGGAATTTTTCAATTTTGGTTTTCTTATTTATTCCAATAATTAAATAAGTGACGACTCCATTGTAAAACCCTTAACCTAAAGGGGAAAATATAATTAGTCGAACCTCCATTTTGAGAAGCAATAGCACAACTCTGCCCATTCACGTAGATTTGGCCCAACACACACCATATAAAACGGATCGGGGGCGCGATCTCTCACAGGTTGTCAAAATCTCGATCTAAATCCTATGATCCTACAATTTTACAATCTCACCTGCCCAAAATGATCTGGATTTTTTAAGAATCTTTGCTATCATTCAAGATCAGTAGGATTGTACGATTCTAATGATCTCAAACAACCTTGATTTCTTGTAATCTTTTTTAACTTGACAGAATGCTCAATTGGGCCTAAATGAAAAATAAAATCCCAATAAACCAAGTTTTTTCACTCTAATGTAGAGAGAGTGTTAGTTGGACAAAAAAAAAAAAAATCATTATAGAGTGTCACATTTTGAGGTTTTGGCCTCTTTAAATGATGTTTACAAATGAATGTACTGATGTATGATAATTATATCAATAAATGTATAATTTATGTGATTATTTAATATACTAATGTGTATTTTTTATTTTTTTCTCAAATAATGTAATATCTTACAATCTATGATCTGATCTTACGATCTATGATCCCACGTACCTCCAACAATCTTACGTAGAATCCTGATTTTGACAACCTTGGTTCAGCTTTGCTTGACTACTATTGAGACATATTTGGATGAAATTCAGTGCAAGCTCAAGGCGGAACTTTAGCTATTCATTCCAAAAATGGGGAGAAAGCCTTATTGTGAATACACCATAGAGTAAGGGGAAGACCAGAGGAGCATCATAGAGTAATGGGGAGCATATAGAAAGGGGGAGCACAGTGGATACAAAGGAGGAAACTAACCTACAGCCACACATCTTAGAAGTTCTAACAACAGTATGCCCTGTTTTGTTTAGTAGATTTTATTTACTTTGCTTTATTTAAGCTTTAAGTACTTTAGGTTAAATCTGTGTTTTCTTTAGTACTTATATATCTTGGTTTTTATAACCATTTCTTGATACTTTTAGTTATCTATTGCCTCTTGCTTTAGTTTCTTAAATGCATCATATGCTTGTTGGACATGCAATTAATGTTTGCACTGCTCTTAATTGCTTGCATGTCTAGATGTTCATTTACTTGTTAAATGTTCATTGTGGTAATTTCTTAATGATTATTCATGTTTGATCTAGTTATGTTATATGCTTATATCTCATTTGCCTTTACTTGATCGCATTCTACTTACTCTATATACATGCCTTGTATTCTACATGTCTTGAACTTAGTGAATCTATTTCTTATGGGCAAGTGTTTTTGGATACAAGTGTATACGGTTCAAGTGGTTCACAAGTTTTAGATTTAGGCGTGCATGAGTTTTGCCTTTGTTCCTAAACTCACATTTCAAGTCTAAAGTTTGTTTAGGGGTTTTGTCATAGAATAGCCAAAGGGGGAGAATATAAAGTTGTGATTTACAACTAAGTTTTATGTTAGTTTTAATTCCATGTCAAATTTAATTGTAATTCGATTCAATCCTTTCCTTGTATGTGTTAAGGACATATTTTATGTAGTTGGCTAATCTTTTGACAAAACACACTTTACTTGTATTTGGATAGATCCAGGATGTATTTAATACTTCAAAGAACATGTTGTTCAAGTCTAGTATTAAAGCCATGAAGATTGGACCAAGAAACAAGTGAAGAAAAAGTGTGTACTAAAGCTGGACACCTGCTGGATACCTACGGATAGCTGCTGGACAGATAGCTATCTATCGAGGTATCTATCGAGGTTTAATGAAGCTCGACAGCTGCCCGATCGATCGAGGTATCTATCGAGGTTACGGGAATTCAGATTTCTAGATCTGATTTTGGGGCCAGGCTTTTGTATTTGTGTAGGGTTTCTTTTCTCACAACCCTAGGCATATATAAGGCTTATTTTTGAGGCCGTCACACAAGAGAATACAAGGAGAATATATGGAAAAGGTGATCGAGGCCTTATTCTTTCTGAAAGAAGCTACTGCGTCTTTGCGCCTTAAGGTTTTATAACCAAGTGCTTCTTGATCTTCATTGTTGATGAAGTGAAGAACTTTGCAGCCAACATTCTTCTTCCTCAAGTTGGTGAGTGAGTCACGTACTGGGATTTGTGCAAAGGAGTTAGTCACGTACTGGGATCCGTGCATTAAAGGGTGGCGTTTATATATTGAAGAGTTCAGAGGTTTTGAAGCAGTAGAAGGTTTCTGCTGTGAGTTCATCTACGGGGATTGTAGAGTCTAGGGACAAAGGTTTTGTATTAGATCTGAAACTTCTCTTTACTATAGTGAATTGCTTTTCGGGAAGGTTTCCTCCCAAGTTTTTTACTGTGAAACTGGTTGGTTTCATTGTTTTTCCTGGGTCATCATATCTTGTCTTATTTATTTTTCCGCTGTACTTAGTTTTGACATGATATTGATGTTTGTTTGTTTTAACAAGTTTTATGCATAATAAATCTAATTAATAACTTGGGTTTAAAACTTGTTAATTCTATCAACTGGGGTCTAAATTCCCAACAGTATGTTTGTGGGATTTAATGTAAAAGTTGTGTATGAGAGATTGGTGAAGATTGTGTGAAGATGAAGAATTCGTGACTGGCTCGCGAGTGCCAACCTGCAAAAAGGTGACGTGAGAAGTTGCGAATGACCCACGAACTCTCTGCCTGATGATTTTGAGTATGCCTTTTCACATACCTTTACCAATACTATATAAACCCTCATTACTTGCGAAATTGTAACAATGAGTTTTTCCAAGAAAATTTTGAGAGAGAAAATCCTAACCAAGCACTTGAAAGTTAGAGATTGTTTACCCATAGTCTTCTACACCATTTTCTCTAAAGTTTCCTTTACTCTTACCACTTCATCTACACATCCTTGAAAGTTTCTTAACTTAAACATTTATCTCACCCATTCTGAGTGTTAAGGGAAGTTCTAATGCATATGAGAAGTATTGGAAGAAGCCATTGAGTGGTAGATGCAATTTAGAGCTAATTGCGGATCCGAACAACTAGTGAAGACATGGCTCCATGAAGCCCGTTGGTAGCAGGAACTTTGAGTGTTCAAGTACATTTTTTAGATTAGGCTTGGAGAGTCTTTTTGATATTCGTGTACTCCAATTTATTCACTAGTGGATTGATTTCAACTTGGAGGGTTGCGAAGAGGTTTTTCACTGAGTTTTTCAGTTTCTTCTTTGATAACACGTCTTGATGTTATCTTGTATTTGCATCTATCTTCCTTATTCTTTAAGCTTTACATTTATTGTTTATTGTACTTGCTTATACCTTAGAGTAGTGTTCCAATTTTATTGTTGTTAAGTTGTGGTTTTTCACATAACATTTATGTTGGCTTATTCCGTGACAAAAAGTGTTGTAATTGCATTAATTTATTTTCTTGTATTTTGTGAGATTTTGTTGTATTGGATTTAGAATTAAGTTGGTGAAAATTGGTCAAGAAGTTGATCTATCAACTTGGCTCTCAAGTGGTGCAACCCACGAAAGTCATATGAGAAGCACATGCTGGAAGTTGAAAAATCAAGTTGTGAGTCACTTTGCAACTCAGAGTAAGTCGCAAGTGACCTGTGAAACTCACTTCCTGAATGATTTTAAGTGTAACTTTCCTACCCTTCACCCATCTATATATACCCTCATTACCCACAAAAGTGTAAGGGGACTATTCAGAATAATACTCTAGAGAGGTTTCTATAACACACCCAACTTGTTAGAGAGAGCCACTCATCCTCAACATAGAAATCCTTGTAGTCTCTTCTCTTTTCGCTCTCCCATTGTTATATTTTGAAAGGAGATTTGTACTCAAACACAACTCACACCTATTTAGAGTGTAGAGAATGTTTTGGAGATTGGGAAGTATTTGGGATTTGTCAAAAGAAGCCAGTGAGGCTTGGTGGATGCAATCAGGCGTTATTATAGGATCTGGGAAGCTAGTGAAGACAAGACTCTGAGAAATCTGTTAGTAGCTGGAGCTTGGAGGCTCAAATACTTTGGGTAAATTAGGCTTGGAAGGTCTTTTTGGTATCTTTGTACTCTAACTTATTCACTAGTAGATCATTTTGACTTGGAGGGTTGCGGAGAAGTATTACGCCAAGTTCTTTGGTTTCCTCTTCGATAACACGTCTCGGTGTTATCTTGTATTTGCATCTCTCTTACCTTACTCTTTAAGTTTTATATTTGTTAATTGCTTGCTTGTGGTTATAGCTTAGAGAGTAGTTCCGGTTATTGCGTATCATTTACTCTTGTTTTGCACTTAGATAAATTAGACTAAAAGCAATTTAGCCATAAGTTTAAAATTGGAGGTCTAAATAAGCTATAGTGTTTTACACTATTTAAGCTTTCAATTGCATATCATTTACTCTTATTCTGCACTTAATTAAATTAGAGTAAAAGCGACTAAGCCATAATTTGAAATTAGGGGTCTAAATTGACTATAGTGTTTCACAGTATTTAAGCTTTCAATTCCAAATGGTTCACTTTAGATTTTTGAGTAACAAATCTTTTCCACGTTCCAAATGACTTCTACGTTCTAACTTTTGAGCAACATTTCATGTGGAGCATGACAACGTCAATCCATATAAAAAAACGTAGTTTTAAAGCTAGAAGCAAAGTTATAATATCAATTAGTTTGCCAATTCTAAAATCAACTTGAAATTAAAGCAAGATCTTTCTATTAAAAAAAAAAAAAAATCTTTTAGAAGATGCGATAACTTAAAAAAAAAAAAAAAAATATACTCGTTGTGTTGTTGTCAACAGTATTGTTATCGTTAACTTGATCTTGAAGAGAATGAAGATCTCATGGGAAAATACAAGTCATCATAAACCTTTTCCCTTACCCTACCATTGTTCAATTATTTTTGGGGCTGAGGACCAAGATATACTTGAAAGCTAGAATAATTTAAGTTAAACAATAAGCTAAATTAAACTAAAAACAAACATTTGAGAAGAAAAGACGTCATAGCCTATTTGATAAATTGAAATTGAAAATGAAAAGATGCTTGCTTCTTTGGACGCTATTCTAAAACCACAACCAATTTCATATTATCTTCACAATTTTCACATTGATAAAACATATGTAAAATAGCTATGAAAATGGGTATAGAATTGGTTGTACTCCTAAATTCTTGACGTTAAGTGTACAGTTAGTTAAGCATCTAAATGGTCCAATGCCACCTTCACCACTAAAGTTAATCATGTTTCCTGTTAGCTAGCCTCATGTCTATATAAACGGTTCCTAAGGAATTCACAAAAAAAACTACAAGACTGAAAAGAAAAAACAAAAAGTTTCCATCATCCACTCCCACCGCTCCCACACAAAAAAAAAAAAAAAAAAATGGTTGAACCTAAAATTTTTGAGTTGGCTAGTCTTAATTGTCGGTGCCATTCATTGCCAAGCTTATGTTCATCATACTTTTGTGGTAAGTAACTAATACGATAAAATTTCACTATTCATTTCATGAAATGCAATTATTTGATATTCTACATTATGAATAGAGGTATATGTTCGTACACACACTGCATGCATGTACGTAGTTGTATACCCATTAACATGTTCACATGCTTTGTTATGAGCTATAGCATCTATGTGTGTAAACTTTTGATTGTAGGTAAAAGAAACTCCATACACGAGACTGTGCGGCACAAAGAACATCTTGACAGTAAATGGCCAGTTTCCAGGACCAACACTACATGTTCAAAAAGGAGATACTATCTTTGTTGATGTCCATAACCAGGGCAATTTTAACATTACTATTCATTGGTATCGTTTTGATCCGTGCACTTTTGTTTTGACAGAGAAGAAATCCAAATATATAAGGAACTGCTAACTATGCATTGTATATGATAATATTAATTTACAATTTTATAGGCATGAAGTAAAACAACCAACAAATCCATGGTCAGATGGTCCTGAATACATTACACAATGCCCCATACAACCAGGTGGAAGGTTTAGGCAAAAGATTATATTTTCCTCAGAAGAAGGGACCCTATGGTGGCCTGCTCACAGTGAGTGGTGGCGAGCAACGGTTCATGGTGCTATAATTATTCATCCCAAGAAGGGAACCAAATATCCTTTCCCTCTTCCTCATGCAGAGGTTCCAATCATATTTGGTATTATAGAATTAGCCTTCTCAATAATTGGGACTTCTTTTATTTTTTTTTGTCTTTCAAATTACAACTACAGAAAATGTATGTGCAACGTCTTAAAACTACAGAAAATGTTACACAATTTGACCAGAAAAATATTTTTGAAATGACTGGAAATCTTTGATTATGCGGGAGAGTGGTGGAAGCAAGATATATTGGCAATTTATGATGAAACTATTTTTACTGGAGGAGCCCCTAATGTTTCTGATGCTTTCACTATCAATTGACAACCTGGTGTTCTTTATCCGTGCTCAAAACCAAGTCAAAGATTCCCAAAGTTTTATATGTATAGAATGTTTATAATCATTTATTTTCTACCAAATGCTTCTAATTAAGATTGACGTTACTAATTAGAATGAAAAAGGAGGAAGATTGAAGAACGCCGGTAAGAAGATAAACACACTGCTAATCCCATAGAAACAGTGTCACAACTTCCATGAAAAAAAAAAAAATGTAGGAAACAATGTTTTTAACAGTATATATCCTAGTCCAAGTGGGGTTGAACATTAAAATGTACACAGTGATTAGTTTTTATTAAAGCATGGTCTTAGCACCAGCAAACTAGACCTGGACCATATAATGGGGTTTGGTTTATTAGTATTTCAACAGGCTTAAGCTTGCTCTTGATTAACTTTATTTCCTTTTATACATGAATTAATAAGCAGAATGACTGGAATTTTGATTTTTGAACCTCTACCAATTCATCCTTAGGTCCAAAACTCTTCACCTAAATTATAATTAAGGTTAAGTAAGTGGCTTAATTAATTTCAAAGTTATAAATCTATAAAATAAAAGGACAAAACTTAAGTACAGTACCTTAGGTGCTGTTCCTTAAGTTCCCCTTTTAAGATTCAGCCATGTGGCTACTTAATTAAAAAATACACTTCCATCTCATGAAAAAATTCACATGGCAGAATCTCAAGAAGAGAACTTAAGAAAGAGTACCTAAGTACTGTACTTAAGTCTTGCCCAAAATAAAATATTCAAGTCATGTTGGCATTGGCCTAATGCACTCCCAAACAAACTCTGTGGGCACCGAATACCTCTTAGCAAGACAGTAATTGGGCCTCCAATTAATTTATATGAGTGCTATACTTCAATCCTACTAATGGGGCTCTCAGCTTAGTCTGGTTCGTCCTCTCTAAGCCCTAATCTGAGACCCTCCTCCTGACTTCCCTCAGTTCCCAAGTGTTTCCCTCTCACTTTGCCCACACTCTCTCCTTCCCTTTGTCTCTTCCTCCCAACTGCAATAAATGCGCGCCATCATTTCCCTTCATGTGTGCCTCGGTAAACGAAGCGTTAAGCCATCTGAGCTGTCCGATATTTCGAATACTGCCATGTGCACAAAAAGAGTGTGTTGTCTTGTCCAGTACATTAATTGGTTGACTGTTGGCCTTCCCAAGGCGCAGCTACTAGTTTTATCTTGAAAAGGTGACAAGGTGCCCCTGAGCTTCGAGTGACAAAAACCCAATCCCATCTCCGCTTTATGGAAATAGGATCGTGGGAGGGCTATTGTGAGGGTATGGGCCTGAAGGGATATGGATGGCCCATCCGCAAGGGTTTGGACCTGAATGACCCAAAATAGCTCGCATCACCGAAGCCTAGGATCGTTTGGGCTAGAACAATCCCATTGAGAGACACGCGGGAATCGGGCACAATGATTGGTAGTCTCACTTTAATTGGGGTCGTGTTCAGCCCGGCATAGGTACCGACCGCTGGGCCCACTTAGAAAATAAGGGCGGTTCAGGTCCATGACCGAATGTTAAATAATACCTTTAGGGAATTTGCTGTCGAGCACTAGATGGAACAAGTTACGAGGGAATCTTCTAAAATTGTGAGGATTCTTGGGGATTTACATGGGCGTGGGAGGACGTGTATAGCAGGAAAATAACAATGACCAAACCACTAACTAAGTGCTATAAAAGGGGGAAGAGGCAAGGAGTTAGGGGGTTGGAAGGTGGGAGGAAGAAACAAAGGGAAGGAGAGAGTGTGAGCAAAGCGAGAGGGAAATACTTGGAAATTGAGGGAAGTCAGGGGGATGGTCTCCAATTAGGGCTTAGAGAGGACAAACCAAACTAAGCTGAGAGTCCCATTAGTAGGATCGAAGTATAGCCCACATATGAATTAAATGGGGCCCAATTACTAGCTTGCTAAGAGGTATTCGGTACCCACAAACTCTTAATCATGTTTTGATTGCTAAAGATAAATTATCAATTGACTTAAAAACTTAAATGGTTAGGAAAAATATTAATTTAATTATTTAACAATTTTCAAATTAATACTTATCGTCATATATTTCTTATCCATTATTGTTCAAACCCCAGTATGGTTTTTTCTTAGTAAATTTTTTTAGCATTTAAAGCATGGAGTAGTTGATCACTCAGTAAGAAAACAACAACAAAAAATAGCACGGATTTGATTTAATATATGTTTGCAATGTGTGAGGGATTTATCACATTGAGTAGTTTTTTTGACTCAATATTAAGGCATCTTAATATTAGTATTAGTGCTGCTTAGTTAATTTAAATATAATTAACTTTTTTTTTTTATGAAAAACGAATAACTTCTTTCATGGATTAAGGCTCATTGATTCATGATCCATATATTTTAAATAATAACATTTGATACTTAGACTTATTGAGGAAATTACTTGCAAATGGAAAATGTCATAGTTCAAACAGTAGTACGTACCAAGGCTCGGTGAACTTTAACCCAATCAAATGCAAGTGGCGGTAACACTTAAAGATGGTAGAAACATAGAATAATAAAGTCATCGTCTTAGCCCTAAGAAAGGGAAAAAAAAAAAAAAAAATTCATCCTGTTTAGAAGGGCAATAATTAATTGTCAAGTTACTAAGTTTTTATCAAATGATACCTTTTTTTTTTTTTTTATCAATTCTTTTCGAACTATACTATTTATCACAATTTTTGTTACAAATGGTCGATTGTGAATAGTGAACAATTACTTTCACATATACCTTAATATTAATCCATATATCACTCACAATCACTGTTTTAAAATAGAAATAAAGATTGTAATACAAAAGTTGTGTCCATAAACTCTCTTCTTTGTTTTCCCTCTTTAACTGAAGTGTTAGTCTACTAATGCGATTCACTACTTGCAGACACATTCAAGCTAAAGGTTGATCATGGAAAGACTTATCTCCTCTGCCTTATCAACGCTGCCGTGATGGATATTCTCTTTTTTGCCTTTTCCAAACACAATGTCACTATTGTGGGAACAGATGGTAGTTACACCAAGCCATTAGAATCAAGTTATGTCACAATATCCCTTGGCCAAACCATCGATATTTTGCTGAAGTCGAGCCAAAAATCTGACCACTATTACATGGCTGCTAGAGCATACTCTGCCGCGCCTGGTGTTGCTTATGATAACACAACCACCATTGCTATTCTCGAATACAATGGAAACCATACCCCATCGTCACCTCCTTCCCTACCTAATAATCTTCCATACTTCAATAATACCAATGCCTCAATTAGTTTTAAAAGTAGCCTCAGAAGCTTAGCCGATGAAAATCATCCAGTCAATGTCCCAATAAACATAACCAAACATTTATTTTTTGTAATCTCAGTCAACACGTTCCCATGTCCTAACAATTCTTGTGCAGGGCCTAATGAGACACGACTAGCCACTAGTGTCAATAACATAAGCTTTGTGGACCCATCCATCGATATTTTACAAGCTTATTATCGTCATGTCAATGGGGTATTTGGGACTAATTTTCCAGATTTCCCACCATATTTATTTAATTTCACAGCTGAGGACTTGCCATTGTACCTTGAGACACCTAGACATGGGACCAAGGTTAAGATCTTGAAGTATAACACGAATGTGGAACTTGTTTTTCAAGGCACGACTTTGGTGGGTGGGAATGATTATCCAATGAATCTCCATGGATTTAGTTTCTATGTGGTTGGAATGGGTCTTGGAAACTTTGACAAGGACAAGGACCCTTTGGGATATAATCTTGTTGATCCTCCTCTTATGAACACCATTGCTGTTCCCCTTGATGGCTGGATTGCCATTAGATTCACGGCCAACAATCCTGGTTTGTCAAACTACCAAAACTATTTTCTTCTTTGTTTTTTTTTTTTTTAATGACTCGCATTTAAGGTTCAATTTGTGTCTAGTGCATTGGAACACTAAATGTGAACATGTTCAGAATTGAACACGTGTCAATCTTCTATTTTGATCAATGCTCAGATCACAGGATGGAATCTTTGCCCCTTACACTGTTAATACTACTACTACAATGATGATGATGTTGTTGTTTATGTTTTGTCATGATAGGAGTTTGGTTTATGCACTGCCATTTTGATCGGCATATGACATGGGGCATGGACATGGCATTCGTAGTGAAAAATGGGAAAGGTCGAAAAACGCATATTTTACCACCACCACCAGACATGCCACCCTGTTGAAGTTAGCTACAAGCTCCAAATTCCATGTTCGTTCATTCCTCATGAGTAGTTACATCAAATGATAGGGGAAGCACGAGAATTTATGAATTGGGCCAGTTCCTTCATTTATTTGTTTGTTTGTTTTCACCGTGCTCTTAATTTATTCGGTATTACTTATAATTATAATTTGTGGATTTATTGCCACGAGAATCACTGTTGCTTCCACAACCATTTTTGGTGGAAAATAATGAAATTGTTGTGGAAGAAGTAATTTATTTGTTCTCAGTTCTCATAGTATATGGTATACATTGAGTACATGTAATTTAATAAAGCTGTGTGATTAAGCAATATGGATTGATTCCAGTGGAGACAAAATCGCTTCTTAAGGACAACGGATTTAATTCCATGCCTCAGTGATAAATTTTACTTAATCCTTAATTTTATACGATTTTACACTCGTCTATTTTATTTACAAATTAATCTGAGCATATCTTGTTTTACACTCGTCTATTTTATTTACAAATTAATCTGAGCATATCTTGTTTTACAGATATATTATTGATATTGTCTTGTAATTTTGTTAATCAATTTGAGCAATCTTCCACACTATCTTCCCAATATATATATATATATATATATATATATATAGAGAGAGAGAGAGAGAGAGAGAGAGAGAGAGAGAGAGAGAGAGAGAGAAGTTCAAGTTACACCTAGTGTAACTTTGTAAGAGTTACACCTTTTTTAGACCATTAATTTTTATTAAATCCAATGGTTAAAAATACACTATTAGCCATCTTATTATTTTTCTAAAAATAAGTGATGAAACATTAAATGGGTCTCTCCACCCTCCAAATCTAGCCATTCTTCTTCTTCTAAGCAACTTTTTGAGTAATATTGAAAATGAGAGAATATTGAACTTTTCATTCATTGCTTTTAATAGTAGAATCGAAGCCGTTTCCATGTTTTATCTTCTCTTTTTCTTCTAAATTAAACCTCTAGCACTTCCCTCTTTACCTTATTTACAGGTTATATAAATATCAGTGGGCTTCTTGTATTTATTTCTTTTAGGTTACCATAACCCATCTCATTGTTTTTTTGTGGGCACAAGCGCACAACAGAAAATTTAGTATGATTTTTTTTAAATAAAATAGTGTATCTAAAACTCATACCAGCATGCAAAGACAATGCATGTGCTGCTTATTAGCTATAAAAATAAAGCAAATTCTCGTACAAAAGTAACAAAACATCTCAAAGTCAAAGCTCATATTGAAGTTTTTGCCCATACCAAAACTATATAGTGCTCTTTAATGGCTAGGAAAAAAAAAAATGATATTGTGCTCTACGGGTGGAAAGAAAAAGGAAAAAAAGGTATGGAAAGAAATTAATATGAAAGAGAGAAAAAAATTATGGTATTAATTAGGTAATGAGGGGAAAAGGAATAGCATTTAATAATGTTTTTTCAACCATTAGATCTATTAACAATCTACGATGTAAAAAATGTATAATTTTACAAGAGTTACACCAGGTGTAACTTGAACACACACACATACACATATATCACTATGTATTATTATTGAATGCAAAATACATTACATGTTCCATTGCATAAAACTTATAAAAATATAAAATACTTTTAAATAATACATTCACTTTTAAATACTTTTAAATAATTATATTATATTTTCCCGCTAATAGTGTGGGTTTGCAACTAGTTAGACATAAACGCATGTGAAGGGTGGACTATTCTTACATGAAAAGAGTCCAAACCCATTGAACATTTCCAATAAGGGTCGAATGCTAACAGCCATATGGTTCAACTAACTAACGCATTCAAGTGTGTTTTTAACGGAAATATCCAAAGTTTAAATTTCTCCACTTTCAATTATTTATAAAAAATAAAAAGTACAGTTAGCAAGCCAGCGGTGTTTTTAACGGAAATATCCAAAGTTTAAATTTCCCTACTTACAGGCTGCAGAAGCAGAATTCTACCAAGCCAGCGGTGCTACTAGCAGCAGTTAGCAAATTACACTTTCCATTAACTAGTACAGTTTTATTATTATTATTATTATTATTATTATTATTATTATCATTGGTGTAACCAGGACAGGAATTCAACTATAACTAAGCTGGTGATTCTTGTCATTTTTCTGTAGTTCAAACTTCAAAGAATGTAGCAAGTATAAAAGCTGTCTGGAAACAAGAAAATATTCATCAAAAATCAAAAAAAGAAAGAAATGAAAGCCTGTAAGTTAACACCCTGAGGTAACTTTGTTCTTCTGTCTGCAAAATTCTCTCAATAGGCCAAGAAAGATCAACTTCAAGCAGGAAGCTTAAGCTTCTCACGGTTCTTCCAGCTGAACACAAATCATATAAGTTAGTAAGAAAGTAACCTACAGAAGCCAGTTTTTCCAAGTTTGTTTCTATGTAACTGACTGTTACCGACTTATTTCCCAGCAGGGAGGAAAAGAAATAGTAGTGAGTGTTACAAACTTATTTAGCAGCATCGGAATGGAAAGTACCTCTTGATATAGTAGTACAAAAAGTCGGCATAAAGAGCTGTCTGAATGAAGCCCGAAACCCAAGCTGTGTTTAGCATTTGACAAGAGCTCATTAAGAAAATATTACTATAAAATGAGCTGGACTATAATTAAAATGCAAGCAAAGCCAAACTTACGTATCCAGCGTATTTGGTGAATCTCCATAAACAAGCGGTAAACCCAATTGAGGAGATATAAAACTCGGTAAACACTGCAAGATTATGGGACAGAAAATATCACCAAACAAAACCATATGCATGGCAATCAAGCATAAAGCAAGCCATATTTACTACTTTCAATCCAAGATAATTCAATTAATATGTGACATAAAAGTTTGGCAAAAGTCATATAGCTTCATTGTTGGATAAAATCTGGTTTTGTATCTCATACAAAACACACAGCGGAAACAACAAACAAGGATCTATTTTATTCATGATTGACAACATGCACTATGTAAATTTCTGAATTTAAGAACAAGATAG
Organism: Castanopsis chinensis; assembly: GCA_032878915.1. Lineage (NCBI taxonomy): Eukaryota > Viridiplantae > Streptophyta > Magnoliopsida > Fagales > Fagaceae > Castanopsis > Castanopsis chinensis. Next base: position 22,300,637 of record JAVQMG010000132.1, read on the forward strand.
CGTACCTTGGTGTGAAGAAATTCAAAACAAAGATTAGAAGCACTTGGGAAAACTTTTAATCTTCACTCCAATTCCACTTTACGCCCAAGATGTGTGGTCTCTCAATCAGTTTCCAAAGGGAGAATGAAAGTGTGTCTCACACTCTTTTTTTTCTCTACGATTCTTTTCTTAAAATCGCATCATGTTCAAAAAATTGTGTATATTTCTCCCTTTATAACTAACAGATTATCTAATTGGGCTGGCCTATTGGGCCTTTCCAATTGGGCTTTAGTGTGTGGCTTGGAATGGGACCAAAAGGGACTAATAAGACACTAGCTCCAATGGGCCTTGGGCTTTTTCGTCAACTCTTGACAAGTCCAAAGTTACCATTAATTATATTTAATACTACTATATAAATATAATTGCACTCTAGGCCTTATTAATAAATTATATCCCAAGACTTTATTTTACACGCAACCCCTTCATAAAATATTCGTAGTAATACAAAGTCATAAATATAGACTGTCACTTTGAAAATTACTACATCTTATCCTTGAGTACCCGGTTTAATCCTTTAAAGTTATTCATTATATATTTATGAAATCCAATTTCATAAATATATACTTTGGTAATTTCTTACCAAAGTGGTTAGGCCTAACTCTCTGAATAACCAAAACCATTAAACTTATCTCAAGAGAATATTTTGTATCTCCATTAAGAGACTATGAATTCCATTTTGAGAATATATGTTCCATCAACACCAAATGTAGTTGCCCAACATACTGAGGTTTTGACCGTTATTTTAGATCTCACTCCTGATATATCAAAGCAATCTACATGTCATGATCAGGTCCATTATTCTCTCAGGATTAAGAGTTCATGCAAATAGAAGTCGTGAAATTTATTAGTCATTTGACAGTCGTTAGCAAAATAATAAATCTCACAGCGGTCCAATTCAATATGTCTTAACTCTTAAAACATATCAACATATTAACTAGAAGTCTCTACTTCCATGATCAAGACAAATCATCTTAGTTGATATGTTATAGTCTTCGCAGATGAAATGCCCAATTTCATCACCGACTACGAACTATAAATTCTGAGTTTACAAAGAACTTGTGATTTATATCTTCTGTGACTAAATCACATAAATCACATACTATGCATTTCATGGACTATATGATAATGTCCAAATATTCATGTTACCATTATTTTAGATAAAAATAAACAACTTTATTAAACACAACATTAAGTCATACATAATGTCATACATAGCATCATACAATAGGATTTAAAGGCATACATCCTAACAATCTCCCACTTGCCCTAAAGACTATTGTGCACTAATCTAACTTCCATTCCTTCCAAATGTGACTTGAAAGTCCTTTGAGGCAAGGTTTTGGTAAAAGGATCTGCTAGATTATTTGCACTTTCAATCTTTGCTACCACAACATCTCCACGAGCAACAATGTCTCGAATGATGTGATACTTCCTCTCAATGTGCTTTCCTTTCTTGTGATTTCTTGGATCTTTGGATTGTGCAACCGCTCCACTATTGTCACAAAATAATGTGATGGGAACTTGCTCCATTCTTACAACACCAAGATCAGAAAGGAATTTCTTGAGCCAAACAGTCTCTTTTGCCGCTTCACAAGCAGCAACGTACTCGGCTTCCATGGTGGAGTCCGCAATGCAAGATTGCTTAACACTCCTCCAACTTATGGCTCCACCTCCCAAGTTGAAAACACATCCTAAAGTAGATTTTCTGAAATTTAGATCCGATTGAAAATCTGAATCTGTATAGCCAATGGGAATTAAATCCTCACAATGCTAAACAAGCATATAATTTCTCGTTCTCCTAAGATACTTGAGAATGTGCTTTACAGCTTGCCAATGTTTCGATCCTAGATTTGATTGATATCGGCTGACCATGCCAACTGAATAACAAATATCTGGTCTAGTACAAAGTATGGCATACATGAGACTTCTCACTGCAGAAGCATAAGGAACTTATCTCATCATATTTTCTTCCTCCTGAGTCTTAGGCTTTTGGTCATCAGACAGAGGAACTCCATGTCTAAAAGGAAGCAATCTTTTCTTGGAGTTTTGCATGCTAAACCGTTCTAGAACCTTATCTATATATCCAGCTTGTGATAAGCCTAACATCTTATTCTTGCGATCTCGCCAAAGCTTGATCTCTAGAATAAAGTTAGCCTCACCCAAGTCCTTCATATCAAATTGGCTAGACAACCAAACTTTAACCGATGACATTACCCTTACATCAATCCCAATGAGTAGAATATCATCAACATAAAGCACTAGGAACATTACTACATTGTCTTGATGTCTTTTGTACACACATGGTTCATCAAAATTTTGTTCAAAACCAAATGACTTGATTGCTTGATCAAATCTGATGTTCCATGACCTAGATGCTTGTTTAAGTCCATAAATGGACCTATTCAACTTGCATACCATATGCTCTTGGTTCTTTGCTATGAATCCTTCTGGTTGCATCATGTATATTTCTTCTTCAAGATTGCCATTAAGAAATGCAGTCTTGACATCCATTTGCCAAATCTCATAATCATAATGAGCAGCAATGGATAAGAGAATTCTGATAGACTTAAGCATGGCTACTGGCGAAAAAGTTTCATCATAATCAATGCCTTCTTTTTGTGTATACCCTTTCGCCACTAGTCTTACTTTAAAGGTTTCAACCTTTCCATCTATCCCTCTCTTCCTCTTGTAAACCCATTTGCAATCAACAGGTTTAATGCCGTTAGGCGCCTTTACAAGATCCCATACATGATTGGAATACATAGAATCCAATTCAGTTTTCATAGCTTGGATCCAATGATGTGCATCTATATCATTTATGGCTTCATCATAAGTGTAAGGATCCGATTCAGCCTCTTCTGAGATAGCTTCATAGGTTTCTCCCAAACCTATAAATCTTATAGGAGGCTAAACAATTCTCCCACTACGACGAGGCACCTGTGTACTAGACATCTCATGAGTAATATCTTGTGGTATATCTAATACAGCCACATCATCCCTAGTTTCATCCATTGGTTGTTCAACTACAGGTTCATTCATTTCAGCCAAGACAACTTTACTTCTAGGATTAAAATTATTCACATAATCATCTTCCAAAAATTTGGCATGGGTGCTAATAAACACTTTGTTATCCTTATGATTATAGAATAAATAACCCTTAGTTTCTTTTGAATACCCTAAAAACATGCATACTTCCGTTTTAGCTTCCAACTTATCAGACTTCCCTTTTAACACATGTGCTGGACATCCCCAAATGTGGAGATATTTCAAACTAGGCTTGCGCCCACTCCACAATTCCTTAGGTGTGTTGGGAACAGATTTTGATGGAACTAAATTCAAAACATGCATAGCAGTTTTTAGTGCATATCCCCAAAAAGAAACTGGTAAAGTTGAGTAACTCATCATGGACCTAACCATTTCCAAAAGAGTCCTATTCCTTCTTTCCGCTACACCATTTTGTTGGGGAGATCCAGGTGCAGTCAATTGGGAGACAATCCCATTTTGAATTAGGTAATCCTTGAAATCCCCAAGAAGGTATTCGCCACCTCGATCAGATCGAATGGCCTTTATGCGTTTACCCAATTGATTTTCAACTTCAGCCCTAAACTCTTTGAACTTGTCAAAGGCTTCGAACTTCCGTCTCATTAGGTACACATAACCATATCTTGAGTAATCATCCGTAAAAGTGATGAAATACTCATAACCTCCTTTTGCTTGGGTTGACATAGGACCACATACATCTATATGAACTAATTCAAGCAACTCATGGACTTTTCTACCTTTTGCATTAAAAGGTCGTTTGATCATCTTACCTTCCAAACAAGATTCGCAAACTGAAAATCCATCAAAGTCCATGGGCTGCAAAAGTCCATCTTTGATTAGTCTTTGAATCCTATTTGAATTAATATGACCCAAACGCAAGTGCCATAGATATGCATCACTAGTAGAAGGAAACTTTCTCTTTAATGATTTTACATGAGAGCTACTATCTATTTCAGAATTGTATAATTCATGCATGTCAGGAGTTAAAATATAAAGACCATCCACAATATTGCCAGAACAGATAAACACTTTATCTTTCTTTATTACAACATTGTCTTTCAAGATAACACAATATCCATGCTTACCTAAATAAGTTGCAGAAATTAAATTCCTACGAACATTAGGTACATACAAACAGTCTTTTAATATTAAAACTATAGACTTAAAACACAAATTATACACTCCAACAGCTACAACCGGAATCCTTCTCCCATCAGCCAAAGTAAGAAATAGTTCTCCCTCATTCAACTTTCTGGTCTCCTGGAACCCCCGCAAAGAATTACAGATATGATTAGTACAACCTGAATCCACACACCAGGAATCTGTTGGATTCTGTACCAAACATATTTCAAGAAGAAAGCAACTTTTCATACCCTTATTTTTGGCAGCCTTGAACTTTGGACAATTCCTCTTCCAATGTCCTTTCTCACCACAATGGAAACACTTTCCTTTGGTTTTCTTTCCTTTGTCGGCAACTCCTAAGGCAATTTGTTTACCATTTTTCTTAGTGAAGTCCTTCTTCTTCTTCTTACCTTTGCCTTTCGACTTAGGTTGAGAAGTAGAAGCTTCACCTACATTGGCTTCAACACTAGAAGTACCAAGGATGCCTTCCGCCGCCACTAACTCATTCATTAATTCAGACAAAGAGTAAATCTTTTTATTCATATTATAATTGATCTGAATTCCTTGAATGATTCCGGTAGTGACTGGAGTATCATATCCACTTGGGATTCTCCATCAATGTCGGCACCTAAAACTTCTAATGTGTTCAGATTAGCAATCATCCTAAGACAATGCTCTCTTACTGAACTTCCTGCAGCCATTTTGGTATTATAAATTTGCCTCAAGGTTTCTTGCCTTGCAGACCGGCCTTGCTCACCAAACATCTCCTTCAGACTTTGCATGATATCCGAAGCATGTTCTACATCCTGCATTTGATGCTGTAGAACATTTGAGATAGATGCTAGGATATAGCACTTGGCCATCTCATTAGATTTCTGCCAACGATCATATCGCTGTTTTTCCTCAAGAGGAGCATCTAATGAAGGAAAGCTAGGATATGGTTAAGTAAGCACATATTTATGCTCTTCAGCAGTAAGAACAATGTCCAAATTCCTTTTCCAGTCAACATAGTTGGATCCAGTCAGTTTGTTTTTGTTAAGAATAGCAACAAGTGGGCTAAATGATGCCATGATTTAAATCTGAAAATAATAAACATGAATATAATAAGTAAACTGGACATTATCAATTTAGCATATAAGCATACAATATGGAACCTTAATAAAACCATAAAATAATATATGCAACGACAACCCAATCCATGTCTATAATTCCTTGGTAGCAAGTTTATTATAAACACATTAATTGGTTGAGAACTATTCTCATTATTAGTGCTATCATGATAACTCTTATCAAACACTAATAATATGCCGTATTACCTTTAGCCTCTAAGTTATAATGACATAGCTCCTTTGGGAAGTTAACATTACACTTAGTCTAGTGTACACCATTATCTAGAGTCATGTGTAGCCACATTTCATCTCCCTTTTATAGTGTTTAAACTTGTAGTACCATGAAACAAAACACCCTCCTTTGGGATCGCGAGGCATATACGCCAAGACGAGGTGTTTACCCACACTACTTTGAACTGATAATGGAGGCCATGAGATACAACCCTTGTATCTCTTTCCCACTAGAAATTTTAAACTAAAGGTTTTTAATGTCAAGAACCATAAAAATGCTAGACACGTGAAAAACACAATCCTAATCTCATTAGGAATAAATTTCATTAAACTAGCATTAACGTAATAAAAATTTATATAACGTAATAAAAATTTATATAACGTAATATATATGAATATATATAACGTAACGTAAAACTATATATATATTACATATATAATATAATATATATATTACGTTATAAAAATATATCATATTATATATATATATATATAATCCGTATATTATATATTACATATATAATCTTCAGACCATCAAAATAGAATGCCTAATCTTTGCAAAGAGATTCAAACCATGCATGTAATGCTTGGCAGTAAAAGAATCAAATCATGGAATTAAATACATGCAAGATGGTCAATGTGCAAAGTTACATTCATGCCATGCAAACCATGCATAGACGTGAACAACATCCAAACCATGCATTTGAATTCCAAACAGTGCAAGGATAACTTCCATTTCAATAACCACTTTTTCCATCCGAATGAAAAAAAAATCTCCGTACAAATTGCAATTTGTTAAAAAACATTTAATGCAATCGGTATGAATTCATATAATCATTCTTTATGGCATATGAACATAACCAAATCATCTTCATGATGCAAAAATTTGAAACACAAAGATAACGGTTTTCTTAAATTCTAAAAATTTAATCACATGATATACAATTATGATATGAAAACCTGGCTCTGATACCAATTGTTGGATAAAATCTGGTTTTGTATCTCATACAAAACACACAGCGGAAGCAACAAACAAGGATCTATTTCATTCATGATTGACAACATGCACTATGTAAATTTCTGAATTTAAGAACAAGATAGCGTACCTTGGTGTGGAGAAATTCAAAACAAAGATTAGAAGCACTTGGGAAAACTTTTAATCTTCACTCCAATTTCACTTTACGCCCAAGATGTGTGGTCTCTCAATCAGTTTCCAAAGGGAGAATGAAAGTGTGTCTCACACTCTTTCTTTTCTCTACGATTCTTTTCTTAAAATCGCATCATGTTCAAAAAATTGTGCATGTTTCTCCCTTTATAACTAACAGATTATCTAATTGGGCCGGCCTATTGGGCCTTTCCAATTGGGCTTTAGTGTGTGGCTTGGAATGGGACCAAAAGGGACCAATACGACACTAGCTCCAATGAGCCTTGGGCTTTTTCGTCAACTCTTGATAAGTCCAAAGGTACCATTAATTATATTTAATACCACTATATAAATATAATTGCACTCTAGGCCTTATTAATAAATTATATCCCAAGACTTTATTTTACACGCAACCCCTTCATAAAATATTCGTAGTAATACAAAGTCATAAATATAGACTGCCATTTTAAAAATTACTACATCTTATCCTTGAGTACCCGGTTTAATCTTTTAAAGTTATTCATTATATATTTATGAAATCCAATTTCATAAATATATACTTTGGTAATTTCTTACCAAAGTGGTTAGGCCTAACTCTCTGAATAACCAAAACCATTAAACTTATCTCAAGGGAATATTTTGTATCTCCGTTAAGAGATTATGAATTCTATCTTGAGAATATATGTTCCATCAACACTAAATGTAGTTGCCCAACATACTGAGGTTTTGACCGTTACTTTAGATCTCACTCCTGATATATCAAAGTAACCTACACGTCATGATCAGGTCCATTATTCTCTCAGGATTAAGAGTTCATGCAAATAGAAGTCGTGAAATTTATTAGTCATTTGACAGTCGTTAGCAAAATAATAAATCTCACAGCGGTCCAGTTCAATATGTCTTAACTCTTAAAACATATCAACATATCAACTAGAAGTCTCCACTTCCATGATCAAGACAAATCATCTTAGTTGATACGTTATAGTCTTCGCAGATGAAATGCCCAATTTCATCACCGACTACGAACTATAAATTCTGAGTTTACAAAGAACTTGTGATTTATATCTTCTATGACTAAATCACATAAATCACATACTATGCATCTCATGGACTATATGATAATGTCCAAATATTCATGTTACCATTATTTTAGATAAAAATAAACAACTTTATTAAACACAACATTAAGTCATACATAATGTCATACATAGCATCATACAATAGGATTTAAAGGCACACATCCTAACATTCATTTATTTAGCGGTCCCTCCATCTTTCAAAAAACTAAATATTCGCATACAACATATTAAGTTTGGACTATTTCAATTATTGAAATCACTGTGCAAAAGTGTTCAGAAACCAAGCAAAATAAATTTATTAATTTGGTACATCTGTACTATGCTACCAAATCCTTTGGAAATGCCAAGTCAGATGCAACAAATTAATTTACTTTCTATAGATATGGTTGATCAACATCATGGGAGTGACATCAAGGCATATGAGGACAATGTAATCTTTACCACATTGAGATTCTCAAAATGAATTTAATGGATTTCTCTATTTCCTTAAAAAAATTAAAAATTTTTTTTGAAGTCCATAACCGATTAAAAGTCGTATTCATCCACCAACAGCCATGTAGCTATGTGGAATATTAATTTTGCCACACTATGGAAGTTAAAAAAAAATAGAGTTCTAAATGGCTCTTTCACCCGGATAAAAAAAGTTATGAATTATGGTTATGACCACAAATAGCATGCTTGGGGATGCATGCAACTTTGACTCCATCAGAACATGTTGTGTATGTAAGAAACTAGTGAATCAATCTTCCATAGACTAAAAACATTGGAATAGCAGCACTAGTAGAGAAAGTCCTTATTTTCCATAGCTGCTAGCAAAGATGACTAAAATTAAAGATGTTTCTTGTATGTGTTATTAGGTTCTAGCAGATAAAAGGTAATCTACATACTAACAGCTATTTAGATGCTTGAGATAATTGCCAGGGACTTATAGCTAAAAGCATAATCATTCTTGTCCCAGTATAAATTTCAAGTGTCATTTTCTAACCACTCATGATACCAGTTTCAATCCCCAAAATAATACCACCAGAAATCTTCTTCACCATCATCAAACACCCAAAAGAGCAGCACTATGAGGACCATACTAACATGAAGACCAGTAATTGTAGGAAATTTCCACAAATTCCTAAACCTGTGAGAGACAAAAAAAATAGAGAAAACACACGTCAAAGAAAATAATCACACGCACAAGACAGTATTTACGTGGTTCGGCAATTTGCCTACATCTACGGAGTTGCAGAGATTTCACTATTATCGGGGAAAAATTACAAGTTGCGGCTACAAACTAAACCTCAGAAAATTTCCCATTAAAAAACCACACAACATTATTCAGATCGGGTCGGGTCGTCTACTGGATCAAACATAAACTAGGTTCCACCAAGCCCAACAGTAATACTTCTAGAGACTGACCACCATCACCTCCACCACTAGTTTCCCAATAAAACCAACACAACCATCATATATCTCTCTATATAATAGCACCAACACTGCTGCTTCCCCAGTCATTCTAACCGTGATAATCCACATCCTCAACAGCATGGTGACCACCCCCTCTGACTCCACTATTGACAAAGAACATAACTATGTCAACCCAAATGACTCAACTGAGTTCTCCAGCCACCACAATAGCAGAAATACAAATATACTACACTAATTATTCATGAAATTGAAGACACTATAAACATCATTAAATAATGATTTGAGGAACAATCTTACAACACCCTGAAATATTGACATAACCACAAAGAGTACTGCAACTTCCCCCAGAACGATTGTGCCATAACATTCATTTGATTTCCATAAACTTGTGCAAAATCAACATGGGTCCATCTAGTGACCACCATGAAAATTTAGAGGTGGTCCAATCAAAAATATCTTTCGCACTTTGCCTAAAATCCCTTGAGTCCTAAAGGGGATAACTATTTTGTCATTCATTAGAAACCTTTTCATCAGGTGATTAGGGCTTGGCTTGTCAGGTAGAAGAGTAGGACTGGGAAGGATATTGGGTTAAACCCCAGCCTAGTGCACCAAACAAGAGAGAGAGAGAGAGAGAGAGAGAGAGAGAGAGAGATCTTATATTAAATATACTTTGTCAATTTTACTAGTGCATTGAACTTATAAAATTTCTAAAGCTCCCTCCAAGTGCCATAAAAAAAATCCCAAACTACTGTCAATTATTAAATCTCACCAGAAAATTTAATTTATTCACCATTGCATGACAAGCCAAACTTCAAAATCCTCATTTTTCTATCATTTTCCTTCTCAGAATGATCCTCATGCCCAACAATCTCTTCATCCCATTTTCCGCCAGGAACTCTGCCTTTCAACTTGTCCCTTTAAAATTATAATTCTGATAGAAATATCAAAGAGAAACATCATTCCAATACGACAACATCACAAACATATTTCTTTCAACTGGAGCTGATTTGTTTACATCATTATCTCACAATCCTGACCGAGAGATGTAAATGCTGAAATTACAAACCCTAAAATATATCATAATAGTAATTTCAAGGGTTACTATTGCAGTCTAAACAGATAATATCACAAAAATATATTTTTTCCAGGAACTTCATAGCCTACTAACCAGGTAATTAAACCTAACAAAACTACCTATTACTTACATCATGAAAATAATAAGGTTATCTGTGTGCTTATGCACAAGCATTTGAGTAGACACACACTAAAGTTGGAGAGATACTGTCTAACAATATAAAACATAAAAATTCCACACCAAAAAAAAAAAAAGTCGGTGTATGTAGAATGACAATAATTAATCCAAAGCAGAACAATATGATATTTGATTAAACTAAATTCAATCAAAGCAGCAAGGTCAATAGGACAGAAAGAATGTAGCCCAGCTTCTACGAAATAATAAAGGTGGCATACCCAAGAAGAAATACGTAGTCCCCCGTTAAGGTGTCAATGTTCCTTGACCTTTGTAGTAATACCAATTGCAGTAAGATTGCTACAGCTTCAAGGTATAGCGAAAATGACCACAATTTTGACCTTATTCCAGCGCTTTCTTGGGCAATCCCAGCGCTTTTGAAAACGCTGGGATAGTCCCGTTTTTTTGTAGTGGGATTTGGCTTCTTAGGTAGAAGAGTAGGACTGGGAAGGCTATTGGGTTAAACCCCAGCCTAGTGCCCAAAGAGAGAGAGAGAGAGAGAGAGAGAGAGAGAGAGAGAGAGAGAGAGAGAGAGAGAGAGAGAGAGAGAGAGAGAGAGAGAGAGAGAGAGAGAGAGAGAGAGAGAGAGAGAGAGAGAGAGAGCCAAATTTCAAGTTTAGGAAGCCAAAGTATAAATATTAAAAAAAGTCTAAAATGTAAAATTGACTCTCTAAATTTCAGCTTTTGTTATTTCAGTCCTCTAAGTTTCAGTTTTGTTATTTTAATCTTCTAAATTTCAAATCTTATCAATTCAGTCCTCCGTTACTCTTTAGTTAAGTTCTGTCGTTAACTCAACCAAAACGACGTCGTTTTGGTTTTTTTTTTTTTTTTTTAACTTCTTAGTTTTAATAAAATGCTTTAATTACACAAAAAAAAAAAAAAAAAAATTCTAATAGGAACGATGTCGTCCTTGCCTCTGAAAACCAAAAACATCACCAAGATGACAAAGGAGTTGAAGATGAATCCATGGCGTCCTTCGCCTTTGCCGTTGCCTACGCCATTCGCAGAGCTTCCACGTGCCCTGTAGACTTCGTCCAAAGATCGAAAAGGACAACACTAGTAGAACCCGCCGCATCGTCCTCCCTAGCCCTGATTTTCAACGCCAACAATGACGATCAAGACGACAAGGAGATGAAGATGAATCCATGGCATCCTCCGCCTCCATCGTCGCCTCCGCCTCCGTCGTCGCCTCCGCCTCCACCATCGCCTCTGGCATTCGCAGAGCTTCCACGTCCCCTGAAGACTTCGTCTAAAGATTGAAAAGGACAACACTAGTAGAACCCGCCGCACTGTCCTCCCTAGCCCCGATTTTCAACGCCTTTGTATCGAGCAACTTAATCCGAATCATCCATCCCCACGCTTTTCTCTCTCGGTCTAGATCTCATAGTCTCTCTCTCTCTCCCCCAAAATTTCTTAGCTAGTCGGATTGTTAAGGATAGCCGGATAGGGCATCGATGATGTTTTTGATATTCAGAGGCAGGGAAACGTCGTCGTTCTATATAGATTTTTTTTTTCTTTTTTGTAATTAAAGTATTTTAGTAAAATTAAGAAATTAAAAAAAAAAAACCAAAAAAAAGTTGTTTTGGTTTAATTAACGGCAACACTTAACTGAAGGCTAAAGGAGGATTGATTTGACAAAATTTGAAACTTAAAAGACTGAAATGACAAAACTGAAACGACAAAACTGAAACTTAGAGGACTGAAATGACAAAAGCTGAAACTTAGAGGTTCAGTTTTGCATTTTAGCCTAAAAAAAATCGAGAAATTTTAAATAAGCATCTATTTAATATTAACGAATTATCAACAAAGACAAGTACACAAAATTATTGTCTCGTATTACATTATAATGTAATCATCTACTAACAAAAACAAAGACACAAAATACCATTGTTTCTTACTACATTAAAGCAATTGCATCAATTTATGCAAAAGGTTTTGTCTATTTTAGCATAACAACCTTTTTTTTTTTTTTTTTTAATTTTATATACTCACTTTTCAAAACACCTCACATTAGATTATTTATTTTACATTGCATTTCATCAAAATACTATTTCCTTATCAATTTTTTATTATTATCTCAAATCATCTCTCTCTTCTCCAACCAAAAACCACTGCTCTCAATCTAAATAATTTCTAAAACATATATTTGCATAGCTACATTGATTGTGTAAACTTTCCCAATCAACCCCAAAATACACTTACATTAGTCTATATATCATTGTATAAACATACATTTGTGCTATAGTAATTGTGTAAATTTGCAAAAATACATTTGTCCCATAGTAATTTTTTAAATTTACACATTTATTGTAGTACAAATATATTTTTGCACAATTATACATAAATTGATGCAGGTGTACTTTTGGGGTTGATTGGACAAATTTGGGGCCTTATTATATTTTACAATTGATGTAAATGTTATTACAATAAAATCGATTTAAAATTGTAATGGTGTAAAATTGGAATGGAGGGCGCTCAAATTTTTTGAAAAGGAGGGCTCAAATATAAAATTGTTAATATATATATATATATATATATATATTTTTTTTTTTCCTTCTTAGGACAAGGGGGACGGGCTCCCTTGGTCCATTCATGTATGCACGCTTGCATGTGCGCGTGTTTCTGTGTATATATGTTTGTCAATAATTCATTAGTTCACATGCACAATTCTAAAACATTTATTTATATAGTTATAGTAACTGTGTAAAATTTCCCAATTAACTCCAAAATACGCCTACATTAGTCTATGTATCATTGTACAAAAATACAATTGTGTTAATAGTAATTGTGTAAATTTACACATTTACTATAGCACAAATATATTTTTGCACAATTATACATAAACTGATGTAGGTGTACTTTTGGGGTTGATTAGAAAATTTGGGGTCTTATGCTATTTTACAATTGATGTAAATGCTATTACAATAAAATCAATGTAAAATTGTAATGGAGGGAGCCCAAATTTTTTGAAAAAGAGGGCTCAAATATAAAATATTATATATATATATATATATATATATATATATATATATATATATATATTTTCTTCTTAAGACTAGGGGGACGGGCTCCCTTCGGCCCCCACCTATAGTTCCATCCATGTATATGCTTTTGCACGTGTAGGTATATATTTCAATAATTCATTAGTTCAAATGCACAAATTTATTTCACGTGGCCTATTTATGCATTGTTTGGCCATTTGTTTTTTTCGAAAACATCATTTAATGAAAATTATTTTGTCAACAAATAACCACACACGCTACAATCATGTGAATGGGTACTTTTGTTTTTCGTTTTATCTGAGATGCAATTTTACTCTAGCATTCAATATTATATTATATAAAAATATTATTTTCTGAAAAAATAAGGTCAACGGTTCATAAATATCAAGAAAACACACATAATTACAATCAATTTAAAGAAAAATGATATGTCCACAATATTTTCACAACATTTTTACAACAAATCCTAAGTGGCAGGATGTTACTAGTTATTATTGTTGGGGTAAAAAAGTAATCTTAGTGTTAGATTTAATTTTAAACCAATAACAATTAACCACCTATGATTTGTTATAAAAATGTTGTAGACATAGCATCTCTTCAATTTAAATGTGCAAATAAATGAATTATCCATAAGTATGATATTCTTAAAAAAAAAAAAAAATGCATTACACCTAATAAGGAGGGAAATGCTAACGAATGCCCTTAGGGCATTGGTTAACAATCCATTTAAAGAAAGTTTTTATGGGAAAATGAAATAAAACAATTAATGTTTTAGTAGCTTTTTTCATTTCCCATAAAAGTGATGTTAAAACTTTCCTAAATTGGATTGTTAACCAATGCCCTAAGGGCATTCGTTAGCATAACCCTAAGTTAAATATTTATTATTCCTGAATTTGTGTTCATGTTATGTGATTTTGTGTAATATTACACATGGCATGCATGTTGTGTTTTCTCTATATAAATATTAGAAATTGTATAACGTGCTTCTTCTATGTGACTCATTGTAAATGCATTAAAATCACTAACATAAATGATACTATATGAAACTATATTACTATTTTTCAAAATTTTAAAATATATCCCCGAATAAAATTGTATTACTAAAGATTTGAATATTTTTAAAAGAAATCGCATATTTATTTTCAATTATTATAATAATTTATTATAAATTTTGGGTTTTGATAATTAAAAAAAATAAAAAAGTAGTTCACATAAAATTGTTAGGTGCTGACTTATTTATGGTTTACAGGCAGGAGCAGAATTTTTATTTTGGGGGCCACATTTTAAAATTAATTATATTTAAGTTAGAACTTAGAAGAGAGAAATGATTAATTTAAGCTTTTATATATATATATATATATTCTTTTTTTTTTCCATGAAAATTGCAAGAGGAGGAGGGAATTTTTAAAAGCTGTTCCCTCTCCGCCTGAATTGAAAATCCATCTCTACATGCTTAGTGTGTTAAATCCATCTGAATATTACAAGCTAATATCATTTTCTTCACAGAATAACAAAATAAAATATGGTTGAGTTTTATTTATTTATTTATACAAAATATAAATTCTACTCTAGTCTAATCTAAATACATATGTGTGTAAAGTTCCTTTTTAGAGAATTGAATCTCAAATCTTGCCCTCCCACACTCCACGAAAACTTTGCACCTGTGGAGTGACGATCACGTCAAGAAGACGTGATAGTTGGGTTCTAGCTTAGATTTATTAGATCCTTCCTAAGTTAGGGCAAACTGTGCAAAAGTACTCATGGTAATTAGAAGGGATCCTTCCTAATAAGTTTATTGGACCCTTCCTAAGTTTGTGTAAACTATATATGCAAAAGAACTGACGCCAAGACTTTCCTGCTTTGAAATTGAGGCATACTTAAAAAAACCAGTTTTCTATGTATCTAAGTATTATTAAAATTTAATGGTGTATATGAAGGATGTTCCACCATATGTTAATTTTGTTCTCCTAGATGATTTTGGCTAATTTTGTTTTCTTATTCAATAAAACGTACTGGTTTTCTTCTCAAAAAAATGAATTATTAAAATATAATGTTAATGCAGCTCTTAATCCCTCAAGCACCACCATTGCAATTGTGGCTAGAAGTTCTGATGGCATCGTTGTTAAAGCTGTGGGGCATTTCTCTGTGTGTTCCTTGATAGCTGATGCAACTGCTATACCATGGGCCCTTCAACTAGTCTTAGACGAAAACCGATTGAAGAAAACAATTAAAAAAATACAAATTTTGAAATATAACTTTCAAATACATTTGATCAACATGTTATCTAATAAGTCCCCTTCTGTTAATAAATTCATCTGAATACAAGCTAAGATCATTTTCTTGACAGCACAACAAATTCCTAGTGTAAGGACACAAATCAAGCCTAGACCCAAGTGCGTGACAAGGCCGGCTCAAATGGCCTAAACAATAAAATTTGTAGAGCGTGGGCTTGAAACCTAGACTTCTTGGGACGATAGAGAGCAGTGGTGTTTGGGCTAAGTCTACAGTTGCGTGCAATGAGCTGGCTGGTGCAACTCTAACTGTCCTCAGACTTGAGCCGAGGAGGCCCTGTATCCGTTTTCCTTGTTCTGCTTTGGGAGAAGAAGCC
This sequence comes from Castanopsis chinensis, assembly GCA_032878915.1. Lineage (NCBI taxonomy): Eukaryota > Viridiplantae > Streptophyta > Magnoliopsida > Fagales > Fagaceae > Castanopsis > Castanopsis chinensis. The sequence goes on from JAVQMG010000132.1 coordinate 22,316,678, forward strand.
TTTGTCTTGAAGAAGCCGGATCCCTTTCCAATGCCCTTTCCCTCTCTATTTATATTCCTCCTCTTTACGTTCCTATTCATGCAGCCATTAATGCAGATCCCTTTCCCATCCATGGTCTTCTTGAAAACTTCCCTCAATGGCTATAAGACTGATCACTGTCCCCTCAGGGGTCACGTCCCCATTAATGCGGCCGGATGGGTAAGTGTGAAGCCTTTAATACGGTAGTAGCAGCTTTATGCATAATACTTCCCACTTGTTCTCCCCCTTTGCGTTCCGTTGGAGTCCAACATTGCTTGTTGAGCTTCAAGAGTTCCTTCCTTAAGCATCATGGTGCGTCTTTTGGCCCTTGTTTAAGTTGTCTGAGGAGAAGGTCTCCTCGGACTCTTCCCAATTGGCCAATGACCTAATCGGTGGGCTCTTGGTCCCTTAAGTTAGGTAGCCTTATCCCTGCTCTGCAACCCTTTGGAGAAGGCAACGTTCTCGGACCAAGCCTAAGGCCCATATAGGTGTTTTGACACTTCTACCCCCACAATAGCCCCTCAGAAATTCATTTGACTCTGATTCGAGGAGAGAAATGAATTTTTGACCTGCGAGTACTACTTTCATGTGATCTCCCAAATATTGCACGTGCGAAGTCCACCCGCGCCTTCTGGAGAGGCTCCTGACGCTTCGTAACACGAAACGCCTGCATTAATTGCGCTGAGTAACTCGCTGTCGCCCACGTTCAATGGTGAGATGTGGATCCAACGGCTCGGTTTTCTTCCCAAAAATTCGAGCAGGAGATCTTTCACGAACCGCCGTCCTTCAATCATTCAAAACGCTTTGGTAATCGTGACATCCGCCATTACTCCCAAAAAGCAAACACATCCTGGAAGTGTTCAAACTCATTCTCTTTCAAGAAGCTCTCAAAATTTCGTACACCTTTCTCTAGTAAGTTCCTCCTTTCCTTGAACCTTTTTCTCCTCGGCTGTCAACCTTTCTCCCCTTTCTTTGCAAATCTTTGCTCTGATTTTTTACTCGATAGGTAGGTTTAAGTGTCTAGTGGGTACAGTCTTTGGCATGGAAGGATTCCGGGCTAAATACCACATTCCTTCGGATGTGGGTCTGGAATACTGCCCCTAGAGGCCGTAGCAGACTCTAAGAAATAGGAGCAAGTTGTCATCTCTATAATCGCCTTCTTAGAGGGTGGGATGACACTCCCCATGAAGAATGTGACTAGCGAGTACTTCTGCAACCATAGGTTATGTCCTAACTAGTGTACACCCAACATGTTTAGGGTATTAGGTTCCGTCGATACTCTAAACAAGCAGGTGGGCCTACGCCTCACATGGCGCGATGTCGTCTATTTGTATGAGTGCCACCGGTTGAGAGACGTAGGCTATTACCTCAAATCGAGGTCTAACACCGTCAGACTCATATCTTGCCTCCCCAAGTCTAATAAAGGCATGAAGGATGACTACCTCATCGGCATAGGGAGGTGGTATGACTGTCCCCATTGCCCAGTGAAAGAGGGATAGCCAAGTGTGACTCCCTAGGACTTAGAAATTTTAATTTAAAATTTTGCCCCTTTTAGCTTCTTTAAGTAGATTCATTGCCCTTTGATACTTTCTTTACTTGATCTGTCGTTTGTATCTGACCATGTTTGGCTTCTCTGCTGTCTCTCTTATAGACAAACGACATATGTCACCCAGCCTGAGTGAAGTTAACATCTCGGACCTCAACAAAGTTTTGAGATCCGAGGTCTTTGTGAACGAAGACCTGCAGGTGAGGGCCGCCTATATCATATTGGGGTACGAACCGTTGTCGAAAGTTTTCCAAGAGGTCGACGACACTATCCTTGCAGGCGACCGGAGACGTTCGAGGATAGACGTCTCCCAACTCGACTTCCTCGCCTCCCGCGCTCTACCTGACGCACCATCCACCATTCTCTACGGACGGACCATTGAGGCCACCCCTCTTGCAGTGAAAAGGGAAAACCAACTCGTCCGAAGAGAATCTGCGGCTTCCCCCTCATCCATCGATGAAGAGATAGATCGGTTTCGTCTAGAGGAGGCCGAGAGACCTTTGAAGGATACCATAGTCGAGATCTCGGACGAGGAGGACACCTCGGACAGGGGCTTCGGCATTAAAGTCCTGGTGATCACCAGAGCAGATGATAGCTCCAAGGAAGACGATGATATGTCGACCTTGAGAACACTCTTCGTCAGAAAGAGGGGCGCTCAAGTCTCCAAGAGGGACGCCTCTGGGTCCCAACCGAGGTTGCCTCCACCTCCACCTCCCCCTCCTTCTGACCCACTCCTTCAAGCTCCTAACGTCCCAAAGAAGAGGAGGAACGAGAATGAGGAGGTGGATAAGGAGCGAGAGAAAAAGTAAAAATAGAAAAAACAGCAACAGCAACAGCAACAGTAAGTTGCTAAGGGCGGAGTGTGAGCCTCGTCCGTGGAGAGCGGGGAGTTCCGTGGGCAAGCCAAGGTTCGCCGCTGTGAGTCCAGCTGGTCCCTTATGCTGGAGGTGGACGGGGCTCCGATACCTCTCAAAGCAAGTATAAGGGACTTCCAGAAGGGTCACGCCCTTCATCTGGCCAATGCTCTAGAGCAGCCTCTCCTCTTGCCAAGGGACATGGAGGATTTGGAGAAGATGGGTCGAACACGCCTCTTTCTTTCCCTAAAGAGGGACCTGAGCTTGGTACGTGCTATCCCATCCCTTTTAATTCGTCGTCATTATTTAAACCTTCTCATGTCTAACTCTACTGTGCATCTGTCGAAATTCCTCTCTGCAGGCCATCCAAGAGGTTTTTACTGCCAAGCAACTGGTAGGGCACTACCAGAACCAAGCAGCGGCCGAGCAAGAGGCCAGGGCGGAGGTCGAGAAGGACTTAGGTCATGCTGAGGCTGAGAAGAGTGACCTGGCCACTAAGCTGACCCAGAAGCAAAGTGAGAGGGGGGGGCCGATGCTGGCTTAAAGACTGCGGAGGCTCAGGTGGAAAGTCAACGCAAGCTGCTACACCAAAAGGACGAGGCATTGTCCAAAGCTAGGTAGGAATGCTCAGACTTGAAAAGGCAGCTTGCCCAGGCCAAGGAAGCGGCTCACACCATAAGAGAGACCGTGGAGGCCGCCACCAAAGCTGCGTACAATGAGGGGGTCGAGACAATGGAGAACTGACTAGCTGAAGAGCTAGCGGAGTTGTGCAGGGAATACTGCCAGCAAGTTTGGGTGGAAGCCTTAAACATGGCGGGAGTTCCTACTAACTCCGAGTGGAAGGGAGCAGAGAAGGTCTGGTATCTCGAGGATATCAGAGTGATCGAAGACGCTCCAGCCACTTCGGTTGCTCCTGAAACTGTGGCCTCGATGCTGCCTCCCTCCATCCAAGAGCAAGTCCCCCCTCCCAAAGAAGTTGCTGCTTCTGATAAAGGGGCCGAGAAGGGGTCGGGCAAGCCAGCTGCCTAAGTTGTACCTCCGCCGAAAGCAAAAGACAAAGGGAAGCAAGTCCAGGTTCCGTTCGAGACTGAGCTCAAGCGCACAGATGTGGATGGTCCGGCCAAAGAGCGCTCTGAAAAGTTGGGAAAAGACCCTCCACTGAAGATAAAACAATAGGCTACCTCGGGTTCCCTCTCCGTGTGGTTTATTTCGTAATTTTCGGCGTTTACCTTGTAATTTTCACTTTCAGCTTTGATGTAAACAGTTTTAATAATGATTTCAAGGCTTCGTATCTAATTTCTTAATGTATTACGTTCATTGCCGTACAATTTGTCTTATTTTGCCATAAGTTGCATGTGAATCTTAAGTAACTCAACACCCTTTTCAGACATAACTGGGTAAATAAATAAATAGTTAAGTGCACAGAAGTATGTCTGAGATAAAAATGAGCGCAGTTTAACCATAAGAACAGTTTAACCATGTACTGCGTGTTAAATTTTCCCAAGGCAGAAGGTTCGAGGACCCGGCATAGTCAAGGTTGACATTAACACTTAGTTAAAAATAAACTGCCTCTTAAATTTTTCCAAAGCAGAAGATCCGAGAACCCGGCATAGCCAAGGTCGACATTAACACTTACTTAAAAAATAGGCTGCATATTAAATTTTTCCAAAGCAGAATGTCCGAGGACCCGGCATAGCCAAGGTCGACATTAACACTTAGTTAAAAAATAAGCTGCATGTTAAATTTTTCTAAAGCAGAAGGTTTGAGGACCTGGCATAGCCAAGGTTGACATTAACACTTACTTAAAAAATAGACTGCATGTTAAATTTTTCCAAAGCAGAAGGTCCGAGGACCCGGCATAGCCAATGTTGACATTAACACTTAGTTAAAAATAAACTGCATGTTAAATTTTTCCAAAGCAGAAGGTCCAAGGACCCGGCATAGCCAAGGTTGACATTAACACCTAATTAAAGATAAACTGCTTGTTAAATTTTCCCAAAGCAGAAGGTCCGAGAACCCGGCATAGCCAAGGTCGACATTAACACTTAGTTAAAAAATAGACTGCATGTTAAATTTTCCCAAAGCAAAAGGTCCGAGGACCTGGCATAGCCAAGGTCGACATTAACACTTATTTAAAAAATAGATTGCATGTTAAATTTTTCCAAAGCAGAAGGTCCGAGGACCCGGTATAGACAATGTTGACATTAACACTTAGTTAAAAATAAACTGCAAGTTAAATTTTCCCAAAGCAGATGGTCCGAGGACCCGGCATAGCCAAGGTTGACATTAACACTTGGTTAAAAAAAGTCGGACCCCAGTTCGTTATTGAGTTTTTGTTTGATATCGAAGACTAACAAACTAACAATTAACGCAATGCAATAATATCCAAACACATGGCATATACGCCTTTTATTAATAGTAGTACATTCGGAGGTTATTTACATTCCAATGTTGTTTTACAGGTTTGTCTTCTAAGTCGGTAAGATAATACGACCCAATGTCGGCCACTGAGATTATATAGTAGGGCCCCTCCTAGTTGGGTCCCAACTTTCCCCATGCTGGGTCCTTGGCGGTTCTAACGACTTTCCTTAAGACTGAGTCACCAGGAGCAAGGGGCCTGGTCTTTATGTGGGAGTCGTATCCTCGCTTGAGCTTCTTCTAGTAGCCAGCTAGTCGGACCATAGCGTTCTCTCGCCTCTTTTCGATCAAATCCAGCCCTTTCTGGAGCAAATCGTTATTGTCGCCTAGGGCGAAGGAGTGCGTCCTCATTGTCAGAAACCCCATTTCCAAAGGGATCACAGCTTCTGCACCGTAAGCCATCGAATAAGGTGTCTCTCCCGTGGACCTTCGTGGTGTAGTTCGATAAGTCCACAATACGTGTGGCACTTCCTCTACCCATCTGCCTTTGGTGTCGTCTAGCCTTTTCTTAAGCCCGTTAATTATCGTTTTGTTCGCTGTTTCGGCTTGGCCATTCCTCTGCGGGTAGGCTGGGGTAGAATACCTGTTTGTGATGCCGAAGTCTCCACAGTATTTTCTGAAGGTCCTACTATCAAACTGTAAGCCGTTGTCCGAGATGAGGGTGCGCGGGATCCCAAACCTAATAATGATGTTCTTCTAGACAAACTTCTTTGCATCCACGTCCCTGATGTTCGAGAGGGGCTCTGCCCCAACCCACTTGGTGAAGTAGTCCGTCCCGACGAGCAACCATCTTTTGTTCCCTACTGCCCTCGGAAATGGTCTCACTATATCCAAGCCCCACTAAGCAAATGGTTAAGGGCTAATTAAAGGGTTAAGGACATCTCCAGGCTAGTGAATGTTGGGAGCCAACCTTTGACACTGATCGCACTTTCTCGCGTAATTCTGCCCCTCTCTTTGCATGTTTGGCCACTAGTATCTCTGTGTAAGGGTTCTATGGGCTAGTGACCTTCCCCCCCCTGTGGCTACCACATATTCCCTCGTGCAACTCCTCCAAGACCTGCTCCGTCGTCTCCGGGTGTACGCACAGTAGGTAGAGTCTTGAGAAGGAGCGTTTATAGAGTTTCTCGTCCTCGGATAGCTAAAACCGCGTAGCCTTTCTTTAGATTTTGTCAGCCTCAGACCTTTCTTCTAGCAGGACGTCATGTTTAAGGAAGGACACTATTGGGTCTATCCAATTGGGTCCCATTCTGACCTGGTGAATCTGGAGGGCATCACCATTTGGCCCGGCGGACTTAAATAAGTCCTCAATGAGGATGACCTGGGGTAGGCCTTGAGCCAAGGAGGTTGCGAGCATGGCCAGTGAGTCGGCGTGGGTATTCCTATTCCTGGAGATATGTGACACTGTAAAAGACTCGAACTTGGACTGCAAGCGCTTGGCGCGGGTTAAATCTCCCGCATTCTCGGTTCCCTGGCTTCCAATTTTCCTTCCACCTGGCCGACCACCAGTTGCGAGTCTGAGAACACCTGCACCGATTTTCCCCCCATTTTCTGAACCATGTCCATTCCCACTAGCAGAGCTTCGTACTCGGCTTCATTATTGGTAGCCGAGAATGTCAATCTCAAAGACTTATCCACGACGATTCCCTCCGAGGATATCAAAACTTTCCTTACGCCTGAACCCTTCTGGTTGGCTGCTCCGTCCACGTAGACCTTCCACACTGGGGATTTCTCGCACGAGATTACGCCGACTAATTTTTCATCCATGCCCCATCCCTCAGAGTTCTCTTCCATGAGAGGCTTAGCAAACTTCGCCACTAGGTCGGCTAGGATTTACCCCTTCACGGAGATGCGAGGCATGTACTTGATGTCAAAGGCTCCCAAGATAGTTTCCCATTTGGCGATCCTGTTGGAGTAGTTAGCACTCCGCAACATGGACTTAAGGGGGAGTTGAGTCAGCACGATGGCAGTATGAGATTGGAAGTAGTGCGGGAGCCGGCGCATTGCATGCACCACGGCTAGAATTGCCTTCTCCAACGGTAGATACCACATCCCGGCCTCCTACAGAGACTTGCTCACATAATAAACCGGCCTCTACACACCATCGTCGTCTCGTATTAGAACCAGGCTGATGCCGTGAACAGCCACGACTATATACACGAACAGAACTTCATCTACGTCTGGACCAGACATAATAGGTGGCCGAGAGAGGTACTCCTTCAGCTGCTGGAAAGTTATGAAACACTCTTTGGTCCATTAAAATCCTTTCCACTTGTTCAACAGCTGGAAAAAAGGGTCGACATCTATCCGCGGACTGAGAGATGAACCTATTGAGTGCGGCTGTCATCCCTACCAGCCTTTGGACTTCCTTTGGATTTTGAGGAGGTTGTAGGTTATAGATTGTTGTGACTTGGGTGGGGTTGGCCTCAATCCCTCTATGAGTGAGCATGTAGCCCAGAAATTTGCCAAACTCCACACCAAAGGAGCACTTGGAGGCATTCAATCGTAATTTGTGCTCCCGTAATGTCTAGAAAGTGTTGTTCAGGTTGGCCACATGCATAGTTATAGCCTTGCTCTTGACAACCATGTCATCCACATATACCTTAATGGTTTTCCCTAACTGAGTTTCGAACATCCTGGTCATCATCTTCTGGTAGGTAACTCCTGCATACTTTAGGCCAAAAGGCATTACCTTGTAGTGATAGTTGCCAGTGGGAGTGACAAAAGCCGTCTTCTTCTGGTCCTCTAAAGCCAAAGGTATTTGGTGGTACCTTTGAAAGGCGTCTAGAAAACTCATCCAAGGGTGGCCGACTGTCGCGTCCATCAGCTAATCGATGCGAGGCATTGGGAAAGAGTCTTTGGGGCAGGCCTTGTTCAAATCCGTGAAATCCACGCGTACCCTCCATTTCCCACTTTTCTTCTTTACCACGATCGTGTGCGCCAACTATTCGGGATAGAATACTTCCTTGATAGCCCCAGCTCTCTTAAGTCTAACGACTTCCTTCTTTCACGGCGTCAGAATGTTCCTTGGAAGAGCGCCGAGGGGGTTGCCTCTTCGGCACAACGGTCGGGTTGACATTCAGGTGGTGGCAGATGAAGTTTGGGTCAATCCCAGGCACTTCGTATGTATCCCATGCAAACACATCAAGGTTCCCCTTCAAGAACGCGACCAACTCCTCTTTTTCCTCGGCCGGCAGTTTAGGCCCCCACTTGGAAGAACCTTTCTAGGTCATTATTTATAAGAAACCTATCCAAACTCTCACACATGAGCTCTTCTGCCATTGACTCCCCAGTTGAGGCAGAAGAGGTTAATTGCTACGGGGTCAGTGCAGCCGAGGCCGAGGGTTCAGGCCCCGGTCTGCATAAAACTGCGGCTGTTAGGCATTGTCTCGCCGCAGACTGATTCCCAATAATTTCTTTAACTTGACTGCTAAATGGTAACTTCAGCTTGGCGTGGAGAGTTGAGGAGACAGCGCCCAGAGTGTGCAGCCACGGTCTCCCTACAATGGCCGTGTAGGGAGAGTAGGCGTCGACCACGATGAAATCCACTTTAACTACCGCTGGTCCTGACTGCACAGGTAACCTAATCTGCCCCTTCGGGACGACTACCTTCCCCTCGAAACTTATCAGTGGTGAATCATAGGCTGAAAGATCCTCCTCCCTCAAGTTCAACCCCTTGAACAGATCAGGGTACATAATGTCCGCACCACTTCCTTGGTCTACCATCACCTTCTTCACATCGTAGCCTCTTATCCTCAATATGATGACCAAGGCATCGTTATGCGGCTGGATGGTCCCCACTTTGTCCGCATCCGAGAAGCCCAAAATTGGAGGCACGTCACCCTTCATTCTTTTCGACTCGGAGCCAGAGTCCTCGGCAAGGGCTCGCGCCACGGATATCACCCTAGAAGGGCAAAAGTCGGTTCTCCCAGGAGCGGCGAGGATGACATTAATCGTCCCCAAAGGGGGTCTTGGAACGTTGTTACCCTGATTGGCCAAACCATCATGCCCTGCCTACCCGTCAGGCTGATATAAGAATTGCTTCAACTTGCCTTCCTTCACCAACTGCTCTAGATAATTCCCCAAATTTCTGCAGTTCTCTGTTGTGTGGCCATTTTCTTGATGATATTGGCAATGGAGGTTCTGGTTGCGCTTCGTGGGATTACCTAACATTTTGCTAGGCCACCTGAAATATGGTTCATGACAAATTTTCTCAAACACCCATTGTATAGGTTAGCGGAACACGGTGTTGACCACCTGCGTGGGTGTTGGACTAGGCTACCCAACAAACTCTCACCTTGGCCGGCTGTTGTTGTACCTATCCGACCTGAAATCCCTCCTCTCCTGAGGGATAACCTTCGTCCTCCCCTTCCCTTGTAGCAGATCTTCTTCGATTCGCTTGTACTCGTCGATGCGATCCATAAGCCGGCGCACGCTCTTGATAGGCCTTTTGGTCAAAGACTTCCTCAGTTCGTGCTCGTTTGGGAGGCCGACCTTGAAGGTGCTTATGGCAACATCGTCGAAGTCCCCCTCGATCTCGTTGAACATCTCCCAATACTTGTTGGTGTACGTCTTTAGGGTCTTTCTTTCTTTCATGGCCATGGATAACAATGAATCTAAAGGTCGAGGTACCCTACTACATGTGATGAAATGTGAGCCAAATGCCCTGCTAAGCTCTATGAAGGAATCGACAGAGCCTGTTTTTAGGCCATTGAACCACCTCATCGTGATAGGTCCCAAGCTAGAGGGGAAGACTTTGCACATTAAGGTCTCGTTCTTAGAGTGCATCGCCATTCTTTGACTGAAATGGCTCACGTGTTCCACTGGGTCTGTTCGTCCATTGTAAATGGTGAAAGTTGGTTGGGTGAACCGCCTCGGAAGCTTTCCCTTCCCAATCCTCCAAGTGAAGGGCGATTCAGAAATTTGACGGAACGCCTTACTCAATGCATTGTTGGCCAAGCCCCTGGAAGAGGTTTTCTTGCCCATAGGGTCGCGAGGGTGATCGTCCTCGTAGGAGAAGGGCTCGCTCTGGGGAGTTCTCGACCTGGAGCTGCCGATGCTACTGCAAGTATCAACTGAAGATGTATCCGAAAGAGAGGGAGTACGTTGTCATTTCTCCCGACGCAACTTCTTCTTTAGGTGGTCAATCTCCCTTTGCATGGCCTTGACACTTTTTTCACGGGAGGTTCTGCTTCCAGCCCGCATGTGACTCCTCCCGCGCGTGTGTTCTATGCGCACGCTAGCTTCCTGATCTCTTTCCCGCACTAGCTGCTAGAGGTGATCCTTGTGCTGGGATCCCATGGACTCTGCACAACGTGAACCTAAGCCTTCCATGATGCTTCACTTCCCTTTACTCAAGGCTTCCCACAAACGGCACCAATTGTAAGGATACAAATTAAGCCTAGACCCAAGTGCATGACAGGGCAGGCCCAAATGACCTAAACAATAGAATTTTTAGAGAGTGGGCTTGAAGCCTAGACTTCTTGGGATGATAGAGAGCAGTGGCGTTTGGGTTAAGTCCATAGTTGCGTGCAATGAGCTGGCTGGTGCGATTCTAACTGTCCTCGGACTTGAGCCGAGGAGCTCCTATATCCGTTTTCCATGTTTTTCTTTGGGAGAAGAAGCCTTTGTCTTGAAGAAGCCGGATCCCTTTCCAATGCCCTCTCCCTCTCTATTTATATTTCTCCTCTTTACGTTCCTATTCATGGAGCCATAAATGCAGATCTATTTCCCATCCATGGTCTTGTTAGAAACTTCCCCTAATGGCTATAAGGCTGATCATCGTCCCCTCAGGGGTCACTTCTCCATTAATGCGGCCAGATGGGTAGGTGTGAAGCCTTTAATGCTGTGGTAGCAGCTTTATGCATAATACTTCCCACTTGTTCTCCCCTTTTGCATTCCGTTGGAGTGCAATATTGCTTGTTGAGCTTTTTGAGATCCTTCCTTAGGCATTATGGTGCATCTTTTGGCCCTTGTTTAAGTTGTCCGAGGAGAGGGTCTCCTCGAACTCTTCCCAATTGGCCAACGACCTGATCGGTGGGCTCCTAGGCCCTTAAGTTAGGTAGCCTTATCCCCGCTCTGCAGCCCTTTGGAGGAGTCAACGTTCTCAGACTAGGCCTAAGGCCCATATAGGTGTTTTGACACTTCTGCCCCCACACCTAGTATTATAAATTTATAATATAAAAATTAGGGAGTCCGTTACGTAACTTGTGGCAAGATATCATTTATAAAAATACTCAAAAGAACCAATTAAAATGATGATCGTGATAATAATAACAGTAATAATAATGATAGTATTTTTTTTTTTATGAAAATAATTTTTTTTTTTTTTTAGAATACTAAGTATTTTAACTCACATATACAAGAGGAGAGGGGAGAAGGTTTTAAAGAAACTAACAGTGGTGTATATCTAAAAAGGCCTAACTCTTGGATACATAACACATACTTTAAACCTCTATAACTTACACTTATTTTCCAATGTGGGATTAACCCACTGTTTTCCTTTGAGAATACTAAGTATTTTAACACACACGCACAAGGGGAGAGGGGAGAAAGTTTTAAAGAAACTAACAGTGGTGTATATCCAAAATAATGATAATACTTAGTACCAACAACATTGAGCATTTTCAAACCTACCAAATGGATTTCCGTACAATAACATCATTTTGTCTATATCTCGACATGGATAGTTGAATTCAATATTATCAACGTCAATATATTTTATTTATTTGGTTGAGATTGTAAAGTCTATTTTAGCATGAGTAATGCAACTTCATAATAATTTCTTAACAAATCTTAAGTAACAAGTTATTATTGGTAAGTAAAAAAGTGATGTAAGTGGTAAGTCCAGATAAACTAATAACAACTTACCATTTATAATTTATTATGAAAATATTATAAAAACATTATAGACCTAGCATTAATTAACATTGTAAGAAGTACCATGTGAAATTCTTAGAATTGCTATTCTTGATCATGAGCCAAAATGGGATTTTACCCCTTTCTGCAAAACTGTCCAGCAAAACGCCCCATGTCTGAAACTATTTAGGGATATGCCCCAGTTTTGAAACTCGATTTTTGTTAAGGGAAATAAAAATGTTACCCTAAATTATAAAGTACAACTTCTATTTTTTTTTTTAAATTTAAAACTTTTTATTCTTTCGATTAAGTATTAACTATTAAGTTTATTCAAATTAAACTTTCTGTTAATTTCCGTCAAAAAAGCTTCATTAGTGACTCTACAAAAAAATGAAATTTTATACTGACAAACTTATGTTTTAGACAAAAATCTCATGATGAATCTAGCGCATGAGATACATTTTCATGCTCTAGAGGGTTCTTATTTCTTAATAGAGCTTTTTTAGAGGAGAATAACAGAGGCCGAAATTAAATAGACTTGAAATTTAAAGAAAAATGAAATTTAAGGACTAAATTGAATTTTGATTAAAGTCAAAGAGTTCAATTTGTAATTTAGCCAAAATGTTGTTGTTGTTGTTGTTGTTATTATGTTCAGATGGATTTGAAACAACGATGAATTAAAAGTCTTGGGTAAAAATCTAAATTTTGAGTCATGATATTGATAGGTTAAATTTTAGTCTCCACTTTTTCCTCTCTTTTTTGGGTGATTTCCGTTCAAATTGGGTGGATTGCAAAAAGTGAATCTTGGAGGATTTGCTTTCTACGTTTTTATTTTCATTCCTATCAACCTAAAATGGAGAAAATCAATTGTCTTTCTTTCATCTTTCTTCTATTCTCTCTCCTCTTTCCACCATCTTTTGAAACAAGTACTGATATTCTAAAATTGATAATAATAATTAATTTTAATGAAATTAAGTTTCCCATCCTGGTTCTATAACCCATTAATATCTATAAATTAATGGTAATACTATTCCACTAGGAAAAAATGGGGAGAGAGAAAGAGCGTAAGCATGGTCGGCCTGTTTATAAGTCGGTTTATTTGATTATTTGACTTATTTATAGATTTTTAGAATTTATTTTATTTTTATAAATCTTTTTTTTTTTTTGAAAAGTAAAATAAACTATAACGAACCTAATAAGTTCATTCAAACACAAAATCATATTTAGAAAATTCAGTATTCATTTGCACTCCAAAGTGGGATTTGCACGTATATATAATATGGAATTTGCTTGAGTTATTTTAAAAAAACGAGTTGAAGAAATAATTATGAGTACGTCCTGTAATTATGTGAGGTAAGAATCTGAGTTAAATTTCCTAAGGACTGAAATGCTAAGCACAAAGGAAGCAATTTTTTTTGTTCAAAATGAAAATTAATGAATATATTCTTTCTTATCTGAAAAAAAGATAGAACATGCCAAATGATTCACTTTTGATTTTTGAGTAACAAAACTTTTCCACGTTCCAAATGACTTCTAACTTTTGAGCAACATTTCACGTGGAACATGACAACGTTAATCCATATAAAATACATAGTTTTAAAGCTAGAAGAAAACTTTTTTGAAACCGCACGGGGGAAGTGTGACCGGATAAAGCCCCGCATCAAGATCCCCGTGCTACGGCATTGGGAGAGGTTTAGGGTTTAAATGAGCGCGTGAAAAAGCTAGAAGCAAACTTATAATATTAATTAGTTTGCCAATTCTAAAATCAACTTGAAATTAAAAGAAGATATTTCTATTAACAAAAATTTCTTTTAGAAGATGCGATAACATTAAAAAAAAAAGAAAAAAAAAAAGAAATACTCGTTGTGTTGTTGTCGACAGTATTATATATCTCTAACTTGATCTTGAAGAGAATGAAAATCTGATGGGGAAATACAAGTCATCATCAACGCGTACCGTTACCCTGCCATTGTTTAATTATTTTTTGAGCTAAGGACCTAGATATAATTGAAAGCTAGAATAATTTAAGATATACAATAAGTTAAACTTAAAAACAAAACAATTGAGAAGAAAAGATGGCTATGTCATATCCCATCTGATAAATTGAAATTGAAAAGATGTTTGCTTCTCTTAATGTAATTCTAAAATCATAATTCACCGAGGGGTGTGGTCTAGTGCTGTTAGGATGCATCAAGTGTGAAGTCTCGTGTTCACGTTTGAATATGGAATTCCGTGAAGTTGCCTCCCTTAGTAGCCCAGTTTGCTAATGTCCCTCGTGGGGTTGGAAAACTATGACTCACACGGCAAAATCCTACGTGGCAGACCAAACTATTAAAATAATAATAAAAAATTTTATTTTGATATTAAAAAATGCCATATTAATATCTAAATTAAAAAAATTAATTTATTAATTTTAACTATATAAAAAAAATCAAAAATAAAAAAGTGAAGGAAATTCTTCAAACCCCAATGCTGGAGTCAAAACTGGTGGACGAGGCCACTTTTGAGACACTAGAGGAAATGGGTCCCAACTGGGGACTCAACGCGGAAGAGATTAGCGGGATTGAGATCGTGAGGGCCATCAAGAAGAAGATCTCTTCTGGGACTGGGAGTTACGACAATGCCGTGGTGGTGAGCCAGAGGCTGAGTTTGGTTTTGTTGGAGACTTGTGCTATGAACTGTTAGAAGGTTTTCTCTGAGGTGGCTTCGGAGAAAGTGTTGGACCAGAGGGTGAAGATGCTAGAGAATCCGCAGACCCATCTTGGGAATAGGAAAAGGGGTTTGGATTTGATTCGGGCTTGGGGGATTTCGAATTTTCTTGGTTTTAAATTTTGTTTTCATGTTTAATTTCTTGTTCACGTTAAATTTGATGTGAATTTATACTTTAATTTTTTGTTCTTATTTTTTAGGTTTGTGATTTTTGGATTTTAATTTTGTGTTTTTGGTCTGTTTGTGTTGCTGTTGTTTAAGACAAACTTAGATCTCAAGTGGTTTTTGGTTTTTATTTCTATTTTTTTTATTTAGATAAAATTAATAAATTAGTTTTTTTAATTTAGATGTTGATGTGGCATTTTTTAATGTCAAAATAAAATTTTCTATTATTATTTTAATAGTTCTGTTTGTCACGTAAGATTTTGCCGTTAGAGCACTGACGAAAATAACTAAAATGGATGATGTTTTTTTAAATAGGAAGTAAAAACGGTGAAAATAAAAGATAGAGACTAAAATGAAAATCGCGTGAAAATATAAGGACGAAAATGTAATTTTCGTCTATTACATTCACATTAATCGACCATTTTTTCCCACCGTTAACAATAGGTTACATCAAATATAATTGTGAAAATAAATATAGAATTAGTTGTACTCTTAAAATTTTTGAAGTCATAGTTAAGCATCTAAATGGTCCCATGCTGATTCTGATTCTCAAAAAAAAAAAAAATGGTCCCATGTGATCACCTTCATGTCTATATATAAACAGTACCTAGCAAAGGCATTCACTAAAAACTACAAGATTGAAAAGCAAACTAAAAAGGTTTCTATCGCCCACTCCCAAAACTCCCAAAAAAAAATGTGGTTGAACCTAAAATTTTTGAGTTGGCTAGTCTTAATTGTCGGTGCCATTCATTGCCAAGATTATATTCATCATACTTTTGTCGTAAGTAACTAATACCATAAAATTTAAATATTCATTTCATGAAATGCAATTGTTTGATTTTCTACATCAAATATAGACATATATGTACGTACACACACTGCATGCATGTACATAGTTGTATACCTATTTAAAGTATTTGCAGCAGTGTAGGTAAATAGCTATATAACTATTTTAGCTACACCAAAACACAAAAAAGATGGTTGCAGCAGTGGAGCTAAAACTAAAAATTTTAGCTTCTCTCCTTTTCTCCATTTTTGCCCATTGCTCCTCTCTACTCAGTACTCACCCTCTTTGTTTTTGCCCGCTGCTGCTGACCAAGCCCCTGCCCAACGCCAACCACTCTATCTCTCAGTTTCTCTCTCTAGATCTCCACCTCAAAGGCCGAACCTCCGAGCTTCACCCTCTCTCTACTATCTCTCATTTTCTTTCTTTGTTGATGGAAATTTCAAGGGTATTTTGTTTACGGTGTTTTCCGATGTGACTCTTGTGGGGGCGGCGGTGTAGATAGAGTGAAAGAGAAAGAAAGACAAAGCTAAAGTAGAAAAACAAAAATGCAAGTGAAGATAGAGTGAAGAAAAGAAAGTATATGCGTGTGGAGGAGATAAGAGGAGTATATGTGTGTGGAGGAGAAAAACAAAGAGGAAAAAAGAAAAAAGAAATAAAAAGAAAAGAAAATAAAGAAACGTGTATTTAGATGAAACCAAATAAGATAATGGGAAAAATAAAATAATGGATAATAAGAAATTAAATTTAAGAAATGTTACCACAATATTTTTGCAATAAATTTAAGTGGTAGGTTGTTACTATCTAATATTAGTGAGAAAAAAATAAATTTTTTTTTTTTTATGGTGGTGGTGCTAGTGATAGTGGTAGTAGTAGTGGCTGTGATTGTTGTTTATTGTAGAGAATATATTATTCTATCATGTGGTGGCAGCGGCAGCAGAAGAGTTGGTGGCGGCGGCAATGGTAGTGGTAGCGGTATCGGTTGCGAATGGTTGTGACTGTTGTTTATTGTAGTTGATATATTATTTTATTATGATGTTTATATTATTTTATTATATTAAAAGCTAAAATAAATTCATTACTGCAGCATGTGAGTAGGTAAAATAGATAAAGTAATTATTTGTGGTACTAAATAGCTAAATTTTTAGCTCTACTGTTGTGAATGCATATGTACACATGCTTTCTTATGAGTTATAGCATCTATGTGTGTAAACTTTGGACTGTAGGTAAAAGAAACTCCATACACGAGGCTGTGCAGCACAAAGAAAATCTTGACAGTAAATGGCCAGTTTCCAGGACCAACACTACATGTTCACCAAGGAGATACAATCTTTGTTGATGTCCATAACCAGGGCAATTTTAACATAACTATTCATTGGTATCATTCTGATCCGTGCACATTTGTTTTGACAGAAGAAATCGAAATATGTAAGGAACTGCTAATTAACTATGCATTGTATATAATAATATTAATTTACTATTTTATAGGCATGGAGTAAAACAACCGAGAAATCCATGGTCAGATGGCCCTGAATATATTACACAATGCCCCATACAACCTGGTGGAAAGTTTAGCCAAAAGATTATATTTTCCACAGAAGAAGGGACCCTATGGTGGCATGCTCATAGTGACTGGTGGCGAGCAACGGTTCATGGTGCTATAATCATTCATCCCAAGAAGGGAACCAAATATCCTTTCCCTCTTCCTCATGCAGAGGTTCCAATCATATTTGGTATTATAAAATTAGCCTTCTCAATAATTGGGACTTTTTTTTTTTTTTTGGTCTTTCAAATTTGAAGAGTCAAGCTATATGTGCAACTTAAAAGTAAAGAAAATGTTACACAATTTGACCAGAAAAATATTTTTGAAATGACTGGAAATCTCTGATTATGCAGGTGAGTGGTGGAAGCAAGAAATATTGGCAGTTTATAATGAAGCTATTTCTACTGGAGGAGCCCCTAATGTTTCTGATGCTTTCACTATCAATGGACAACCTGGTGTTCTTTATCCGTGCTCAAAACCAGGTTAAAGATTCCTAAAGTTTTATATGTATATAATGTTTATAATCATTTATTTTCTACCAAATGCTTCTAAGATTGACGTTACTAATTAGAATGACAAGGGAGGAAGATTGAAGAGTACCGGTAAGAAGATAAACACACTGCTAATCCCATAGAAAATAGTGTCCCAACTTCCAAGGAAAAAAATGAAGTAGGAAATGATGTCTTTGACAGTATATATCCTAGTCCAAGTGGGTTTGAACATTAAAATGTACACAGGGATCAGTTTTTATTAAAGCATGATCTTATCACCAGCAAGCTAGACCTGGAACATATAATGGGGTTTGGTTTATTAGTTTTTCGAATAGGCTTAAGCTTGCTCTTGATTAACTTTATCTCCTTTTATACATGAATTAATTATTAAGCATAATGACTGGAATTTTGATTTTTGAACCTCTATCAATTCGTCCTTAGGACCAAACCTCTTCACCTAAATTATAATTAAGGTTAAGTGGCTGGCTTAATTAATTTCAAAGTTATAAATCTATAAAATAAAAGATTCAAGTCAAGCTATGTTGGCCTTGGCCTAAAGTACTCCCAAAAAACTCTTAATCATGTTTTGATTGCTAATGATAAATTATCAATTGACTTGAAAACTTATATGGTTAGGAAAAATATGAATTTAATTATTTAACAATTTTCAAATACTTATCATCATATTTCTTATCCATTATTGTTCAAACCCCAGTATGGTTTTTTCTTAGTAAATTTTTTTAGCACCTAAAGCATGGAGTAGTTGATCATTCAGTAAAAAAACACAACGATCGAAAAATTGCATGGATTTGATTTAATATATGTTTGTAATGTGTGAGGGGTTTGTTACATTGAGTAGTTTTTTTTTTTTACTCAAAATTAAGGCATCTTAATTAGTATTAGTGCCACTTAGTTAATTTAAATGTAAGTAACTTTTTTTAATGAAAAATAATTAGCTTTTTTCAAGGATTAAGGCTCATTGATTTATGATCCATATATTTTAAATTGATAAATAATAACATTTGATACGATACTTAGAGCTTATTAGACTTATTGAGGAAATTACTTGCAATTGGTAAATGTCATAGTTCAAATAGTAGAACCAAGACTCAGTGAACTTCAACTAAAATAAGATGCAAGTGGCGGTAATACTTAAAGATGGTTAGAATAATAAAGTCATCGTCTTAGCCCTAAGAAAGAAAAAAAAATTCATCCCTCTTGGAAAGGCAATAACCGATTTTCAAGTTACTAAGTTGTTATCACATGGTGCTCTTTTTTTATTTTTTTATTTTTTAGGACTATACTATTTTCCACCATTTTTGTTACAAATGGTCAATTGTGAATAGTGAACAATTACTTTCACATATACCTTAATATTAATTCATATATCATGATCATAATCACCGTTCTTTAGTAGCAAAAAAGATTATGGTACAAAAGTTGTGTCCATAAACTCTCTACTTCTGTTTTGTCTTTTTGGCTAAAGTGTTAGTCTACTAATGCAATTCACTACTTGTAGACACTTTCAAGCTAATGGTTGATCATGGCAAGACTTATCTCCTCCGCCTTATCAACTCTGCCGTGATGGATATTCTATTTTTTGCCATTGCCAAACACAATGTCACTGTTGTGGGAACAGATGGTAGTTACACCAAGCCATTGGAATCAAGTTATGTTGCAATATCCCCTGGCCAAACCATCGATGTTTTGCTGAAAGCGAACCAGAAATCTGACCATTATTACATGGCTGCTAGAGCATACTCTGCTGCACCTAGTGTTGCTTATGATAACACAACCACCACAGCTATTCTCGAATACAATGGAAACTATACCCCATGTTCACCTCCTTCCCTACCTAATCTTCCTTACTTTAATAATACCAATGCCTCAGTCAGTTTCACAAGTAGCCTCAAAAGCTTAGCCGATAAAAATCATCCAGTCAATGTCCCAATAAACATAACCAATCATTTATTTTTTGTAATCTCAATCAACACGTTCTCATGTCCTAACAATTCATGTGCAGGGCCTAATGGGACCCGACTAGCCACTAGTGTCAATAACATAAGCTTTGTAACCCCATCCATCGATATATTACAAGCTTATTATGGTCATATCAATGGGGTATTTGGGACTAATTTTCCAAATTTCCCACCATATTTATATAATTTCACTACTGAGGGCCTGCCATTGTACCTACAGACACCTAGACGTGGGACCAAGGTTAAGGTATTGGAGTTTAACACGACTGTGGAACTTGTCTTTCAAGGCACGTCTTTGGTGGGCGGGAATGATCATCCAATGCATCTCCATGGATATAGTTTCTATGTGGTTGGAATGGGTCTTGGAGACTTTGACAAGGACAAGGACCCATTGAGATATAATCTTGTTGACCCTCCTCTTATGAACACCATTGCTGTTCCCCTAGATGGCTGGACTGCCATTAGATTCAGGGCCAAAAATCCTGGTATGTTAAACTACTAAAACTATTTTCTTCTTTTTTTAATTATTTTTTTAATAACTCGCATTTAAGGTTCAATTTGTGTCTAGTGCATTGGAACACTATAAATGCCAATTTTGGATTCCATTAAGTGTTTGGGATATTAAGGTTTAACTTGTGTCCAGTATATAATACATATCTGATCACATTTCAGTTTTGTATTATGTCTAATGCTTAGGATGCAACCTTTGCCCCTCACACTTGTTACTAAAATGATGATGATGTTGTTGTTTATGTTTTGTGATGATAGGAGTTTGGTTTATGCACTGCCATTTTGATCGGCATCAAACATGGGGCATGGCCATGGCATTTGTAGTGAAAAATGGAAAAGGTCGAAAAGAGCATGTTTTACCACCACCACCAGACATGCCACCCTGTTGAAGTTAGCTGTGAGCTCCAAACACCATGTTGGTTCATTCCTCCTGAGTAGTTACATCAAATTATAGGGGAGACATAAGCATTTATGAATTGGGCCAATCCATTCATTTGCTTGTTTGTTTTCACTGTGCTCTTAATTTGTGCAGTATGTCTGTAGTGTTATTGTTTATAATTATAATTTGTCGAATCATTACCACGACAATCACTATTGCTTCCACAACAATTTGTGGAGGAAAATAATGAAATTGTTGTGGAAGAAGTAATTTATTTGTTCTCATAGTATATGGAATTAAATAAAGCTGTGTGATTAAGCGGTATGTAGAAATAAATCAAATATTATTATTGGCTAGATATTTGTATGATTCATCAAGATTGGATTCTCTCTCTCTCTCTCTCTCTCTCTCTCTCTAAATATATATATAATTTTTTTTTAAAAGTTGCCTACATATTTTATTTAAGAGATTTTGAAAATGCAAACCCATATTCTTTGTCCAATATATTGGCCGAAATAGAAAATTCACTACTATCCGTAATCAATATGATAAGCATGTCACAGGTATTTTGATATAGATGAAATATGTTCCTTCAAATTTCAATGCTGCAATTCAAGTTGATTTAACTTTTCTTTAATGGAATTAGCATTTTTTTTTTCTCTAAAAAAATTATATATATATATATATATATTGTTGGGTACGTTTTAAAATTAACCCCATTAATTCTTTTAGTTGGAAAAAGGCAAAAGCCCAAACAATCTACAAGTCATGTGACGTTAATTTTGACACTTAAAAGGAAAATTCAAAAGAAAAACAAAAGGCCGAGCTTTCACGTGGTAGGTGGATAAAACAAAGAAGATTAAAAAATAAAAAAAGAGGTTGAGAACATCAATCAAATCGAACAAGGAGGGGAGGAAGGATTTGCGTGGGTTTGGATTTGAAGGGATTCTAGTTTATTTAACTTTTACAAACTTTCTATTGTACCCACAATATTTTATAATTACGGAAGTTAACAGAGGAATGATATATTTATCCATTTATTTGTATATTATTATTATTTTCTTCCGTTTCCACCACATAACTAATTAAAAGAAAATGTTAAAGTTATTACAAATTTTATTACATAATTAATGTTTACAAACTGATGCAACAATAATATAATTGATATTAACCACAGTGCACTCTTGGTGCGGTGATCACTCTATAAGTGGTCACTCTACAAATATAAATACTTGTCGGGTATGAGGAGTACATGGTGAGGTTTAAGTCTCCAGTAAGGAATTTTACACGCATAAACACTTAGATTAAGTTACAATAGAAATTTTATCTTGTATAAAAAAAAAAAAAAAAATTGATATCACTACACCAATGCAACAAATGAATTCCAAAATTATTTTTTAGTGGTTGACTGATTGGTCACACGATAATTTGTAAGGGTTAAATATATAATAAAATGTATGATACTAATTAATTCTTATCATCACTCTTAAAGGAGGAATATCTTCCCTTCTGTCCACCCATTTCCTCTTCTCTCCTCTGCTTATACTTCCCCAATATATCCTCTCCTCTCCTCTCCTCTCCTTCCAAACTTAAAAACAAAATAATTGAAATGAAGGAATGCAGAAGAGTTGGTTAGCCAATGAATTGGTAACAAAATAGTCGTATTAGTCCTATAGATAAAGTTACAATCTGTAAAAAATTGAACTTCTTAATGGGATAGTTAACATAATTGTTGAAGGGGATTGAGCTTAATTAATTGATTACTTGAAATCTCAATACAACTATGACTTTTATAGTTTGATCGTTTGAAAAGATTTTATAGTTTAATCTTAAACCTACATCACAAACAAATAATATGAACCAGAACAGTTTTTTTTTTTTTTTTTAATTTTAAAAAGACTAAATTGCAAACAAAGAGAAGAATATCAAAGATTTATATATATAATTTGATTCTAAGCTAAGCCTACATCTACAGATGGTGATGAAAATAAAATTTGAATAAAAAAATTAGAGCGATTACAGTAATAATACAAAATCAATCTCTCTCTCTCTCTCTCTTTATTTTTTACTATATCAAAATATATACCTCTACCGTTTTTCTGTCAAAAAAAAAAAAAAAAAAATACCCTGAAAACACTTCCACTACTCATAGTTAGCATATATACCCCAAGAAATATAGAGCCTACGAAAAAACCAAATCAGTTGGGTGTCTAAGAACTTAAGCATGGGGGTGTGAATTGATGTCGGTTAGTTTAGCAATTCGTGGTTAACAATCCAAGCCGTACGTGTAGAACAAGTATTCCTCCTAACTCCTAAGTTGTCTCGAAGTAACTGTCGTTCCATTCTAGATTTACAATTTCAGACAAGACTGCTGAGTTAAGACTTTCTCTCCATTTATGCCATGGTCCTTTAACAGAGATGTCAGGCTTGAAATTGATGGATCCTTTAATGATTTTATTTTTTATTTTTATTTTTATTTTATTTTTTATGTATGTAAATAAAAAAATATATAAAAATATATGGAATATTATTTAAAAATCGATAACATACGAACCACACTACTGGACCATAATTTCAGCTTAGCAAAAAAATAAATTCCAGCTGGTGTGAACCACTTTGCAACGGAAATGTCAGGCTTGAGGTTGATGTATTGTGACTGCAATTTTTTGGTTGTCGTGACGCAAATATGAAAGGTTAATTTACGTGAAAAACTCTTGATTTTTTTTTCTTTTGATGAACTGCAAATCTAGTGAAAAAGCCCTCCATGACTGTATATTTTATTGAATTCTTTATTTACAATGAACCAAATGTAGGATTATTTTAGAGATTGCTAAGATTTTATATTTTCTTTTCTTTTTTTAATTGACATCGCTAAAAATTTACTTTTTAATGTCTATTTTTTTTTCCCAATCTATTTCATCACTACGAGTGAAATACTACTTATCAGAAAAGAATCTATAAATTTATAATGATTTGCTCGGTAAAAGATAAAAGTATGTAATTTCTTTTTACTCGTTTATTCCAATAGTAAAAAATATGTACATGCATGTAACATAAAGACATTATAATTAACTGAAATTATTGATAGATTCACGTGTATTATTCTGACATGCAACACTGAAATAATTGATAAATTCTCGTGTATAATTCTGACATGCAACAATTAATTGATGATAATAATAATAATAATAATAACTTGTGCGTGCAACTAATAAATCTAAGTACAATAAGATTTCAATCAAGAAACAAATTAAAAGAATCATAATACTTTAATTATTGAAAGAAGAAATTAATTTCATTAGATACATTAAAAGGTAACTACATCTTAATTAAAGCCTGCCATAAGAAAGTGGCCGGCCCTAGAGCCCAATAGACCTATATCCATTATCATTAATTGATGTACTCTTTATTTTTGTTTTTGTTTTGTTTTTTGACCATGCTCTTTATTTTTGTTCTTTCAATCACTATTTTCAGACCTAGACCGGGAGGTCGGACCGTAAAAATCAAGAACTGTGATGAAAATCGGTTTTTTAAGCATAAAAAACCGAATTTTTTGTTAATTCTGTGAACTCCTAAAATCGGGGTTGGAGAGCACGAACCAGTGGTAAGAACTGTGCAATCCAACCCCTAAGCAATTTTTTTTTTTTTTTAAAACAACTTAACACAATTTTATTCTACTTAATTAAATTATCCATCTGTTACAAGGAATAAAAAAAAATTATAATTAAAATCCTTCCAAGATATTCAACTTTGCTTCAAAAATTAATCATAAATTTTAATGTTTTCATGGTTATTATTTTATTTTATTAATTTTCTTATTTAATTATTAAATATATGCTTGAAAATCATTAAATTTCCCTCACATATATAGATGTATTAGTCAATTTTGCTAATTTTATAAATTTGATGTCTATATTTAGGCTTTAATTGAATATTAAATTAATTACGACATCATCACGGTTGGACCCCGGTTCAACCTCGGTTCGACCTCAAAAACCTTGAATCTCTCCCTTTTACAGTTCAATGAACGGTTCGGGTTTTAAAACCATGCTTTCAATGACTAATTGGGTTTTAAATTTCCACTACGGCTTTTCTAAATAATCCATAAATAAATGAAAACTTGCCACCACGGTTACTCTGGAAGCATAATACGCCTTAAAAAAGAAGTTGGATTTTTCAATAGAACTAAAAGAGAAAATCAATTAATTGAAAAATGGAAAGAAAATATATTCATACATGCTTAATTTATATACTTAAACAGAAAATGGTGTTGTGTCCTCCAAAGTCTGTGGACTAAATCAAAATACAAAGCATAAATCAGGGGCGACGCTACCTTAAGGTCAGGGTGGTCCTGGCTACCCTACTAATGGAAAGAAAATATATTCAAATAGAAAGCATATATATAAAATAATTTAAAATTTTTTATTTGTTTACCCTGCAAAAAAAAAATTCAAAAAAAATTTAGGAACACCCTCAGTATTTTTTTATGCCAATAAAATTAATTTTTGCTCCATAATTTGTTCTTCATTCAGTGGATGAATAATTCCTTAATTGTGTACATTGAAAGAGATGTAACTTGTAGTATTGATAATGAGACTATCATGTAATGATTTCAAAATATAAAAACTTGTAGAAGACAATTGTGAACTTATTTGCGTGTTTTTTTTATTGTTGTTGTTGTCAATATATGAATTTCTCTTTTTATTACATTGTATAATTTATGCTTCTTAAGGAACATCCTGAAAAAAATTCCTGAAGCCGCCACTGGCATAAATGCCTAATTGTTGGTTTTTGAAAAAATCAACCATTATATATAATGCAATAGGCTTGAGTTACAATGTAGGCCCAAGAAAAATTAAATCTGCCCCCCTATCTCGAAACTCTTGGCCCCTTTAAAAAAAAAAAAAAAAAAAAAAAGTGCCTAACATACCCATTTATGTTATTTGTGTCTCTTTTTGTGATTGTATTGTTGTTGTTGTTACTTTTTAAAAAATAAATAAATAAATTTTCCTTGTGAAATATGTTGCAAAATTGTGAAGTGTTGAGTGTGTGTGAGTGTAACCTATTATAACTTATCAAGAGAATAGATAGAGTGAGTAATTACTTAAAAGTTACTTAGTAAAGTTAATGAAACTTATTAAAAAAAAATAAAAAAAGAAATAAAGTTAAAGAAAAAAATAATAATTGTACAATTAATAAAACATTTGGTTGGCTAATGAGTTGTTGAGGGAAATGCATTAGCTATAACAAGCTAATAAATTTATAAATTGAAAACTAAATTATGAATTGATAAGTAATAAATTTATAATTAATTTCTTATGCATACGGTCTAAATTCTTATATTTGTCTTTATTTAGTAATAATAATTAGTCCTTTTGTTCTTAAAAAAACAAAAATTAGTCATTTTGTGAGATACAATCTTAGAAAAATTTTGTCCCCCTTCACTCAAAACTTTGGCTCCGTCCCCGGGGGACACTTGGTTCTTTGTTAATTGCTATACAAGGGCAATTCCCTCGGTCCTTCCTGGCTCTGCCATTGCGCCAAGGTCTCTGGATAATTGAAAGTAATATAATCAGTTAAAATAGAAACAATTAATAGACACTATTTGGGAAGAAAAGACTGTTGCGTCTTATTTGATTCATTGTTGATGTTCATAACAAGGGCCATTATAATTAACATAATTAACTATTCAGTATTCACTGGTAACGACGTGTGCATTTTTGTTCTGTAAGTGTACCTGATGTGTGTGACTGTATGCCCACTGCGTGCCCAGCCAGCTATGTTTGATTGTGTGAGAGAGGCAGAATGATGAAAAAAATATCTGTACTATACCATATAATATATATATATATATATATATATATATCATATATGACATTATTACTTATAATTTTGAAGGCATGGTACGTGTAAAACAGCTGAGAAATTCATGGTCGGATGATTCTAAATATATCTGTGGGGGGTAAGGAGCTCCAAGACCCCATGTGGGCCGTGGGCTTGACTCAAGGGCGGGGCCCCACCGAAGGGATCGTGGATAGGGCCTCTTAAAGCGGCGGCTCAAACGCCCGCCGACCAGGCCGCCGCCCGAATTTGTACCTGTCCGAGGAGAAAGTCTCCTCGGACCAAGAGACCCTTGTCCGAGGAGCGTAGCACGTTGTCCAGAGAAGGTCTCCTAAAGCTCAGCAAACCGTCCTCCGCCCCAACGGGACACCGAGAGGGGGGGGACAAGAAGTACGAACACTTTACAAAGCCACTGCCTCCGCATTAAATGCCTTCCACCTACCCGCCTGGCCGCATTAATGGGGAAATGACTTCTGAAGGGACGGGGAATGGCCCTAAGGGCATTGGGGAGCGTTTTCAGGGAAAAGACAGGTGGGAACCAGAGAGGGGGAGTATAAATGGGAAGGGGGGAACCACTGGAAAGGGATCCGGACTTTTTGGGTGGAAGGAAGAGGAAGAAGGCTCTCTCTCTCTCTCCCTTCCTTGAAGAACAGAACGCCAACCAGCACAGAAGCTCCTCGGCTCACGCCCGAGAAGAACACTAAGCCATTCCATAAGCCGGCCGTCCTTCAGAAGTGGACTTGGACCTTGCACCGCGTCCTTCCAAAGCACCAGGAGGTTTAGGCTTTAGCCCATTCTCTACAAATTCTATTGTAAAGGCCACTTGGGCCGGCCCAGTCACCCATTTGGGCCGAAGGCCAATTTGTGCCCTTACAATTGGCGCCGTCTGTGGGAAGCCTCGATCGAAGGGACTGGAAGTGCCATGGAACGTTCAGGTTCACGTCATGCGGAGTCCAGAGGGTCCCAGCGCGAGGACCATCTCGTGCGGTTAGAAAGAGAGCGCGAAGCCAGTGCTCATACGGAGTGCACGTGCGGGAGGAGCTATGCTCGCGGCGGTAGTAGAGCCTCCCGCGAGAAAAGTGTTGAGACCCTGCAAAGGGAGGTTGATCACTTGAGAAGGAAGCTGCGTCGGGAAAAACGGAGGCGCACGCCTTCCCCTTCAGACTAATCTTCAGCGGACGTCAGTAGTAGCTCCGACAGCTCCAGGTCGGGAACTCCCCTTGGCGAGTCCTCTTCCCAGGAGGACGAGCACCGTCGCCCCCCTAAGGACAAGAGGACGCCCTCCAGAGGCCTGGCCAACAACGCACTGAGCAGGGCGCTCCATCAGATTTCCGAGTCGCCCTTCACCCGGAGGATCGAGAGGGGAAAACTTCCGAGGCGGTTCACTCAGCCAGCCTTCACAGTTTACAACGGGAGAACAGACCCAATGTAGCACGTGAGCCACTTCAGCCAGAGGATGGCGGTGCACTCGAAGAATGAGACCCTGATGTGCAAGGTCTTCCTTTCCAGCCTAGGATTCGTCGCGATGAGATGGTTTAACAGCCTGAAGGCAGGCTCTGTCAACTCCTTCGCGGAGCTCGCCAGGGCGTTCGGCTCACGGTTCATCACGTGCAGCAGGGTCCCTCGGCCAATAGACTCACTTTTGTCCATGGCTATGAGAGAAGGAGAGACCCTCAGAGCTTACACCGACAGATATTGGGAGATGTACAATGAAATCGACGGAGACTTCGACGAGGTGGCCATAAGCACCTTTAAGGTCGGCCTTCTAAACGAGCATGACCTGAGGAAATCACTGACCAGAAGGCCCGTCAAGAGCGTGCGTCATCTCATGGACCGCATTGATGAATACACGCGGGTGGAGGAGGAGCAATTACAGGTGAAGGCTAGGGCGAAGGTTATCCCTCAAGAAAGGAGGGATTTCAGGTCGGATGGATACAGCAACAGTAGGCCGAGGAGTGAGTTTGCAGGGCAACCTCGTCGGGCACCAGCGCAAGTACTCGGCATCGCATTTCGCGAACCAATACAACGGGTATTTGAAAAAATCCGCCACGAGCCCTATTTCCGGTGGCCCAACAAAATGATAGGCGATCCCACGAAGCGCAACCAGAACCTCCACTGCCAATACCATCAAGAGCATGGCCATACGACCGAGAACTGCAAGAGCCTACGGTTCTATCTGGAACAGCTGGCCAAGGAGGGAAAGTTGAGACAGTTCGTGCACCAACGAGAGGGGCAGCTAGAGCAAACTGGGACGGCGCATCAAGGCCATCACGCCCCTAGGCCCCCGCTGGGAACCATCAATACCATCCTGGCCGCCCCTGGGAGGACCGGTTCACGCCCTTCCAGGGTAATGTCCGTGGCCCGGACCTCCGCCGAGGACTCTGCCTCCGAGCCAAAGAGGACTAAGGGCAACGGGCCGCCCGCTATGGCCTTCTCGGACGCCGACAAGGAAGGGACCATCCAACCCCATGATGACGCGTTAGTCATAATGCTGAGAATTGGGGGATATGACGTGAAGAGGGTGATGGTGGACCAGGGGAGTGGCGCGGACATCATGTATCCTGACCTGTTCAAGGGGCTGAACTTGAGGGAAGAGGACCTTTCGGCCTATGACTCGCCTCTGATAAGCTTCGAGGGGAGGACAGTGGTGCCGAAGGGACAGATCAGATTGCCTGTACAATCGGGCCCGGCAGTGGTGGAGGTGGACTTCATCGTGGTGGACGCCTACTCTCCTTACACGGCCATTGTGGGGAGGCCTTGGCTGCACGCCCTAGGGGCCGTCTCCTCCACTCTCCATCTCAAGGTGAAGTTTCCTTTTTGCGGCCAAGTCGAGGAAATCCTAGGAAGTCAGCCCGCGGCGAGACAGTGCCTAACCGCAGCAGTTCTGCGCCAACCAGAGCCCGAGCCCTCGGCGCCAGCTGCTTCGGTCCCATAGCAATTAGCCTCTTCTGCCACAACTAGAGGGGCAGTGGTAGAAGGGCCCGGATGCAAGGGGTTGGACAGAGTCCTGGTCGGCGACGACCCAGAGAGGTTCTTCCAGATTGGTGCTCAGCTGCCGACCGAAGAGAGGGAAGAGTTGGTTGCGCTCTTGAGAAGAAACCTCGATGTGTTTGCGTGGGACGAGCATGAGATGCCTGGGATCGACCCAAACTTCATCTGCCACCACCTGAACGTTAACCCGGCGGCAGTGCCAAAGAAGCAACCTCCTCGGCGCTCATCCTCGGAACACTCGGAGGCCGTAAAGGAGGAGGTCATCAAGCTCAAGAGGGCAGGAGCTATCAAGGAGGTGTTCTATCCTGAATGGTTGGCGCACACGGTGGTGGTGAAGAAGAAGAACGGGAAATGGAGAGTGTGTGTGGACTTCACAGACCTCAACAAGGCCTGTCCTAAGGACCCATTCCCAATGCCGCGCATAGATCAGCTTGTAGATGCGACGGTCGGCCACCCTTGCATGAGTTTCCTGGACGCCTTTCAGGGATACCACCAGATACCTCTGGCCTTAGAAGACCAGGAGAAGACCGCCTTCGTGACCCCCACCGGCAATTACCATTACAAGGTGATGCCCTTTGGTCTGAAAAACGCAGGGGCCACCTATCAAAGGATGATGACCCGGATGTTCGAGGCTCAGTTGGGGAAAACTGTCGAGGTATACGTAGACGACATGGTTGTGAAGAGCAGGGCCGTATCGGACCATGCGACTGACCTGGATAGCACGTTCCAGACTCTACGGGAACATAAGTTGCGACTGAACGCCGCCAAGTGCTCCTTCGGTGTGGGATCGGGCAAGTTCCTGGGCTACATGCTTACTCACAGGGGTATCGAGGCCAACCCCGAACAAATCTCCGCGATCTGCAACTTGCAACCACCTCGAAACCCGAAGGAGGTCCAGAAGCTGGCCGGAATGACAGCTGCCCTCAGCAGGTTCATCTCACGATCGGCGGACAGATGCCGGCCGTTCTTTCAGCTGCTGAACAAATGGAAGGGATTCGAATGGACCGAGGAGTGCTCCTTGGCGTTCCAGCAGCTGAAAGAATACCTCTCTCGGCCACCTATTATGTCTCGCCCCGATCCAGACGAGGTGCTGTTTGCGTACTTGGCCGTGG
This sequence comes from Castanopsis chinensis, assembly GCA_032878915.1. Lineage (NCBI taxonomy): Eukaryota > Viridiplantae > Streptophyta > Magnoliopsida > Fagales > Fagaceae > Castanopsis > Castanopsis chinensis. Next base: position 22,346,873 of record JAVQMG010000132.1, read on the forward strand.
CTGCCCACGCGGTTAGCCTGGTTCTAATACGGGACGACGGCGGCGTACAACGGCCGGTCTACTACATCAGCAAGTCTCTGCAGGAGGCTGAGATCCGGTACTTACCATTGGAAAAGGCGGTTCTGGCCATAGTGCACGCGACGCGCCGGCTCCCACATTACTTCCAATCCCACACGGTCGTCGTATTAACTCAACTCCCACTCCAATCCATGCTGCGAAGCGCTGACTACTCTAGTAGAGTCGCCAAATGGGGAACCTTCTTGGGGGCCTTCAACATTAAGTACTTACCTCGTACATCTGTAAAGGGCCAAGTCCTGGCCGACCTGGTGGCGGAGTTCACTAAGCCTTCCCCGAAAGAAAACTTGGGGGGATAGGGCGCCGGCGGAAAGCCTGTCGGTGCAATCTCGAGCGAAACGCCCCCGGTGTGGAAGCTCTACGTGGACGGAGCGGCAAACCAGAGGGGTTCAGGCACGGGAATAGTGCTGACGTCCCCTGAGGGGATCACCTCGGAAAAGTCCTTGAGGCTAGTGTTCTCGGCCACAAACAACGAAGCTGAGTACGAAAGCTCTGCTGACAGGAATGGACATGGCACAAAAGATGGGGGCAAGGGCGGTGCTAGTATTTTCAGACTCACAACTGGTGGTTGGTCAGATGGAGGGGAAACTGGAGGCTAGGGAGCCAAGGATGCGGAACTACCTGGCCCGCGCGAAGTATTTACAAGCCAAATTCGAGTCCTTCGGGTTGTCACATGTTTCCAGGAGCAGAAACACCCATGCAGACTCCCTCGCCACCCTCGCTACCACCTCGGCCCAGGGGCTCCCTCGAGTCATACTCGTTGAGGACATGCTCAAGCCAACTGGGCAGGAAAGTCACACCCCTCGGATCCAGCAAGTCAGAGTTGGGCGTAGTTGGATGGACCCCATCGCGTCCTTCCTTAAGCACGACATACTGCCGGAGGACAAGTCTGAAGCCAACAAGATCCGCCAAAAGGCTCCGCGCTTTTGGCTGTCTGAGGACCAAAAGCTCTATAAACGCTCCTTCTCGGGGCCCTATCTGTTGTGTGTACATCCGGAAGAGACGGAGCAATTCTTAGAAGAACTACACGAGGGAATTTGCGGTAGCCACACGGGCGGAAGGTCGTTGGCCCACAGGGCCCTTCCGCAGGGGTACTGGTGGCCGAACATGCAGAGAGAAGCACAAGAGTACGCGAGGAAGTGCGACCAATGTCAGAGGTATGCTCCCAACATCCACCAACCAAGTGGTGTTCTTAATCCATTGGTCAGCCCATGGCCCTTCGCACAGTGGGGCTTGGACATTGTGGGACCGTTTTCAAGAGCGGCCGACAACAAGCGATGGCTGCTTGTCGGAACAAACTACTTCACTAAGTGGGTAGAAGCGGAACCCCTCTCGAATATCCGGGACGTGGATGCTAAGAGATTTGTTTGGAAGAACATCGTTACCAGGTTCGGAATCCTGCGTACTCTAATCTCGGACAATGGACTGCAGTTCGACAGTAAGGCCTTCAGAAAGTACTGTGGAGACCTCGGCATCACGAACAGGTACTCCACTCCGGCCTACCCGCAAGGGAACGGCCAGGCGGAGGCGACCAACAAGTCGATAGTCAACGGACTCAAGAAAAGATTAGATGACACGAAGGGCAGATAGGTGGATGAAGTACCTCATGTGTTGTGGACTTACCGAACCACGCCACGTAGATCCACAGGAGAGACTCCCTTCGCGATGACTTACGGCGCCGAGGCCGTAATACCTGTAGAGATGGGGTTCCCGACGATGAGGGCGCAATCATTTGCCCCAGACGCTAATGATAGCATGCTACTCAGGGAGCTGGACCTGGTGGAAGAAAGGAGAGAAAACGCCATGGTCCGACTAGCTTGCTATCAACAGAAGCTCAAACGAGGATATGACTCTCACGTACGGTCTAGACCTCTCGCTCCCGAGGACCTTGTCCTGAAAAAGGTCGTGGGGACGGCAAAGGACCCGACGTGGGGGAAGCTTGGGCCGAATTGGGAGGGACCATACCGGATAACCTCTGTAGCCGGTGTGGGAGCATATTATTTAGCTGACCTGGATGATAAACCTGTGAAACGACCTTTTAATGTAAATAATCTTCGAAGGTATTACTACTGATGAAAGGCGTGTCTGCCATGTATTCGGATATCATTGTAACATGCTAATTGTCAAATGCTATCATCTCTATCAGTTCAATCATTATGAAGTGTTAAATGTCAACTGGGGCTAAGCCAGGTCCTTCAACCTTCTGCCTTAGGAAAATTTTAACACATACGTCTCAATTTCAATTACATGTTGATGTCAATCTGGGCTAAGCCAGGTCCTCGGACCTTCTGCCTTGGGAAAATTTAACACGGTTCGATTTTAATTAAGTGTTAATGTCAACCTTGGTTACGCCAGGTCCTCGGACCTTCTGCCTTGGGAAAATTTAACACGGTTCGATTTTGATTAAGTGTTAATGTCAACCTTGGTTAAGCCAGGTCCTCGGACCTTCTGCCTTGGGAAAATTTAACACGGTTCGATTTTAATTAAGTGTTAAATGTCAACTGGGGCTAAGCCAGGTCCTTCAACCTTCTGCCTTAGGAAAATTTTAACACGTACGTCTCAATTTCAATTACATGTTGATGTCAATCTGGGCTAAGCCAGGTCCTCGAACCTTCTGCCTTGAGAAAATTTAACACGGTTCGATTTTAATTAAGTGTTAATGTCAACCTTGGTTACGCCAGGTCCTCGGACCTTCTGCCTTGGGAAAATTTAACACGGTTCGATTTTAATTAAGTGTTAATGTCAACCTTGGTTACGCCAGATCCTCGGACCTTCTGCCTTGGAAAAATTTAACACGGTTCGATTTTAATTAAGTGTTAATGTCAACCTTGGTTACACCAGGTCCTCGAACCTTCTGCCTTGGGAAAATTTAACACGGTTCGATTTTAATTAAGTGTTAATGTCAACCTTGGTTACGCCAGGTCCTCGGACCTTCTGCCTTGGGAAAATTTAACACGGTTCGATTTTGATTAAGTGTTAATGTCAACCTTGGTTACGCCAGGTCTGAGGACCTTCTGCCTTGGGAAAATTTAACACGGTTCCATTTTAATTAAGTGTTAATGTCAACCTTGGTTACGCCAGGTCCTCGGACCTTCTGCCTTGGGAAAATTTAACACGGTTCAATTTTAATTAAGTGTTAATGTCAACCTTGGTTACGCCAGGTCCTCGGACCTTCTGCCTTGGGAAAATTTAATACGGTTCAATTTTAATTAAGTGTTATTGTCAACCTTTGTTACGCCAGGTCCTCGGACCTTCTGCCTTGGGATAGGTTAACGTACAATCAATTCCACTCTTAAGTGTTAAAAGTTGGCTGGGGCTGAGCCAGGTCCGCAGACCTGTCGCTTCGGACCTTTTGCCTTAGGCAAACTTAAACATGGTTCAACCAATTCTTTTTATTTTTATCTAGTGCTGAGGTTAAAATCTGATGAACAAACTTCGCTAAAGGTTGGAGTCCTCTCGTGGCTAAACCGCGCCTATCTTAGTTTCGGACATGCCCAAGGGCACTAGGTTGCTACCACCAATGTAAATTTGTTTAACAACCATGTACACCTCGCGGCATAACAAAATGAGCAATTACACAGCAAAATGCAATATGACAAGGAGATTATGCTGCGAAGGAAAGGAAATGAAATTCATAGATAATAAACTGTTCAATACAAAGTTGGAACAAAAGGAATTACAATCAAAACGAGAAGGGCATACACAACAACGATTCACGAAAACAAAAGAGTTGCATGAAAAGAGGAAAGGAGGGCCGGACGCTGCCTATCCCTGGATCTTCAGTGGCGGCTCCTTGGTCTTGCCTTCAACCTTGGTTCGCTCTGGTGCGACCTTGGACGGATCTTGAATCTCTTTTCCTTTGTCCTTCGGTTTGGGAGGAGGCAAAACCTGGCCGGCTGGCTCGCCCAACCCCACCACCGGAGCACCAACCTCTTGAAAGGGCAGGACCTAGTCCGAGGAGGAAGGGGCCAAGATAGGGGAAGCGTCATCGATGAGTCTGATATCTTCTGGATACCAAACCTTCTCCGCACCCCTTAACTCGGAGCTGGCGGCGACACCCGCAGCATTCAGGGCCTCCGACCAAACCTGCTAGCAGTATTCCCTGCACAGCTCCCCCAACTCCTCGGTCAGGCGGTTCTCAGTGTCCTCAACCCCCTTGTTGTATGCGGCCGTTATGGCGGCGTCCACGGTCTCCCTGATGGTCCGGGCCGCTTCCTCTGCCTGCGCGAGCTCCCGCTTTAGGTCCGAGACCTCTTGCCCCGCCTTGGTAAGGGCCTCCTCCCTTTGCTGTAAAAGCTTGCGCTGGGCCTTCGCCTGCGCTGTCGCATTTTTTAGGCCCGCGTCCAGACTTTTCCTCTCATTCTGCTCCGTGGTTAGCTTGAGGGCCAGATCAGTCTTCTCTGCCTCGGCCCGGATCAGCTCCCTATCAGCCTCGGCCCTGGCCGCCTGTTCGGCGCCGACCTGGTTTTGGTAGTGGTCTACCATTGCGTCGGCGGCGAAGGCCTTCTGGATGGCCTGCATGAAGGATTCCAACAGAGATACGTTAAACGAAAGTTAGCACACATGGGAATCGTAAGAGCAACAGTAGACTGGTCGTCTGACGCTTACCAGGGCCAGGTTCCTCTTGAGCGAGAGGAAGAGGCGGGTCCGACCCATCCGTCCCAGGTCCTCCATGTCCCTAGGCAAGAGGAGGGGTTGCTCCAAGGCATTAGCCACGTGGGAAGCGTGACCGCGCTGGAAATCCCTAATGCTTGCCTGATGAGACACGGGAGCTCCGTCCACCTCCAGGGCAGGGGACCAGCAGGAATCTCCTCGGCGGACCCCGGCCTGTCCTCAGATCTCCCCACTCTCCACGAACGAAGCTCGCCCATCGCCTTTGGCAGCCAGCTGTTGTTGTTGCTGAAGCTGCCTCTGGTGCTTCTGCTTCTTCTCCCGCTCTCTGTCTGCCTCCTCGTTCTCGTTCCTCCTTTTCTTTGGAACGACGGGAGGGGGAAGGATCGGGTCGGCGGGAGGAGGTGGCGGGGGCGGGAGCATTCTTGGCTGAGACCCCGAGGCATCGCCCCTGGAAGCCGGGGCTCCCCTCTTCCTGGCGAACAGATCCCGGAGGGACGTCATGTCGTCGTCTTCGGAGGAGGAGTCCTCTGGTCGGGCGATAACTAGCCCCGCGATTCCGGAGCGCCGGTCCGAGGTTCCCTCTTCCTCGTCGGAGATGTTAACCACGTGGCTCCCCAACGGCCTCTCAGCCTCCTCTAGACGGAACCTGTCAATCTCCTCGCCTAGGGATGGGGTAGAAGCCGAGGACCCTTCTTGAACGATCTGACCCTCTTCTTGCGCGGCCAAAGGGATGGCCTCAACAGGCTGGCCGTACAAGATGGTGGAGGGCGCGTCGGGTAGAGCACGTGGGGCGAGGAACTCGGGGTAGCGTATGTCTATCCGCGCTCGCCTCTTGTGGCCGGCAAGGATAGCGTCGTCCACCTCGCCGAAGACCTTAGAGAGGGGATCCTACCCCAATATCAGGTGGGCGGCCCTTACCTGCAGGTCGGTGTGTACAAAAACCTCGGACCTCAAAACCTTGTTGAGGTCTGAGATGTTGACGTCCCCCAAACGAGGCGAGGTGTGCTGCTTATCTGCATGAAAGATGGCAGAAGAACCGAAAGAGGTTAGGCATTCACAACAAGCCAAACGGAGAAACATCTAGCAACAGCGAAGCTCCCAGGGGAAGCAAAAGAGGGGGGGGCAGGGGGCTGCATAAACCAAAGGTCCTAAAGTCCTAGGGAATCACACCTGGGTGTCCCTCCCTCATTGGGCAATGGAGGCCGTCGTGCCATCTCCCAGAGATGACAAGATAGTCGTCCTTCATGCCCTTATTAGACTTGGGAAGACAGGAAATGAGCCAGACCGTGCTAGACCTCGATTTGAGGTAGTAGCCTGCGTCCTTCATCCGGTGGCACTCATACATGTAGACTACGTCGTGCCACGTGAGGTGAAGGCCCATTTGCTCGTTCAGAGCATCGACGCAGCCTAGGATCCTAAAAACGTTGGGTGCGCATTGGTCCGGACACAATCTATGGTTGCGGAGATACTCCCTAGTTACGTCCTTCATGGGGAGTGTCATCCCACCTTCTAGGAAGGCGATTATTGGGATGACAACCTGCCTCGCTCCCCTAGAATCCGCTACAGCCCCGGGGGGACAGTATTTTAGGTCCACATCGGCAGGGATATGGTACTTGGCCCTAAACCCCTCCATGCCGGAGGGTGTATCGACTAGACACTTGAACCTGCCCATGAGGTACAAGAGAGAGAAGAAGATTCGTGAAGAAGGGGAGGGGAGACTTACGCAGGAAAGAAACACGGGTGCTTTGGGAACTTCTTGAAGGCGAGAGAGTGAGAGATCGAGTAGCTCCTTGGCATGTTTGCTGTTGTTGAAAATGGAGGGCGTCGCGGCTACCGAAGCGTTTTATATGATTGGGGAGCGGCGGTTCGTGGGAAGCGTCCCGCTCAAAATTTCGCGGGCGAATCCAAGCCGCAGGATCCCCATCTCACCGTTGAACGTGCGCGACAGGGAGTTACTCAGCGCAATTAATGTGGGCGTTGCGCGTAATGAAGCGTCAGAGACTTGTCCAGAAGGCGCGGGAGGACTCCGCACGTGCACGACTTAAAACGTCACATGGGGGAAAGATTCTTCAGTCAAAAACCCATATGCCTCCTCGGAGTCAAATGACTTTTTGAGGGGCTATCGTGGGGGGTAAGAAGCTCCAAGACCTCATGTGGGCCGTGGGCCTGACTCGAGGGCGGGGCCCCACCGAAGGGATCGTGGATAAGGCCTCCTAAAGCGGCGGCTCAAACGCCCGCCGACCAGGCCACCGCCCGAATTTGTACCTGTCCAAGGAGAAAGTCTCCTTGGACCAAGAGACCCTTGTCCGAGGAGCGTAGCACGTTGTCCAGAAAAGGTCTCCTAAAGCTCAGCAAACTGTCCTCCGCCCCAACGGGACGCCGAGAGGGGGGGGGACAAGAAGTACGAACACTTTACAAAGCCACTGCCTCCGCATTAAATGCCTTCCACCTACCCGCCTGGCCGCATTAATGGGGAAATGACTTCTAAAGGGACGGGGAATGGCCCTAAGGGCATTGGGGAGCGTTTTCAGGGAAAAGACAGGTGGGAACCAGAGAGGGGGAGTATAAATGGGAAGGGGGGAACCACTGGAAAGGGATCCGGACTTTTTGGGTGGAAGGAAGAGGAAGAAGGCTCTCTCTCTCTCTCCCTTCCTTGAAGAACAGAACACCAACCAGCACAGAAGCTCCTCGGCTCACGCCCGAGAAGAACACTAAGCCATTCCATAAGCCGGCCGTCCTTCAGAAGTGGACTTGGACCTTGCACCGCGTCCTTCCAAAGCACCAGGAGGTTTAGGCTTTAGCCCATTCTCTACAAATTCTATTGTAAAGGCCACTTGGGCCGGCCCAGTCACCCATTTGGGCCGAAGGCCAATTTGTGCCCTTACAATAGCATATGGTTTTCTATACAATAAGGTGATAGTTTTAGCCAAAAGAATATATTTTCTACAGAAGAAGAACCCTTACACCGGCATGCTCACAATGAATGGTGGCAAGCACCTATTCATGGTGCTATAATCATATATCCTAAAAACGGAACTGGTTATCCATTTCCCCTTCCACACACACAGGTTCCATCAAATTGGGTATCAAAGTCTTCTCAATTATTGATATTTGATCTTGTTCTTTTCCCTTCCAAGTTTGACAACTATAAAAAAAATGTTAAATAACTATAAATACTATGCTTTAATTTTTAGATATTATATAGATTTATAAGACTTATATATATGTAGTAAAATTTGAACTAACTAAAGATCACTAAAAATTAAGTAGGAATTTTTTTTTAATTATGTTTGATGTGAAACTAACTAATCATGTCACTTTGTAAATTTTTAGTTAGTAAACGATATTGCTTAAATGTTCGGTTTTATTAATAATTTAAATGAAAACATTCATAAGATGCATTATTTAAAAGATCTTTTTGGGCCACGTCAACTTAGCATTTTGGTCCAATTTGCTCCATTCGATCCAATTTAGTCCATTTGGTTCACTTCAGTATTTTGTCCACTTTAGTTCAATTTAGTCTACTTCGGTCCACTCAGTCTGTTTTGGTCCATTTTGGGCAATTTGGACCATATATTGATTTTTTTGTATATGTTTCCTTTTCAATTTTGGGCTCCAAAATTCCTTCTTTCTTTTTTTTTTTTCTTTCTTTTTTTTTGGGTTCCGTCGCAAATTCTTCGCAGCTCAACCCTGACCTGTGAAATTCTGCCCTGTGCATGTGAGCAATCGCAACCTCAGCCCGCCAATTTTTCCTCAAACTGGGCCTAACCAGCGCAAACGGGTGGGATCGTGATGCTCAAAATGTCAAGTTCACTGTACAATGTACCCCCCCCCCCTAGATCGAGGGTTTTACATGGAGTCGCCGTTTATTTATTTTAAATGGAAAAATAAGAAAACCTTCTCTATAAAAATGCCTCTGTTGTATTAATATATATGACAATTTATATCAATTTTGTAACAAAATTTACAATGCTTTTTTGGTCCTAGATACAATCTAAGAAAGTAAATTATATTACTTTGTTTCCTAATTACATTCTAGAAATGTAAAATTGCATATACAAGAGCCTAGTCTAGAACTCTTGATCTTGTTTCGGAGACTAATTTATGAGATGAAAAAGGATTAAGCACCCATCTCGCTCGGTAAAACCGGTCTCCTAGGTTAAAGTGGCTAATATTATGTCATGTCAAACAAATGCAAATAATATATCGCATAAACATGTTAATTTGCAAGAATTGTAAGCAAACATGTGTTGGGAAATTTAATATAAAGGGAAACAAAAAGTGAAATCTGTTAGATAACAATATAAATGTAAAGAAAGCATGAAAGTAATGGCATGTTCATCCAAGAAGTTAATGTAAAACAAAGAATTCCTAACTTAGACATGTTTATTCAAGCATGTTAAAAAGGTAAATAATAACTTAGAAGTGTTCATCCAAACATGTAAAGGAAAATAGAGAATTGTCGTGCTATTTGTCATCCACACAATTGCAAAGAGAAAAACAAAACACTTAAGCACATTTGATCATCCAAGCAATTATGGGAAAAAAAAGTAATGAAAATCCCTTAGATATGTTCATCTAGAGAAAATAAAAATATTTAGATATGTTTGTCCAAGCATTTAAAAAAAATAAAACAACTACCTAGACATGTTCATCTAAGCATTCAAGAGAAAGTTGCGCATTAGCCTAGAAGTGTTCAACTAAGCACATAAAAGGAACATCAATGAGATATCTAGACATATTCATTTAATTATATCACCGATACTTTAGAAAATTTGAATGTCATGTGTCATGGGATTAGGGAATGTTATTACATTAATTTCATGTGAAAATGCATCGTATTACAAGAAACCAATTCAATATCTATATTTGTTAAAAAACAGCATGGGTTATGAGAACAAATTCAACATATAGATGAAAGATCAAGGATTGGCATGCAAAAGGGATTCATGTGATGAATAGCTAATCATCTGAACATGTTAGAGGAAAAAAGAAAATCAAGCATGTGACAAAAAACAAAAGTTTAAACATGTTAGAAGAAAATGAAAATCAAGCATGTGATAGCAAACAAGAGTTTAAGCATGTTGGAGGAAAATGAAACTTAGGCATAGGATAACAAACCAACGGTTTAAGCAAACTCAATATTTAAACATGAATATCAAACTAAAGGCTGGATATAAAAAATATATAAGATCATAAACTTAAGTCAATGCAATACATATAGTTTATATACGCATGACAATTCATATAGTTTATTAATATGATACATTATATAAACAAGATTAAAAATAAAGAAACCAAGTAATGAAGAGAAAGCTTAATCAAAATCTACATATATTTTATGAGAACTTAAAGGAAAGAAAATCAGCAATTTGAGACAAATTATAATGAATCTTAATATATTTTGAAAGACTAAAGAGAGAACAAGAGATATAAGGAATAATAAACTAGTGCAAAAATTTAAAGAACATAATTAACTAATGTTGGGGGCGGTTTTTGCGCGTAGACACGTGTCTTCTGTTGAAGGTGCGACTTTGTTAGATTCGGATTTGTTTTGGGGAGTCCAATCTAGAACTTGATGTTGGACTACGTAGACCAATGGCTTCCGGTGCATTTTTAAACCTACAAAATAGATAAAGCCCAAAGTTTTAGAATCATGATAATGGTTGAAATAAATAAATAATATATTTAATTGAATAGCTTTGATTAAATGATTAGTTGAACATCATTATTATGTTTATTAAGTGATATGCAATATTAGAAAGTAATTGATTAAGTGTCATATGTCCAATAATGGGATGAGTCTAATAGTCTATATCCAGCTGTGGGGATGAGTCTAATAGTCTATATCCAGCTGTGGTATAGTTCATGTTCAATGTAATAAGATATGTCCAGCAATGGTTTATGTTCAAATAATACATATCCAGCTGTGGTTTATGTCCAAACATTACACATCCAACAATGGTTCATATCCAAGTAATATATGTCCATCAGTGATATATGTCCGAATAATATATGTCCATCGGTAGTTTATGTCCTAATAATATGTTTAGCTATGGTAGATCAATTTATTAATATATATGTTCATTAATGAAGTATTAGTGAGATCATGTTTTATTAAATAATGAGATGATATTAAGTAACTTGCATCCAGCGATGCAATAGTGATGAGTTAACGTATATTTAATAATGTAATCTTGAAGATAGAGAAATATTGACTTATTTTTTATGTTTCTGACTCCAGCTGTATAGCATCACTTTATTCTTTGCGTGATTTGTGGCTCTAGTCATATAGCGTTAGTAAGCTGATAACATTCTAGCGGCATAATAATATGAGTACAGTAGTATAATAATAATGAATTAAAATATGGTCAATAGTATAATTTTGGAGATAAAGATATGATGATTTATCTTCACAGTTTGTAGCTTCAATCGAATAACATTAGTTGACTTATAACATTTCAGCAGCATGATAAAATGAATCTAGCGCTACAATATGATATTATGAGTCCTTTCATGGTGACTTCATGATTGAAAGGGAAAAATGGGTAAAATTGGAGAGAGAGAGAGAGAGAGAGAGAGAGTGAACATGTCCAGCTATGTGCATAGGTTGGTTAAGTTTATTATTTTTAGGGATAATTACAAATTACCCACTTGTGGTTTGCCTCTAATTTGATGTGTCTACCCGTGGTTTAAATTTTGACACTTTACCCCACCTAAAGTTACTTCCGTGTAGTCTCTGTTACCCACCTTTGTTAAAAATAGGGGTAAATAAGTCTTTTTACATCCATTTTATGTCTCGCTCCTCCCAAAATAAGAAAAACAAAAAAAAAAAACAAAAGAAAAACAAGATCAAAATATGGTATTAGTTTCTCACAATTCACAAACATGAAGAACATACACAAATGTGAAGAACATAAACCTAGAAAACTAATACAAATTAAATCAAGAAATACCATCAAAGTACAAACCACAAATCTATCAAAATACAACTAACAGAGAAACAAGATCAAAAAGTGGTATTGATCTCTCCCTCAATTCACGCAAATCTTGAACATGAAGAACATATACCCAGAAAAATCAAACTCAAATCAACCTCCACAAATATATATTTGCCTTGTTGTCTCTCTTTCACCGCAAAGGTTACTAATTTGTTCAAAGAAAAAAAAAATCAATGGCCGATCACTCACACTTGTTCTTCTTCAACAATCTCTCTCCAAACCCTAAACCCAGCCATGGTCGACCACTCACAACACATCTCCGCCGCTCCAACACCACCTCAGATGGTGGTTCTCAAGCTCTTCTGTACTTCAACATGATCTTCCCCTTCCACAAACTCATCAACAACCCCATCACCCAGGTCTGAATAAGGAGAAAAATGAGTATGAACCACCCATGGATATCGACCAAGGATCAGCGACACCACTGTCAGACTCGGAGCCTCAATCTCCGCCATCGTCGAGCTACCCACCATAACACCGGTGGACCCAGAGTCACGATAGCCTTGTTCATAAGTAACCTCGGCATCCAAGACTGAGTCCAACGAGAAACCCACCTTAACGGAGCCGAGAACCACAGCGTGGGAGTTATTACAAGCCGCCAAGGCTTTTCCGGCCACTAGATGTCCAAGAACTCTAGACGGGATGGGTGCGAGAAGCTCCGAATCTTGATCAGAGCTGGATATCGGTGATGTACCTACCGTTGTAGCCTTGGGCATCGCTGATGTCTCCGTTGACTCCATCATTGGCTTTGAGCTCTCTCCCACCACACTTACATTCTGATTCACACTCATGCCTAACCCAATAGGAAGATCTCAGAGAGATATTTCAGGTATGAAAAATTTTTGATCTTGTTCTGGGTTTGAAAAATTTTTGATCATGTATTCTGGGTTTGAAATTTTTTTTATTTGAGTCATATTCCAAGAGATGCCCATTTTGATCTTTTTTTTTTTTTTTTTTTTTTTTTTTTTTTTTAATTCTTGTTGATGTTGTATTTGAAAGTTGGTGGTGTGTGTTAAGGTAGGAACTATCTAGAATTGCTCCCTCAAATCCCATTTTTCATGGTGGTTTGTGTTTGGATTTGAGTTTTTGGCTGGGTTTAGATCTCGTTGTTGCCGGCTTTGGGTATGTTGTGGTGGATCTGCTGGGTTTGTGTGTTTAAACATGGAAGACATCAATTGAAAAAAGAAAAAGCACATTCATTGATTGAATCAATCAAATCAAACTGCACACAACATTTGGGAGTGAGTGTGTTTTGATCTGTTTGGGGGGTTTTTTACATATTTTGTGTTAGAGTAACGATTGAGGGAGAGGTGGGTTACGGTAGAGTAACGGTGGGAATCATAGGTGGGTAAAATGTCAAAATTTAAACCACAGGTAGGCACATCAAATTAGAGGCAAACTACAGGAGGGTAAAGTGTAATTATCCTTTATTTTTATCATACACTTAAATGATTTTTCCCATGTAATACTCTTTTCGTTTTTAGTCAAATATAAGTGTTATTGCCTTCCATAAGAAGGACTTTTACTATTAGAAATTTATATCTCTCATGAGAATGACTTTAATATAAAATTATTATGCCTTCTAAGAGAAGTACTTTTAGTCTTTAATGTTCATATGCCTTCCATGAGAACATCTATTTGGTATCTTTTAAGATGTATGAAGATGGTAAGTGTACGAGCATCGACCCCCTAGGCCAGCCACCCTCAGGCCCACAAGGATAGCTGCCCGTACGGGCCACGCCCCAGGCCCGTTTAAACCTAGGCCCACGAGAACGGCCACCCCCTCTTGGGCCCCGGCCCTGATCAGTACAAAGGGCTTCACCCCAAACCAACCTAGCATACAGCGGGCGCCCCAAAAAAAGGGGGCCAAAAGCGAAGCCATCATATACATGGTCGGCAGGAGCGAGCCGTGCATAGTCTGCGCCTGATGCCCGTGGTTTCGCCGGGTTCTGCTGATCAACTACCCAGGTCGCCATACCGTGCATTGCCGCCCACCCTGAAAACTTTTTTGCCGAGAAACGAACATGACAATGGAATCAAGTTCTGATGCCACCATTGTCCTCCTTACGCTTATTAAGGCTCACCACTAAAAGAGGATGACATTGGACCTCTCCATCCACTAAACCAGAGGGTGGCCGTAGCAAACCAGCAAGCTGTGGCTATAAATAGGCGATGGGGTATCAGAAGCAAGGGGGTGCGAGGGAGAGAGAAAAAGGAGACAAAGGAAAAGAAGGAGGAGGACAAAGAAGATGGAAACACAAGGGGCAATCTAGCAAGGAATCACCCCATTGCAGGAAACGCTAAAAGCCCACCATACAAATAAATTGTGAGCCTAACTTACCCCAGGCCCAGTCGCCGATTTTGGGTGCGCACAGTAAGAATTATATATGTTTTGTAAGATATGATGTTTGTAAGATAGATTAGAAATATATGTGAGAAGGATGTATGGATAGTTTGTGAGGAATGTGTTTGTAAAATATATGGAAGTATGAGATAGATAATATGAAGGTTAAATATAGTAAATACATGAGCTTATAATTACTGCTAGAGTTGTCTTTTGTGTTATGACATTGGTTATGTTGCTTTCTAAGAAGAGAGGTATTGTAAGAGAAATAGAGAAAGAGATGGAGATGTGTTTATAGGCAGTAAAATTATGATAATTCAGAATAATAGTGTGTGGGAAAGATGGGTAATGGATAATGGTGTGGTGTAATAGGTGTGTTGTAATGGTGTTATCTAAGAAGAAATATTTTGTAAAAGAGATGGAGAAGTATGGAAATGCTTAGAAATATGGGCAGCAAAGTGAATGAAGTTTCAGAATCAGGGGGTGAGAGAGGGATGAATAGTGTGTGTTAATGTGTGGCTTGGTCTTCTTTATATAGAGTCAAGTATGTAACTAGATTAGAGTTAGTTGAAGAGAAATTTAGCAAATAAGGAAAGTCTTAGACAAAGTAAGTGGTTTCATTAGTAGGTTTTTGTTTTTTTAGCCAAAAGAAGCAAGTTTGAGACTCTAAGGCTGTTGCTGTTGCTGTCAGGTCTACAACAGTAGCTGTCCTGGCATAGTTGGAGAATATCAATTATGTGAGACCTTTTGCTAGAGAAAAATATTTTGCATTAAATTCATGGGTTTAGTTAAAAATGGTAAGATAAATTTTATGGGATCTTCCTATTTCCGGCACTGCAGTTGGAAGCTAAGGATCTTAGCTTAAAATGATATGATTTCTTTTATAAGACCCTTGGTTCCTTAGGTATGGCAGCAAACTACTAGGATTGGGCATTAATGGATTGATGATGTTACTTTCGGATATGTGTCAGCTGCCTAGGTTGCTGCTAGAGCTGTTGTTGTTTCTGCTGGAGCTGTTGCAGCTTCTGCTGGAATTAAGGCAGTTTCTGCTGGAGCTATTGTTGGTATTTTTGGCTAAATTTCATTTTTTTGGAAAATTATACGTTTAGTCCATATATAAATTTGATAAATAAAGGACTAGTTGGTTGATATTTGGTGAAGTTTTAGAGATGTAATTATGGTCTTTTTGTGTTTTGACCAAATCTTGGAGAGCAAGGAGAGCATTTAATGCTAGAAATGAGATATTAATATAGATTTAGCCATGTGCTTAGGATTAATTTAAATAAAAATAAAAATATAATTTATATGAAATAATATGATTGCATTTTTAAACTTACATTATATGATGAACATTAATTTTTTATGTAAAGAGCATGGAGAGTTTTATCATTTTAAGTGTTATGTGATACGAGAGGCTTACCAGATACTACCTATTGCACACTGACTCGTCAGAGTTCAAGGAATTGGAGATGACTTGCTAAATAATATGTTTTCCTTTATCAACTTTGAACCAGCTTTACTGAACATACTTCTTAACCCTTCAAATCACAACTCCTAAAATTCCCCCGATGTGACTTATGAGCTTGAATCATAAGCTGAAAATGAGATGTTATGCCATGAGATTGAACTATGGACTTTGATGAGATAGTATCACCATGGGTTTTGGATCATGGCCTTCAGCGCCATTTTGTAAATATGGGCTCTTTTGGGCTTTAAAAGAGATTTTTACAAAATCGATAATTTGTTGATGTGGTGCAAGTTGTTAACGAAATAAAGCTATGTGGTGTGAAAAATTTGTCCTCAACAACTATTTACCAGCATAGAGCATAAATTAGAGGGGGAAGTGATCACTTAAAGGGCTAGGGAGAAAACAAGGAAGTACTAAACTACAACCAAAGTAAGAACAATGTTTGCACAACATCTTTTATTTTATGCTTTCTCACTAGCTCTTCAGAGGGAATGGAGTGCTAAAAATGGAAGAGGTCTTCTCTATTTATAGGGGAAGGGATGGCTTAGCTTTGAAGCTAAGTTATTAGCTTTCTTTTGAAGCTAAAGGAGAAGATAAACCTGTTTAGATAAGCTAGAACAAATTTGGTTTTGATCCCCATTTGAAATTTTGAAAGAAAATTGAAGATAATGTTGAATTTGTATTATCTTCTGCACTTGTTTCGTATTTGGCTCTAACTTTCTGCTCAAAATTCCAATTGATACGGGTTTGGTGTTTTTGAAAGGAAATTCAATTCTCTACAATATTTTCAAAAATAGAGAAAACCAAATTTCAACGTTTTCCAGGCCAAAAATGTGATTCAAGTTGCTACTGAAAATTGTAACATTTTTTAACCTTTTCTGTTGTTTTTGAAATTTTTCATGGATCATTTCTTTTTCTCTATCCAAATTGTTTTTCAAAAGAGCAGATAAGATGCCATAAAAGAAAAAAAAAATTTAAAAATGACTTCCAATCAAAATTTATACTTAATTAATTTTAAATTAATTCTTGTTGGAACCAATCAAAATCAAGTATTTAAAATAAGATATGATTAGGCCCATTGTGTAGTTGAGCCACAATCACTGAAAATTGTCTGTATGATAACTTTAGATCAGGTGGTCCAATCAAGACCCATGACAAACCATTGTGATCGTTAGAGCATCAAGATTTGTTTTGTAGCACAAATTTGAAGATCTAACTGTTGAAATTATGATCATGCCCTTGGTGCAACATTATTGTTTTGCCCTTAGTATTGGTTAAATGCAACTTGTAAAATGGGGTGTCTACAGTGCATCTGCACATTTCGCAAGTAGGATTGCAACTAGTTCGTGACCTACTGACTCGCAAAATGCAGAAAAAGACAATTTTTAAAGGACTTGAAAATTCAGTTTTCAAAATCCTTGTCTTTTTGCACTTTGCGACTCCCACCCACCAAAACTCAAAATTTCTTCCAAAACTCAACGAAACTCTTTCAGATTTCTATTCTACTACTTCTCTAAGGTATTTTCCATCTCTTTCAATCTTCCAATTCCTTAGATTTTGTTCAAGAATGCTGAAATCCTAGGGTTGGGGTTTATTTTTGTGTTGGGTTGGGAAAACTTAATTTCTTGTAAAATTTTTTAATTTTGTTGGTTAGGCTTAGTCCCATTTGTGTTGATATTGTTTGTGTTAGCCCCTTGTGGCATTTTTAACAAGTATTTGAGGCATATTTTCATATGTTCATGCATTTTGTCTCATATAGGGTAATTGTATGCATGCTAAGTGTTAGATAAAATGCTTCTTAGGTATTTTTGCACTTGTTTGGAATTCAATGAGTACCAAACTTTGAGGATTGCCAAGTTTATTTAATTGTAACATGTTTTTATCATTGCTTATGTGCTTTACACACTTTGCCACATGGGTACTTGTTCATGCTTTGCTCATGCATTGCACATGCACACTTGATGCACACATCCTATTACAATGGACATGTCATGCATATTTTCATGCTCTTTGTCTAATTAGACCCATAGCATTGTTTTCATGTCTTTGTGTTCTAGTACATACTCTTGTACTTATTTTTTAAGAGTTGTTTACTTGGTTTTTGTACTAACTTGCATTTAATCAAGTTTGTTGCCATTTTTGTGTATGGTTTATGTTTATATGGCTATTTTGCAAATGCCTCATCAATCTTCATGCAGTAAAGAGCCTCTGATTGATCTCACATCATCTCCAGTATCAAATAGGACTCGACAAACATCGGCAAATTTTGATAACAAGAGGTTCAAGACTCTTCTAGACTCTCAAACCTTCAACAACAACTTCAAGAATGCCCCAGCTGGGGTAGAAAGGGTTGTGAGGTCTGATACATTGGGATCAACTTTCATCCCTAAAAGCTTTGCTGATAGATTGGCTAGCTTGTTTGGTGATTTTGAAGATCCTATTAAGGAGTTGGTTGAGGAATTCAATTCTAACGCCTGGTTTACCAGAGCTGAACTGAAATGTTGTGTTTGTGAAAAGGACTTCGTCATCACTTCAGACTATCCAACAAAGATTCTTCAAATGATTGTCCGATAAATGTGAATACATCCCCTTATGATGACAAATTGTCTCTAGTTGTCCAAATTCTTGAAACATTAGGAGCAAATCTTAAAGTTTCCTCCACAGGTACATCAATTGGTACTACAAGATTTAGGCCAAAAATGAAGAATCTTATATTGATTATGTACTCAAACCTGTACCCATTGACCAACACAGGTTTCATCAGCCTTGGAAGAGCCCAATTCCTCTATGATCTTATTAATGGAGTTCAAATTGACATTTGTGCTCACATTTTTCAAATTTTGGGTATGACTATAGGACGATTAGTTGTAAGGACATGTCTTCCTTTTTGCAGTCTAATTATGAAGATTCTGACTCTCAAGGGCATCCATCCTCCTAAGAATGGAACGGTCTTGCCTCGTCAAGGTCTGATTTCCCTTGCATTTTCTTCAAAGCATCAAGGTTCACACTTTTGCTAAAAAGGCAAAGAAGAGTCCTTATTAGCCTTCAAAGAATGGATCTAAGACTTCCTCTCCTGCCTCTCCACACTTCCTGCGACATTACCTCCTCACACTTTGGAGCCTTAACCTTCCAACACTCAATCTCAACCAAGATCATCTATCCCTCACATGGATAGGATGATGACTTTGATGGAAGGATTGCATGAGCACATAATTGGACTTACAAATATCATGTATTCTCACAATAATCATGTTCAGCTCATGGTTCTGTTGACGCCTCATTTTGCAACCCGCATTTAACCTCACTTGGAGGGTAAAAGGGTAATTTTGCTTTGAAAATATGCATCTTAATTCTAGTCATTAGATCCTTAATCTCATTTCACCAAAATGATCTTGATGTTGTAACAATCAAATCGACTGGTCATAAGCCCTAATCAGACCATCAGATTGAAAGTTATCATCAAATCAAGTTTTAATGGCCGAGGGCACTATCACAAATTAAGTCCAACTGTATGTAATTATGAACAATTGATTTCAATTAGTTATAATTATAATCAATTTGAGATTAATGATGTGTCATAATTTGATTGTTTAGGACTGCATTTTATGATAAGGTTGGAAACACCTAATTAATTAGATAATTAAACATTAACTATTCAATGAGTAATTTGTGCAATTATCTTTTAATTAGAGTAAATTTAAAACCAATTAAGTTTGAAATGTGAGTTATTAGAGCCATTTAATGTTAATTGGGAGCTAATTTGGGACCTATTAAAGTTGATTGTGTTGAAACCATTTTTTAACAAATGACTTCTGCTCACCATCTCATCGATATCTCTCATAATATTTTGAATCTGTGAATGAGGTTAATTTTCCTAGAAACTATACATCTGGGGCTTCAATTTGAGCACAAAACGAAACAATTCCGATTATAATTTATTCAGATATGATTTTTCTATGTTGGTTCTATAGGTTGTTACAGCAGCTACGGGAAAACCGAATTTTGGTTTGCTCCTCACTCCCACAAGTCTCTATATTTAATACTCCAAATTTCCCCCAAGGCTAAAATGAGGTCTAGATTTATGATTATTTGTCAACCCTCATTAATGACCTTTCATTCATATTTCCTCCACCACTACTATATAAACCCTTGCTCTCCTTCATTCCAAAACACACAAAAATCTCCTCTCTTCTCCTCTCTTGAGTTCTAGGAAGCTGAGTAGTTTTGTCATATCTTGGTCTACTTGAGACTCAAGGTATTGAGTGAAACACACTCTTCCTCTCCTAACTCTTTTCTCCTCCACCCTTTGGACCTCCCTCAAGAGTCTCCTCATCCACCATATGGATCTTGCATGAAGGTATAATCCATTTCCCTAATTGTTTTTTTGTGTTGCCATGATGGGAGTTTAAGATTAAAGCATGATAATAATCATTTAAATTCCTTTGAATATGTTTGAATGTTCTTAATTGTTCTTATATATTCTTCACATGTTCTTGGTTGTTCTTCATATGTTAATGCATAATACTAGTTTCGATCTTAAATCCACATCAAAAACATGAAAAATATGTTTGTTTAATAATTCTTTTAAATTCTTGAATCTAGGATATCACCATCCACACACATGCACTAGAATTTATTTTTTAATCCAAATGAAATGCTTAATAAATTGAATTAGGGTTTATGACATGCACACACTTCAAATTTAACATGCAAATTGATTGATAACATATTGGATAATGTGATATAAATGTTGGCCACCACAGTCTAGAAGACCGATTTCACTAGATAAGGTGGGTGCCTAACACCTTCCCACATTGTAACATAGTCTTCGAGCTTAGATCAAGGGTTAGTAGATCAAATACTTATCCATGTAATTTTTTTATTTTTAGATTGTAACTAGGAAACAAAGCCATGTACTTTATCTTAGATTGTATCTAGGACCAAAGCCATGTAATTTCCTATGATCAATGTAAATTCAATTTCAAATAAATAAAATGAAGAATTTTTCAATTTTGGTTTTCTTATTTATTCCAATAATTAAATAAGTGGCGACTCCATTGTAAAACCCTTAATCTAAAGGGGAAAATATAACTAGTCGAACCTCCATTTTGTGAGGCAATAACATGACTCCACCCATTCACGTGAGTTTGGCCTAACATTCTAAATAAAACGGGCTGGGGGCGTGGTCTCTCACAGTGGCGACTCCACTAGAGATATTGAGGGCTAAGCTTCAATTGGATTATGGTGGCAAACCATATCATTGTTTGTTTATTGCTTTTTGTGTATAATATGTCTAATATGTCATTATATTGCATGTCATGCATCATTTGCTTGAATAAAATTTATTTTATTTGTGTGCAAGCCCGAAAGCCTGGCAGTATTAGTTGTGGATTGTGGTCTTCCTGAAACTCACATACCCAGTGGTGAACCTACCTCCTAGCGCGATAAGGATCATCATGGTTATGCCATGGTGGTTTATAAGGATAAACTGTACCATTCGGACCAACGCGGCGCTCCTGGCGTCACAAGTTGGGAGGTACGATGGCTTAGCTTATGGGAACCTTTAACCTACCTTCTACCCATATTGTAATAACCTATAGAATCTACCTTTAGGTCGGTCCATGTAAATTGCATTGCATTATGCATGTGTTTAGTCATTGTTTGAACCAGGATGAGCCCAAGTCCAACGCTTGAGCCCATCATAATTGTTTGAACCTTGTATGCTATGAATGAACCTAAGCCCAAATGCTTGTGATTGAAGCCTACTCAATATGGAGGCCCAATTTTTTTTTCTAGAGAAAATATAACATGTGTGCATGCAGTTTTCCATGTGCAAGCCCAATCAAGTGAAGGTGTAGACCTTTGAAGTTCCAGCTCAAGTCAACCAAGCTCATCGCCAAATTCATTTGCCAACCCAAACTCATTTCTTGTAGCCATGGTTGAAGAGAATACATTGAATGAGCCCATGACCAACTTCCATGAATTTTTCAATACTTTGGTGGCAAGACAAGCTAAACTTCATGAAGAGTTTAACACTTTAAGTCAAAAGCTCAATGGAAAAGATACTACCACTTTCCAAAATGATGAAGTGCAAGGCCCACAATTGACTGAAAGTGAGAAAAAGTTGAAGGAGTTCTTGGATCAAATGGAACAACTATTTCAAAAGTTTCGGTGGAAGGAAGATGCCATGAACTTCCATTCTCTTTCTCTATTCCCATAAGTAAGAGCTCCACCCAAATTCAAGATGCCAAGCTTGGACAATTTTGATGGAACAGGTTACCCCAAAGCCCATTTGAAGATGTACACAAGGGCCCTCTAACCCTTGGGAGCTACTAAAGAACTTTTGGCCCAAATGTTCCAAAACACACTTACTGGGGCTGCTCTTCGTTGGTTTTTGAATCTTGAAGACTCTAGAATCACTACTTGGGAGGACATTGCCAATGAGTTCTACAAGCAATACAAATACAATATAGAATTGAACATTACTAGGCATGATTTGAAGACGACCAAGCAAAAGCCCAAGGAAACTTTATCAGTCTTTATCACAAGATGGAGGATAAAAGCAGCTCAAATGACAAATAGGCTCAAAGAAGAAGCACAAATCCAAATGGTGGTGAAAAATTTGTTGCCCATATACCACAAACATCTCTTTTCCCAATACTTTCCCAGCTTTAAAGCCTTGATCATAGCTGGTACTGAAGTGGAAGATGTTGTCAATGAAGGAAGCTACACTTCTAAGAAAGCAGCAACCCACACCACCAATGAGGAAGCAGTCAATGTTGTAAATTCTCAAGCATCATTGATTACCAATCCTAGGCCTCGTAGGAAGTTCAATGAACTCCACATACCCATGAGCCAATTGTTTGAAAGGCTTAAAATTAAGGGATATCTCAACCCACTTGACCCTCGCCCTCATCCAAGCCCACTGTCAAAAGGGTACAAGCCACATGAGTTCTGCAAATATCATCAAGAACCTGGCCATCAAATAGACAAGTGCATCAGCCTGAGACATGCCATTCAAAATCTAATTGATGAAAAAGTTATCACTCCACCTTTATCCGTTGGTCGATCAGACTTTGCCTAAGTTCAATTCCACAAGTTGTTGAGCAAAAACTTTTTTTTTTTTGGGTGCTTATTTTGGAGTGTGTTGTTGGTCAATAAATTTCATGATTGGTGCATTTTCATGCTTGTTTTTGTTTCATTTTGTTCATTACCAAGATAAAATACAATTTTTTTCAAGATTTCCAAATCTTTCCCAAAAAAAAAAGAGAAAAATTTTCAAATGAAAAAAGTCTTTGGACTAGGGGCATTGAGCCCTTAAGTCATTTAAAAATATATATATATTTGAACTAGGGGCATTGAACTTCCTAGTGATTTTTTCAAAAATGCCCAATTTTTTCTTTCAAGGATTTCAAGATCAAAAAAATAAATAAAAGTTCCATTTTCAAAATGGTACATGAGGATCCCTAGGACAAAAAATTTTCTAAATCTTGTTGTTTAAAGGCTTGAGCAATCAACTTGTACCAAGGAATGATTAATTTCATTTGATCCAAGTAAAGACTTTTGCTACTTGACTTAGAATATAAGAAGAAATGGTCTTAAAAGGCAATCAAAAAGAATCCATCCATCAGAAAATCCCAAGAATCCATGTACTTGATCCAATTTTCAAAGGTCTTTTGTTTCACAGCATTAGAGCATTCATTCTTTTTGCTTTAAGATGAATTTATTAAAAGAGTTTGAGTCACTATGCCAACAAGAAAGCATTACTAGGGATAGAAGGCTATCTTTGGTTAACCAAATTATTTCCTCCTACCTAGAATGTTCATTATCCATTGATAGCCCATTTGAGCCTTTAAATATTTAGCATTTTTCTTGCATGAACCCACTAAAATCTAAACCTGGGGTGGGAAAAATCAAGATATGCATACTTAAATCTCATGTTGAAGAGGACTCAATCTAGTAGCTTTGAATCTAATTGATAAATCTCTTCTAGAAGACATGAAAGACGAGTGGAGAATTCATTAGGCTAAAGACAAGAGTTCATCAAAGAAAAATGAGGTTTCACACAATTAAGGAAAGAAAAATGAAATTCTTGTGTGTATCAAGTTTGAAGAACCTAGAATTCATCATGCCAAGAGGAACACACAGTTCATCCAAAAGAGAGTTCATCAAAAAAGGAAAAGATTCATTAAGCACCAAAAAGTGCAAGTGCATTGAGGAAGAAAGAAGTCTAGAGAGTACATCAAAATGACCAAAAATCATTGAGTTGAGGAAAAGAAGGCAAAAGGTCCCCAAAAGTTCATTCAATTAAGAGATGAAAAAAAAACGTCCGCTAGACTGAAAACCCAAAAGGGCAGTCTACGTAGAAGCTAAGGCCAAAAAGGAAAGAAAAGAAAGAAGCCCGCTAGGCTGAAAACCCAAAAGGGCCGTCTAGGCAAAAGTTAGGGCCAAAGAAAAGAAGAAAAAGATAAAAAAAAAAATTGAAAAATCCTACCAAGTTGGAAACTTGAGGATGCGGTAGAGAGGGAAAATCCCCGGCCTATCATAAGTTGACACGTCATGCCACCAAGTCCACCAAGTATGGCTAATTACAAAGCATCATATATTGCTACTGGAAATTTGCCAAATTCTATTACGGTAAGAACATGAAAAGCATGCAAGATGCTAATCACATGTAGGCGCGTGTAAGCGATGATGCAAGTAAGTCAGCGCGTGTAAGAGATGACCTAAGCAATTCGGCACATGTAAGCGATGACACAAGCAGACCAATTAAGCTGTGGCATGTGTCACCAATCAAACTCTGCCACGTGTTGCTCACCTACCACCAAACTCCTATAAATAGAAGCCTTCCTATGACACTGGGGAGGAGGAAACCAAGACATCGGAGGAAGAACCAGGAAGAGATCTTGAGTTCAGAAATTCAGAAGCTCTGCTCGAATCAAGCCCTGAAGCCTCCAGGAACTTCAAGAACTTCAACTTCGAATACGAAGAACATTCGAAGAAGAATCATCCAAATCATCCTCCTAGATCTCAAAGTTCACTGGAATCAAGCTCAAAAGCCTCCAGAAACGCCATAAACCACAAATCAGCGAAACTCTACGGATTCAAGCCTCTAAAGCCCCGAAGAACTTCCACCACAAACCTTCGAATACGAAGAACATTCAAAGCTAAATCATCCAAATCATATTTCTAGATCTCAAAGCTCACCTGGAATCAAGCTCAAAAGCCTCCAGAAACCTCGATAAACCACAAATCAGCAAAGCTTTACGGATTCAAGCCTCTAAAGCCCCGAAAAGCTTTCACCATAAACCTTCAAAGATGAAGAACACACGAAGAACATGAAGAATGTGAAGAACGAAAGATTTCTAACAGGCTCATAGCCAGAGATTCATTGTAATTCCGTTTTAAAGATCTTTGATCCATCATTCAGCCAAATTGAAGGATATTTTGTGTTCGAATCAAAATCACATCACTACAATTCCAATTAACAAATCTTTCAAGGAGATCGAATCAGAGGATCACTCTTTGTAATTACAGAGAATTGTACCACACATTCATCAATACAAATTCGCATTTGTGAAACTATTTTCTCGTTTGACTTATTTCCAATCGAGAAATTTAGTCGTCTATAAATTTTGGCATGCCCGGTGGGACATCTCTGCCTCTCATCTCTTTCTCCTCCAAAAGAAAAGAAATTTGACTTGCTACCAACCTCAATGGCCTCTAGCAAGAACATTCAAGCTTCAACAACAGCTACTTCAATTAGACTTGGTATGGCTACCACCAACAATTGCATTGGTGAAATCAATTGTAGCCAACCTAAAGCTCGTAATCAACTTCAATCTCAATCAACTAAGGAATTCAAGGTCCAAACAATCATCTCCTTAGACCCTCTTACAAGAAACAAGGTTATCAACAAGGACATCTCCACCTTGAAACACCTCAAGTATGGGGGCAAATCCCCTTCTTCCTTCACAAGAAGTTGGTCACACGATTTCTCTGCCATCAAAGGGAACCCAAAAAATGAGATTTCACGTGCTCATTCCAATTCACTTCCTTCTCCATCATCTTGGGAAGTTGTGTCAGTCATGATGACTAACACCTCTACCATGGAAGAAAAAATGGCTGAAATGGAGCAAAGGGTCGTCCTTCTCACAAAAGCATTTGAAGATAAGGACCTTCAAATTGCAACTCTAATGAATAAACTTGAAATACAAGATCTTGGTGAATCAAGCCATGATCCCAAGTTCCCATTTGGCTTCACTTCTACAAAAGGTGACACAGGGAAAGAAAATCAAGACACTCCTCAACGAGAACAATCTACTTCGGTTGCTTCGTTATCAATTCAACAATTATAAGACATGATAACAAATACCATCCGAGCACAATATGGAGGTTCTTCTACAAGTTCTCTCACATATTCAAAACCCTACACAAAGCACATCGACAACATGAGAATGCCAAAGAGGTATCAACCCCCCAAGTTCTTACAGTTTGATGGCAATGGAAATCCTAAGCAACACGTTGCTCACTTTGTAGAAACTTGTGAGAATGCAGGGACTCGAGGAGACCTCCTTATAAAGCAGTTTGTCCGTTCACTTAAAGGGAATGCTTTTGATTGGTATATAGACTTAGAACCCGAGTCAATCAACAATTGGGAACAACTTGAAAGAGGGTTTCTTGACCGATTCTATAGCACGCGTCGCACGGTAAGCATGATGGAGCTTACCAATACTAAGCAATGGAAAGACGAGCCCGTTGTTGACTATATCAATCGATGGCGTTCTTTGAATTTAGATTGCAAGGATAGACTTTCTGAAGTTTCTGTTATAGAGATGTGCATCCAAGGTATGCATTGGGGACTTCTTTACGTCCTTCAAGGGATAAAGCCTCGAACATTTGAAGAGTTAGCAACTCGTGTGCATAACATGGAGCTGAGCATTGCTAGCCATGGGAATTCAAACCCTCCCACACCTGAAGTAAGGAGGAATGACAGGAATGCAAAAGACCATCTCAAAGACCCAGTGATTGTTAACATTGTCGTAGTTAAGGTTCCAAGAAGAGGAGCAAAGACAAATGAAAAACAGCCTGAAGGATGGCAAAAGAACGAAGTGCGTCATCTGACCTTTAAAGAACGTGAGCAAAAAGCATATCCGTTCCTCGATGAAGATGTGCCAAACATCTTAGAACAACTATTACAATTGAAGCTGATTGAGTTGCCAGAATGCAAACGACCAGAAGACATGGGAAAAGTTGATAACCCTAACTACTGCAAATATCATCGCATCATTGCCCATCCAATCCAAAAATGTTTCGTCTTCAAAGAAAAAATCATGAAGCTTGCCAAAGAAAACAAGATTGATCTAGACTTTGATGAAGTTGTCGTGTCAAACCATGTGACCGTTGCTTGTGATGTACTTCCAACTCTCAAGCAGGGGGCAAACACCAACAAGGATTACAAATTGGTTGACAATGATAGCGTAAGGATCGACCCTATCAAAGGGAAGTTCCTCAAACACTTCTATGCTGGAAAACGGAGGACTGCTCCTCGATAAGAGATTAAACTGCCTACTGCAGCGCTACAAGGGTACATGATGTCTTCCCATTACCTTTGAAAACGTACAAATAAAGAAAAATTGATCCCACTCTATACCACCATTTGTGAGTGTGGCGTAGTGGTAGGATGCCCATGTCGCCCTTGAGGCCGAGGTCTCGGGTTCGATTAGTGGTGATACCCACTATTGCGCAATTGGTACCCATGGAATGCTGTGGGGCGTAGGGCGAGGATTACACACGTGAGCCCTCCTTTTTTGTAAAAAGTCATCCAAAAAAAAATCAAAAAAAAAATCAAAAAAAAAATCATCAAAAAAAATCATCGAAAAAAAAATCATCAAAAGAAAATCATCAAAAAAAAAATCATCCAAAAAAAAAAAAAAAATCAGTTGAACTACATAATGACTTGATCCTTCTTCGGGGTACGTAGGCAGCTTAATACTTTTCACTAAGTTCAGTCACATGAAAAGAAGAAAGATTGCCAGTCTAGCTTGGAGAGTTTTCCAACGTTCATCAATATGCTTTTAAGGTCCCTTTGGTTGGTAAGGCATTGTTTAAAGACAATCAACTGCTCAATAAGATGATTGAAGATCGTTGTACTCAAAGATGAAGACTAAATGAAGTCTACATGGCATTCCCCATCTTCTATGAACATTCTCCAACGTTTATGAAGCATGCTTTGCATCATCTCTCCTCTATGAGCATATTCTGACATCTTTGAAGTCTTGGCGACATTCTTCTCGCATCTTCAAGGTTTTGTTGACACCTCTTTGAATCCTCAAAATCTTGATGGGAGCGTCTTAAAACTTCAAGGTTTCGTTGGCCTTTCCTTGCATCTTCAAGGTCTTGATAGGGATTTCTCATATCTTCAAGGTTTTGGTTGGCACCTCTTTGAATCCTCAAAGTCTTGATGAGAGTTTCTTGAGACTTCAAGGTTTCGTTGGCATTTCCTTGCATCTTCAAAGTCTTGATACGGACTCCTTGCATCTTTAACATCTTGTTGGTATCTCTGAAGTCTTGATGTCTGGTAACAGTGCTAAGCGCCCTCGATGTCTGAGCTATATTGCCTCTGGAAATTGGTGTTGTTGTAACTTTATTATAAAGGTCAATATTGGTACAACTTCAATGCGAGTGCGGTGCGAATGAAGTGTTGACATGGCTTCATGGCAAAAATGAAGTGTTGACATAGCTTCATGGCAAAGATGAATGTTGGCACGGCTTCAATGTGAATGAAGTGTTGACATGACTTCATGGCAGGGATAAATATTGGCATGACTTCAATGCAAATAAAATGTCGAGACAGCTTTATGGCAAAAGAGGAGTACTAGTGCATCTTCATTACAAAGGCAAAAGGTGGTGTGACTTCATAGCAATTGCAAGTGTCTGCGCCGCTTCATGAAAAAAAAAAAGGATTAGTGGTGACATGATTTCGATGCAAAGAAAAAATGGATGCCACTTCATTGTAAAAGCAAGTGTCAATATGGTTTCAGTATAAGGACAAATGTTGGCGTGATTTCATGGTAAAGACTCTTGATGTAGCTACGTTGCAAAGATTCTTGATATGAAAAAAAGGATTAGTGGTGACATGATTTCGATGCAAAGAAAAAATGGATGCCACTTCATTGTAAAAGCAAGTGTCAATACGTTGCAAACTCTTGATGTAGCTACGTTGCAAAGATTCTTGATATGGCTGCGTTGCAAATACAAGTGTTGGTGCGACTTAATTGCCAATACTAGAGCCAGTGCGACTTCAAAGACGAGTACTGACGATAGCAATATTGCCTAGCAAATATCCTTATGGAAACAGCGTTGCAAAGACGAATATCGCTAAAAGATTGTTGATGCATAACAACATGAAGGTATACGTCACTGCAAAAACGTTGCTATCAATGAAATACAAAGCCACCAAATGAAGGCAAACACTTCAATGAGAACGTCAACGTGAAGATCAAGGAAACTGTGCTGCAAAACAAAACAAGCAACAAGAAAATTTGTTGGGAAAAGAAAATCTCATAGCACCAGCTAAAAATAAAATTAAAAAAAAAAAAAAAAAAAAAAAAAAAAAAAAAAAACACTTGAAAGCAGGAGAAGAAGGCTGAAGACTAAGAATGCCCATATGAATGAAGCCAGTCTCACATCTTATATAGAGAACTTCTGCTAAACTAGCAGACAAAAAAAAAATGAATGAAGAAGGTCAGCAAACCATTAAATGGTTTCACCAACCAGCTAGTGAAAAAATATTCATGTTTCAGAAATGTGAAAACAATTGGAGCTCAAATTCAGATTTTTGCACATTCACAGCCCTCAAAGTCAAAGAAGATTGCACCAAATTTTGAAATGAAAGAGTATTCAGTCATGGATGGCTCATTGTAACAGCAAAAATAGACCAAGAACAAGTCTAACAAAGCCAGCGGACTTCTCTCTCAGACTCGTGTAAATCCAGACCTTGTTTCACAAAACTAACACCACAGCAGTCTTCTACGGCCCTCGATGAATAAAACCCATAAAGATCACCAACAACGGAGTGACCACGCGCTGCCACGTGCCGCCACAAGTTCGCGATGACCAACAGCTTAATCCTTCACTTCTGTGCAAATCTACTAACAAATTCAGAAAACAGAAACCACCATTCGATCCGGCGACCCCAGATCTACAAGACCTAAAATTTTCAAGCCCAAACGATGAGCCACGCGCCGCCAGAAGATTCGGAGAGCGCAACCTCTCTTTCACGCGCTTCCACGCGCCGACCTCTGTGTCCATGCGCTCTCACGCACCTTCTGCAGTAAGACGTGCTGCCATGCGCTTTATTTCTCACTTGCTGACACGCGCCATGCTCCCACGCTTCTCAAGCGTGCGTGCCAGCTGTATGACGTCATGGATGACGTCACCACAGACCTGGTCCGACCCGGTCCGGCCCGGTTTGACCCGCCAAAAAAAAAACTTTAACCAGGTTGGACCTTTGACTTTGACCAAAAAGTCAAAATTTTCAAATTAGACCTATCTCACTCAATTTTTTGAGTACATTCCGATTTTGGAATCTGTTTCTTCATCCGAAACTCAAAAAGTGTGCAAACAGTTCAATTTCCAAAAAGGTTGACTATAGCACAAATTTTGACAAAAAGTCAAAAATTTCAAGACAGACCTATCCTACTCAATTTTTCGAGTACATTCCGATCTTGGGATCCGTTTCTTCAACCAAGACTCGAAAATTGCATAACGGTCCAATTTCTAGAGAGTTGACTTTTGTACAAATCTCGACCGAAAGTCAAAATTCTCGAGAATGACCTGTCTTGCCTAATTTTTCGCATACGTTCCAATTTTGCGATTCTACAGCTATTGGCTTTGATGTGAACTTTGACCAAAAATCAAGATGCTTGAACAAAGCTTGTCCTACTCAGATTTTCACAAGAGTCCATTTCTGAAATTAGCTTATTTGTTTGGACTTTGAAACCACCAATCTGATCCACTTCTCCAAGGGTTATCCTCTAGACTTCATCAAGGCTCCTCTTTCAAAGAACAGATGAGCTCTCACAAGTATGTCTCAAACTTGAAATTGCATTGGGTCACTACTCCAGTCTACCATTCCCGTTCGGTACCTACCATTTCCGTTCGGTGCCTACCAGTCTCCAACCAACCGTTCTCATTCGGTGCCTACCAGTCTAATCCACCATTCTCACCAAAAATTTTCGTCCGTCAGTCTCAACTACCCAACTACCATTCTTCATCTCTCCGCTATAAATAGAGGGTCGGATTCATCAAAGGCTCATCGAGAAAAACACATCGAGTCATGAAATGAAGATTTTCTTCTCTCAAATTTTCAGTCCCTCATTCTCACGACCATTTCTCACTATGGCCTCATCATTCTCAATGCCTAGCAGCCAAAATGGCTTCATAATCAGTTTGAAATCAACCCTCTCATGGTTTAGTAGAAGCCCCTCTCACAACATCATCATTGTTTTAGAGTCCAAACAAATTTTGTTTCCTCACTTAACAACCACATTTGTCCATAAAGTTATTCATACAAGGTCTGCATCGTGGTTCCATGCTTCCTTGGACTCGGCTGGCCAAGAAACCTAAGTCCAGTAGAGACACCCGATCTTGAGATTAGAGCTCCAGTAGTCTCTCTCCAACTGTTTGCTTTCCCATCCGAAGCAGCGATTCGGAGCAAACAGCAACTTGGCCGGTTTCTAAAACCAAGATCGCAAGTTAGCTCCACCTTTCATTTTGTTGTGCTTTCCCAACAAGCAGCATCAGGTGAAGGTGATAAAAGGTGTTGGAGGAACCTACAAATTGTATTCCATCCAACACTTGCAATGACCTCCAAGGTACCAGCCCATCAGAAATCAGCTTTTGGTGCTGGTAAATGGTCTCCAAAGCCCTTTTCCATGTTCCCACCAACATGTAACCCAAAGGTCATCGTTGCTGGTACCTCAAAACACACTTTCTGGAATTACTCCAATTTAAAACCAACTTGAAGAACTTTAGAAGATATACTTCTGAAATTACTTCAACTTAATGTCCGTCAGCATGGTCCAGTTACACAGGCGCATTCAACGACTTACTGTCGGACCTCATTCAGCATACAGTCCGTCCCACATCCCAAGGTGTACTTTCCAGAAACATCTACACCAAAGGGATCCCAACATATAGGGCAGCACCATGGTGTCATGTGTTTCACCCATTCACTTTGCTTCGTCTCCATCTTGTTCACCATCATCACCAGCAAACCCAAAATCCATTCTGAAATTACCTCAACTTAACCTGAGTGATGCGATAACACAAGCACATTCAACCACTTTCCCACATGATCCCTCCGTGATCCAAAGTATATCCTTCGGATATAACTTCACTAGAAGTTCTTAAAAATGGGAGGCCAACCCCACAATTCTGCATGCTGTACCCAGCCAACACCCTCACTTCTTCTCCATCTTCAACACCTTGTGATTGCCGCCAACGATCCAAAATACTCCTCTGAAATTACTTCAGCTTAATCTTTGCCAATATGATTCAATCTTGCAAGTACATCCAACTTCTTGCAAATAACTTTCAACTTCACCAACCCACTTCAAGTACCATAAAACACTCTTGTGAAATTACTTCGACTTAACCCCTGCTGAGAAGGTTCAATCATGCAAGTACATTCAAATACTCGCAGACCCCTTCTCGGTCTCATCAAAGCCTTTCATGTGGGTGAGTCTACTCCCCTGAAATAAAGCTCCACCACCTTCAACCACTACATTTGAAGAGTCAAGCACCAGATTCATTCTTTTCGAGACTCGTTCCCTCACCACACTCCGAAGCTGTGTACGTGAACGAGTCTCGAGGGGGCATTTGTAGAGAGGGAAAATTCCCGGCCTATCATAAGCTGACACGTCTTGCCACCAAGTCCACTAGGTATGGCTAATTACAAAGCATCATATATTGCTACTGGAAATTTGCCAAATTCTATTACGGTAAGAACATGAAAAGCATGCAAGATGCTAATCACATGTAGGCACGTGTAAGCAATGATGCAAGCAAGTCGGTGCGTGTAAGCGATGGCCTAAGCAATTCGGCACATGTAAGCGATGACACAAGCAAACCAATCAAGCTATGACATGTGTCACCAATCAAACTCCTCCACGTGTCGCTCACCTACCACCAAACTCCTATAAATAGAAGCCTTCCTATGGCATTGGGGAGGAGGAAACCAAGACATCGGAGGAAGAACCAGGAAGAGATCTTGAGTTCAGAAATTCAGAAACTCTGCTGGAATCAAGCCCTAAAGCCTCCAGGAACTTCAGAACTTCAACTTCGAATACGAAGAACATTCGAAGAAGAATCATCCAAATCATCCTCCTAGATCTCAAAATTCACTGGAATCAAGCTCAAAAGCCTCCAGAAACGCCATAAACCACAAATCAGCGAAGCTTTACGGATTCGAAGCTCTACGGATTCAAACCTCAAAAGCCCCGAAGAACTTCCACCACAAACCTTCGAATACGAAGAACATTCGAAGCTAAATCATCCAAATCATATTTCTAGATCTCAAAGCTCACTGGAATCAAGCTCAAAAGCCTCCAGAAACCTCGACAAACCACAAATCAGCAAAGCTTTACGAATTCAAGCCTCTAAAGCCCCGAAAAGCTTTCACCATAAACCTTCAAACACGAAGAACGTGAAGAATGAAGGATTTCTAACAGGCTCATAGCTAGAGATTCATTGTAATTCCGTTTTAAAGATCTTCGATCCATCATTCAGCCAAATTGAAGGATATTTTGTGTTCGAATCAAAATCACATCATCACAATTCCAATCAACAAATCTTTCAAGGAGATCGAATCAGCGGATCACTCTTTGTAATTACAGAGAATTGTACCACACATTCATCAATACAAATTCGCATTTGTAAAACTATTTTACTCGTTTGACTTATTTCCAATCGAGAAATTTAGTCGTCCACAGATGCAACCTAAAAAGAGAAGAATTTCAAAAGATGAAAGTCTAGATGTATGATTCAAGATGAATGAGCATAAAAACAAAAGTTGATACAAGTGACCAATGAAGACTAATGGGAAGATGACAAAGAAGAAAAGGGAAAACTCCTCTAATACTTGATTTTTGAGTAATGCATACTTGGGGGAACATCATAGGGAATTTTAAGCCTTTTTATATCATTCATTTCATAACCCAAACCCGGCCTACATTACAACCCATGAGTAAAGACCTCCTTGAAGTCTTGCTAGTTGTAGGTATATCTTAAACTCTAATATTATTTTCTCTTGAATTAAAAAGGAAAAATGCTTAATATTGTCAAACCCCACTGGATGATATGTCCAAGGAGAAAAATTCTCAAATCCTCAAATGACTCAAAAGAACTTTCGAACTTGGAGCACTCTCCTTGTTTGCACCCAACAATGTGATTCCTAAATATTATCACATTTCATTTCTTGATTTCCTTTGGAGACTTAATCTGACAATGTTCAAAAGAAAGAAGCAAATTTTGATTACAAGAGTTTAATAATCTTAATTCTTCATAATCAAAGAGATTTGTTTGATTCTTAAATACTTTGATTTGCCAAAATGGTTGTTCAAAGGATCACATCTTGTTCCAAAAAAAAAAAAAAATAGAAATTTGTTTTTTTCAAAAAAAAAAAAAATTCTTTTCCAAAATCTAGTTATCTGAACTACATCTTGACCTGATCCTCTATGAGAGAGGTACGTAGGTAGCCTTTCAAAGACTCGGTCCCAATCACCCAAACAAGTTTAGGGGTAGAAGTCAAAACAATGTGTCAAAATTGTTTGGATGCATGTTAGGCTAAGCCCATTTGTTTTGCATCAAGCATGCTTAAACTTGGGTTGTATGCGGATATGTCCTTCTTGTATGAAAGCATGTTTTCATTTAAGGCATCAATCCATTTTTTTGCAAGCATGTCCACACTAGGGGCATTGGCCAAAAATGTTTTCATGATAATTAGTTTCTAACAAGTTAGAGAAAGAAAGCCATTTTCCAAGAACCAATGATGGTGGACTGTGATCTTCTTTCATGTTCTCCAATGGTCGCAACATCAACTGAACTCAACTTCAATCCAAGCATGGAAGATGCCCCAAACTAGGGGCATTGGCTAAGTACTTCCAATTCATTTCAGTGAAAAGATCCATTGCTAATTAAAATTATCTTTTTACAAGAACTAAGCAAGGACTTATCCAATAATCCACATCAACTTCCAGCCAAAGTTATTCTCATCATTCTTGCCTCATGAATAAATCTTCATCATTTCTAGTCCATCTTCATCTTCTTCACTTTTTGATCATAAAAAGTTCTCCAAAACCATATTCCAAAGGAAAAATCTCCATGAACAAATATTCTTAAAAAAATTTCAAAAATTCAATGAAAAAATCTCCAGAATAAATCTTCAAAGAAAAAATCTCCATTTTTTTAAAGGAAAAATCTCCAATGAATAAATTTTCATTAAAAATATCCAAATCATCAAAGGAAAAATCTCCAAAACTATTATTCAAGGAAAAATCTCCTATGAACAAAAAAAAAAATCAAAAATTCAAAAAAAAAAAAAATTCAAAAATGCAATGGAAAAATATCCAGAATGAGTCTTCAAGGAAAAATCTCCATATTTCAAAGGAAAAATCTCCAATGAATAATTCTTCATTAAAAATATTCAAATCATCAAAGGAAAAATCTCTAAAACTATTATTCAAGGAAAAATCTCCTATGAACAAATCTTCATTAAATTTTTTCAAAAATGCAATGGAAAAATCTCCAGAATGAATCTTCAAGGAAAATCTCCATATTTCAAAGGAAAAATCTCCATGAATAAATCTTCTTTAAAAATTTTCAAATGTTCAAAGGATAAATCTTCAAAAAAAAAAATCTCAAATTTTCAAGGAAAAATCTCCAATGAATAAATCTTCATAGGAAAAATCTCCAATGAACAAATCTTCATTAAAAATTTTGAAAACTTCAATGAAAAATCTCCAGAATCAAAGTTTCAAAGGATAAATCTCTTGAGCATAGCTTTAAATGAAAGATCTTTAGAACAAATGGCAGATTGCGATTTCCTTCCATATTCTCCAGTGGTTGCAACAGCAAGTTAGCAATCCATACTCAGCATTCATCAAAACATGCAAGATGTCCTAAACTAGGGACATTCACCAGGTATGCCGAATTCTTTTCAATAAATAACTCTGTTACTAATTGAAAATATTTCTTTTGCAGGTACTAGGGTAAAGGGCCCACACACATTGGTAAGAATAATGCCTTCCAAAAATCCATCGGACCTCTGGGAAGCACTTCCAAAATTCAATCCTTGAACTTCTGGGAAGCACGCCCAAATTCCAATCCTTAGACCTCTGAGAAGCACGTCCAAAATTCAATTCCATTGGACCTTTGGGAAGCACGTCCAAAATTCAATTTCAATGGACCTCTAGGAAGCACGTCCAAATTCAAAGCCATCGGACCTCTGGGAAGCACGTCCAAAACCTCAAATCCATCGGACCTCTAGGAAGCATGTCCAAAATTCAAGATCACAACTGTCCTCATTTTGTTGTGACCACTAGTAAGCATGTCTTGTCCTCATTTTTTTCCCCACAAAAAAAAAAAAAAAAAAACACACACACACACACACAAAAACACAAAAAAAAATGTTGCATGTATGAACTACATTTGGACTTGATCCTCTCACCAAGAGGTACGTAGGCAATCTCCTCGGAGATTCGGTCCACATTTTGATCCACTACATAACGGTCAGCATTCTTATCTGCATGCATCATACATTCACCATGGTTAAATACTGATTGCAAAGTTTTGTGTCTTTTTCATACATTGACATTCGCTCTTCAAGCTCTGTTAATGAAGGGCATTCTGTTGAAATCTCATTTTGCAACCCTCATTTAACCTCACTTGGAGGGTAAAAGGATAACTTCGCTTTGAAAATATACATCTTGATTCTAGTCATTAGATCGTTAATCTCATTTCACTAAAATGATCTTGATGTTATAACGATCAAATTGACTAGTCATAAGCCCTAATCGGACTATCAGATTGAAAGTTATCATCAAATCAAGTTTTAATGGCCGAGGTGCACTATCACAAATTGAGTCCGACTATATGTGATTATGAACAATTGATTCTAATTGGTTATAATCATAATCAATTTGATATTAATGATGTATCATAATTTGATTGTTTAGGACTACATTTTATGGTAAGGTTGCACACACTTAATTAATTAGATAGTTAAACATTAATTATTCAATGAGTAATTTGTGCACTTTTCTTTTAATTAGAGTAAATTTGGAACCAATTAAGTTTGAAATGGGAGTGATTGGGGCCATTTGATGTTAATTGAGAGCTAATTTGGGACCTATTAAAGCTAATTGTGCTAAAACCATTTTTTAACCAATGACCTCTGCTCACCATCTCATTGATATCTCTCAGAATATTTTGAATCTATGAATGAGATTAATTTTCTCAGAAACTAGACATCTAGGGCTTCAATTTGAGCACAAGAACGAAACAATTCCGATCATAAATAAGTCAGATATGATTTTTCAAAATTAGTTCTACGAGTTGTTACAGCAGCTACAGGAAAACCGAAATTTGACTTGCTCTTCACTCCCATAAATCTCTACATTTAATACTCCAGATTTTCCCCAAGGCTAAAATGAGGTCTAGGTTCATGATTCTTTGTCAACCCTTATTAATGGTCTTTCATTCATATTTCGTCCATCACTACTATATAAACCCCTCCTTTCCTTCATTCCAAGACACACAAAACCCCCCCTCTCTTCTCCTCTCTTGAGTTCTATGAAATTGAGTAGTCTTGTCATATCTTGGTCTTCTTGAAACTCAAGGTATTGAGTGAGACTCACTCTTCCTCTCCTAACTCTTCTTCTCCTCCACCCTTAGAACCTCCCTCAAGAGTCTCCTCATCCACCATATAGATCTTACATGAAGGTATAATCCATTTCCTTAATTGTTTTTTTGTGTTGCCATGATGGGAGTTTAAGATTAAAGCATGACAATAATCATTTAAATTCCTTTGAATATGTGTGAATGTTCTTAATTGTTCTTATATGTTCTTCACATGTTCTTGGTTGTTCTTCAAATGTTCATGCATAACACTAGTTTCGATCTTAAATCCACATCAAAAACATGAAAAATATGTTTGTTTAATAATTCTTTTAAATTTTTGAATCTAGGATATCACCATCCACACACATGCACTACAATTTATTTTTCAATCCAAATGAAATGCTTAATAAATTGAATTAGGGTTTATCACATACACACACTTCAAATTCAACATGCAAATTGATTGATAACATATTGGATGATGTGATATGAATGTTGGCCACCATAGTTTAGAAGACCGGTTTCACTAGATAAGGTGGGTGCCTAACACCTTCCCACTTTGTAACATAGTCTCCGAGCTTAGATCAAGGGTTAGTAGATCAAATACTTATCCATATAATTTTTTATTTTTAGATTGTAATTAGGAAACAAAGCCATATACTTTATCTTAGATTGTATCTAGGACCAAAGCCATGTAATTTCCTATGATCAATGTAAATTCAATTTCAAATAAATAAAATGAAGAATTTTTCAATTTTGGTTTTCTTATTTATTCCAATAATTAAATAAGTGGCGACTCCATTGTAAAATCCTTAATCTAAAGGGGAAAATATAACTAGTCGAACCTCCATTTTGAGAAGCAATAACACAACTCCGCCCATTCACGTAGATTTTGCCTAACACACACCATATAAAATGGACCAGGGGCGCGGTCTCTCACAGGTTGTCAAAATCTCGATCTGAATCCTATGATCCTACGATTTTACAATCTCACCTGCCCAAAATTATCCGGATCATTTAAGAATTTTTGCGATCATTCAAGATCAGTAGGATTGTACGACTCTAATGATCCCAAACAACCTTGATTTCTTGTAATCTTTTTTAACTTAACAAAATGCTCAATTGGACCTAAATGAAAAATAAAATCCCAATAAACCAAGTTTTTTCATTCTAATGCAGAGAGAGTGTCAGTTGGACCAAAATATTAAAAAAAAAAAAAAAAATCACAATAAAGTGTCACATTTTGAGGTTTTTAGCCTCTTTAAATGATGTTTACAAAAAAATGTACTGATGTATAATAATTATATCAATGAATGTATAATTTATGTGATTATTTAACATACTAATGTGTATTTTTTGTTTTTTTCTCAAATAATGTAAGATCTTACAATCCATGATCCGATCTT
Source organism: Castanopsis chinensis (assembly GCA_032878915.1). Lineage (NCBI taxonomy): Eukaryota > Viridiplantae > Streptophyta > Magnoliopsida > Fagales > Fagaceae > Castanopsis > Castanopsis chinensis. The sequence goes on from JAVQMG010000132.1 coordinate 22,385,684, forward strand.
ACGATCTATGATCCCACCTACCTCCCACGATCCTACGTAGAATCCCGATTTTGACAACCTTGGTTCAGCTTTGTTTAACTACTATTGAGACATATTTGGATGAAATTCAGTTTCAGCTCGAGGTGGAACTTTAGCTATTCATTCCAAAAATGGGGAGAAAGCCTTATTGTGAATATTGTGAATACACCATAGAGTAAGGGGAAGACCGGAAGAGCAACATAGAGTAATGGGGAGTGCATATAGAAAGGGGGAGCACAGTGGATACAAAGAAGGAAGCTAACCTACAGCCACACATCTTAGAAGTTCTAACAACAGTATGCCCTGTTTTGTTTAGTAGATTTTATTTACTTTGCTTTATTTAAGCTTTAAGTACTTTAGTATAAAACTGTGTTTTCTTTAGTACTTATATATCTTGGTTTTTATAACCATTTCTTGATACTTTTAGTTATCTATTGCCTCTTGCTTTAGTTTCTTAAATGCATCATATGCTTGTTGGACATGCAATTAATTTTTGCACTGCTCTTAATTTGTTTGCGTGTCTAGATGTTCATTTACTTGTTAAATGTTCATTGTGGTAATTTCTTAATGACTATTCATGTTTGATCTAGTTATGTTATATGCTCGTATCTCATTTGCTTTTACTTGATCGCATTCTACTTACTCTATATACATGCCATGTATTCTACATGTCTTGAACTTAGTGAATCTATTTCTTATGGGCAAGTGTTTTTGGCTACAAGTGTATACGGTTCAAGTGGTTCACAGGTTTTAGATTTAGGTGTGAATGAGTTTTGACTTTGTTCCCAAACTCACATTTTAAGTCTAAAGTTTGTTTAGGCATTTTGTCATAGAATAGCCAAAGAGGGAGATTGTAAAGTTTTGATTTACAACTAAGTTTTATGTTAGCTTTAATTCCATGTCAAATTTAATTGTAATTCGGTTCAATCCTTTCCTTGTATGTTTGTGGGATTTAATGTAAGAGTTGTGTATGAGAGATTGGTGAAGATTTGGTGAAGATGAAGAATTCGTGACTGGCTTGCGAGCGCCAACCCGTAAAAAGGTCATGTGAGAAGTTGCGAGTGACTCGTGAACTCTCTGCCTGATGATTTTGAGTATGCCTTTTCACATACCTTTACCAATACTATATAAACCCTTATTACCCGTGAAATTGTAACAATGAGTTTTTCCAATAAAGTTTTGAGAGAGAAAACCCTAACCAAACATTTGAAAGTTAGAGATTGGTTACCATAGTCTCTTCTACACCATTTTTTCTGAAGTTTTCTTTACTCTTACCTCTTCATCTACACATCCTTGAAAGTTTCTTAACTCAAACATTTATCTCATCCATTTTGAGTGTTGAGAGAAGTTCTAATGCGTATGGGAAGTATTGGAAGAAGCCATTGAGTGGCAGATGCAATTTAGAGCTAATTGCGAATCTGAACAACTAGTGAAGACATGGCTCCATGAAGCCCGTTGGTAGCAGGAACTTGGAGTGTTCAAGTACATTTTTTAGATTAGGCTTGGAGGGTCTTTTTGATATTCGTGTACTCCAATTTATTCACTAGTGGATTGATTTCGACTTGAAGGGTTGCAAAGAGATTTTTCACTGAGTTTTTCAGTTTCCTCTTTGATAATACATATTGATGTTATCTTGTGTTTGCATCTATCTTCCCTATTCTTTAAGCTTTACATTTATTGTTTATTGTACTTGCTTATACCTTACGGTAGTGTTCCGATTTTATTGTTGTTAAGTTGTGGTTTTTCACATAACATTTATGTTGGCTTATTCCATGACAAAAAGTGTTGTAATTACATTAATTTATTTTCTTGTATTTTGTGGGATTTTATTGTATTGGATTTAAGATTAAGTTGGTGAAAATTGGTCAAGAAGTTGATCTATCAACTCAGCTCACAAATGGTGCAACCCGCAAAAGTCATATGAGAAGCACATGCTGGAAGTTGAAAAATTAAGTTGTGAGTCACTTTGCAACTCAGTCTAAGTCGCAAGTGACCTGTGAAACTCACTTCTTGGATGATTTTAAGTGTAAATTTCCTATCCTTCACCCATCTATATATGCCCTCATTATCCACAAAAGTGTAAGGAGACTATTCAGAAGAAAACCCTAGAGAGGTTTCTACAACACACCCAACTTGTTAGAGAGAGCCACTCATCCTCAATAGAAAAATCCTTGTAGTCTCTTCTCTTTTCCCTCTCCCATTGTTATATCTTGAAAGGAGATTTGTACTCAAACACAACTCACACTTATTTAAAGTGTAGAGAATGTTTTGGAGATTGAGAAGCATTTGGAATTTGTCAAAAGAAGCAAGTGAGGCTTGGCGGATGCAATCGGGCATTATTATAGGATCTGGGAAGCTAGTGAAGACAAGACTCTAAGAAATCTGTTAGTAGCTGGAGCTTGAAGGCTCAAATACTTTGGGTAAATTAGGGTTGGAAGGTCTTTTTGGTATCCTTGTACTCCAACTTATTCACTAGTGGATCATTTTGACTTGGAGGATTGCAGAGAAGTTTTTCGTCAAGTTCTTTGGTTTCCTCTTCGATAACACGTCTCGGTGTTATCTTGTATTTGCATCTCTCTTACCTTACTTTTTAAGTTTTGTATTTGTTAATTGCTTGCTTATGGTTATAGCTTAGATAATAGTTCCGGTTATTGCGTATCATTTACTCTTACTTTGCACTTAGATAAGTTAGACTAAAAACAATTTAGCCATAAGTTTAAAATTGGAGGTCTAAATAAGCTATAGTGTTTTACACTATTTAAGCTTTCAATTGCATATTATTTACTCTTATTCTGCACTTAAATAAGCTTTCAATTGCATATTATTTACTAAGCCATAATTTGAAATTAGTGGTCTAAATTGACTATAATGTTTCACAGTATTTAAGCTTTCAATTCCAAATGGTTCACTTTAGATTTTTGAGTAACAAATCTTTTCCACGTTCCAAATGACTTCTAAGTTCTAACTTTTGAGCAACATTTCATGTGGAGCATGACAAAGTCAATCCATATAAAAAAACGTAGTTTTAAAGCTAGAAGCAAAGTTATAATATCAATTAGTTTGCCAATTCTAAAATCAACTTGAAATTAAAGCAAGATCTTTCTATTTTAAAAAAAAAAAAAAAAAATCTTTTAGAAGATGCGATAATTTAAAAAAAAAAAAAAAAAAATACTCGTTGTGTTGTTGTCAACAGTATTATCTTTAACTTGATCTTGAAGAGAATGAAGATCTCATGGGAAAATACAAGTCATCATAAACCTTTACCCTTACCCTATCATTGTTCAATTATTTTTGGGGCTAAGGACCAAGATATACTTGAAAGCTAGAATAATTTAAGTTAAACAATAAGCTAAATTAAACTAAAAACAAACAATTGAGAAGAAAAGACGTCATAGCCTATTTGATAAATTGCAATTGAAAATGAAAAGACGCTTGCTTCTTTGGACGTTATTCTAAAACCACAACTAATTTCATATTTATTTTCACAATTTTCACATTGATCGACCATTTTTTTTTCCACCATTCACAATAAATCATATCTAATATAGCTATGAAAATGGGTATAGAATTGGTTGTACTCCTAAATTTCTGAAGTTAAGTGTACAATTAGTTAAGCATCTAAATGGTCCAATGCCACCTTCACCACTAAAGTTAATCATGTTTCCTCTTAGCTAGCCTCATGTCTATATAAACGGTACCTAAGGAATTCACAAAAAAAAACTACAAGACTGTAAAGCAAAATAAAAAAGTTTCCATCATCCACTCCCACCGCTCCCACACAAAAAAAAAAATGTGGTTGAACCTAAAATTTTTGAGTTGGCTAGTCTTCATTGTCGGTGCCATTCATTGCCAAGCTTATGTTCATCATACTTTCGTGGTAAGTAACTAATACGATAAAATTTCACTATTCATTTCATGAAATGCAATTATTTAATATTCTACATTATGAATAGAGATATATGTTCGTACACACACTGCATGCATGTACGTAGTTGTATACCCATTAATATGTTCACATGCTTTGTTATGAGCTATAGCATCTATGTGTGTAAACCTTGGATTGTAGGTAAAAGAAACTCCATACACGAGACTGTGCGGCACAAAGAACATCTTGACAGTAAATGGCCAGTTTCCAGGACCAACACTACATGTTCAAAAAGGAGATACTATCTTTGTTGATGTCCATAACCAGGGCAATTTTAACATGACTATTCATTGGTATCGTTCTGATCCATGCACTTTTGTTTTGACAGAGAAGAAATCCAAATATATAAGGAACTGCTAACTATGCATTGTATATGATAATATTAATTTACAATTTTATAGGCATGGAGTAAAACAACCAAGCAATCCATGGTCAGATGGTCCTGAATACATTACACAATGCCCATACAATTAACCAGGTGGAAGGTTTAGGCAAAAGATTATATTTTCCTCAGAAGAAGGGACCCTATGGTGGCATGCTCACAGTTAGTGGTGGCGAGCAATGGTTCATGGTGCTATAATCATTCATCCCAAGAAGGGAACCCAATATCCTTTCCCTCTTCCTCATGCAGAGGTTTATCATATTTGGTATTATAAAATTAGCCTTCTCAATGATTGGGGCTTCTTTTATTTTTTTTGTCTTTCAAATTACAACTACAGAAAATGTATGTGCAACGTTTTAAAACTACAGAAAATGTTACACAATTTGACCAGAAAAATATTTTTGAAATGACTGGAAATCTTTGATTATGCAGAAGAGTGGTGGAAGCAAGATATATTGGCAATTTATGATGAAACTATTTTTATTGGAGGAGCCCCTAATGTTTCTGATGCTTTCACTATCAATGGACAACCTGTTGTTCTTTATCCATGCTCAAAACCAGGTCAAAGATTCCCAAAGTTTTATATGTATAGAATGTTTATAATCATTTATTTTCTACCAAATGCTTCTAATTAAGATTGACGTTACTAATTAGAATGAAAAAGGAAGAAGATTGAAGAGCACCGGTAAGAAGATAAACACACTGCTAATCCCATAGAAACAGTGTCACAACTTCCATGGAAAAAAAAAAAAATGAAGTAGGAAACAATGTTTTTGACAGTATATATCCTAGTCCAAGTGGGGTTGAACATTAAAATGTGCACTAGCACACTGCACTACCTGCTGCACTGGTGTGCAGCAGGTAGTGCACTAGCTGCTGCACACCAGTGCAGCAGGTAGTGCAGTGTGTGCACTACCTGCTGCATTGGTGTGCAGCAACTAGTGCAGTGTGTGCACTAGCTGCTGCACTGGTAATGAGAAATCATTATGTGGCAGATGGGAACAAGGAAGGATGAACACAAACATTCACAGACGCAGGGATCCAACTGAATCAAAGCAACAAGTACACAAGATTAAAAAACAAAAACAAAACAAACCAATCTAAACTAAACCACATCAACCTTCCTTTTGATTTACAACAACAATAAAGCCTTAACCTCAAAACTTCTGGGATTGAGCATAAATCCTCAAAAAACTAATCGAGATCAACCACATGAATTCTTTTGTATCATTCTACCCTATCCAGAGAATTGAGAACAACTAGTCTTACCAATCCCTAACAAAATCAATGCTACTTCAGCAAACAGTGAAAACAAGATGCTTGTGGAGAAGTTGAATATCAAGATCAAAAGCACTTTTTAACAATAAAAGTGTCTCCCCAACCAAGACTTATTGCTAAACTCCTACAAGCATTGAATGCCATCTGTTTGGTTCCATCTAAGACATGAAAAACACCATAGAAAAGTAATTAATTTTTCCACAGCTTTTGCAATTTTCCCCTTAACGTGACCCATTTCAAAAAATTGTTATGTTTATTGGGTCATGTTCTTGGTAACACTCATTAACAAGTGCCCTACAGAATTTAATTCATCAACAACTAAGAATGAACTTAGCAAAGAAACAACAATCATGATAATTAACATTAACACACTTATAATCAAAATAACCCAAATTATATCAGGCACCTTCTTTGCTTGTTCATCCACAAAGGCAGAGCATCCACCAAATTAAAAAAAAAAAAATTCCAATCGGTGTTTTAAGGCAGAGCATCCACAAAAATAAATAAATAAATAAAAATTCGGATCAGTGTTACAGAGCATCCACAAAATTTAAAAAAAAAAATTACAAACCATGTACTCACAAAATTTTTTCAGTACCCGACAAAAAAAAAAAAAATCGGATCAGTGTTGGTACCTGGTGGTTTTGGGTAGCAGATCGGTGTTGCTTGGTGGTTTTGGGTAGCAAATTGGATCGGTGTTGCAGATCGGGTAGCAGAAGGGCAGATCAGATCAGTGTTGCGGATCGGGTAGCAAATCGGAAACCTTCAAATAAAATTACAAAGGAAAAAAGGAAAAAATTACAGAGGACCCATTTGAGAAGATGAAGAAAGAAAAAGAAGAGGAAGAACACTTACGTTAGAGGCGTAAATGAGAGAGGCTGGAGCTGAGGGAAATGAGAGAGCTGAAAGAACTCTGGTGCGTGAGAGGCGTGAGAGAGTGAAATGAGAGAGCTGAAGCCTTGCCCTTTATTGAAGGGCAAATTCGTCAATCCATGTGTTTTCAACGGATCTATTATAAAAGCCTGGTAGCTTTTGTATTATGGACCGAAAATCGTCCATAAGGTCTCCTGCGCGTTTCAGCTGTTGAGTAAAAGCCAGCTTTGTATAAAAAGCTAGCTTTTGGGTCTCACCAAACAGAAATAAAGGCCCACTTTTTGGAAAAAGCCAACTTTTGGGTCCAAAAAGTGGAACCAAACGGGCACTAAGTGTCCTTACAAATGACAAATGACCAATTTGTGCAAGAATTTTTTTTACTTTTGATGTCAAAATGTGCATGTTTAGTGCTGACAAATACATATATTTCTTGATCTCTCTCCGCGTGTGATTCTCTTTGTTGGAACACAGATCTGGAATTTAACAGCATAGATGTTACTGCAGCTCGACTAGACATTTCTTTTTTCCATTCTTGTGAAGCAGACTAGCCTGCATGTCCATACTTGGCTTGGTTATTAGGAAATAATCTTCTTGGCTCCATCCTCCATGCTTCAATGTCAACTCATAATGAGTTCCTTAAAATCTAAGAGTCCGTTTGGATAGAGCTTATTTTTACTGAACTGAAAATTGAAACTGAAAACACTGTAGCAAAATAATTTTTTAATGTGTAAATAGTACTGCGGGACCCATTTTTTATTAAAAAATTGCTAAAAAAGTACATAAACAGTGCCAAACAGTGATTTTTGTCTCCCGCACAGTAACGTTACAGTGAAAAAACGTGCATGAACAGTGCCGGTTACTGTTCATGCACGTTGAAAAAAAAAAAAAAAAAAAGAGAGAGGAAACGCGGAAACGGAAACGGAAACGGAAACGGGAAACGTGGCTGCTGGATCCAAACAGGTATTAAACCCTCTGTGGCACATAGCTAGGGGCAGCTCAACAATTAGACTATTTAGGCAATGGCCTGCCTAAGGCCTCAATTGGAAGAAAACCCCCTAAAATAAATACATTATATTTATTATAGAATTGCAAAAAGGTTTTAAAATAAGTATTGCAAAAATAATAACAATTATAAAAAAAGTATGGTCTTTCACCTAGCCAAAAAATAAAATTAAAAAATAAATAAAAAAAAAAAAAAAACCTCTTCTATTGGTCACTAAAATGTCTTGTCTATCTGTCTAACCATATAAAAATGTAATCAAGGCCCAAAAATTTTACTCATCATTTCTCTCTCTCTATCAAAATTAAAATTAGAATTAATAGTTTTTTAGACAAATTCATTATTGAAATCTATTTTTCAAGTAGTAAATTATGAGTGAGCAATAAAAAAAGGAAGGAATTTTGGCGGACTTATGTGAAAATAATTTTCTAATAGTTATAATTTGCCATCTCAATAAAAAGTATGCAGCTTCTACCGTTAATATCAATTTCACATGAGTTTCTAAAAAATAACATAACATTTTAACAAGTTGTAAAAACGATTGTGAATTTATGTGTACATGAGCTTATTATTTTAAGGAACCTTGTACAATGACATTCATTAGATAACTCTTAGACGATTTCTTAAACCATAAGGAAATAAATTTGTCTCTTGATTTGAAACTTATGAAATCTATATAATTAGAGCATAACGGGAAATCATGCTGTCTTCACTATTATATGGTAGATTTGGACAAGAGAAAGCAAAGTGCTCAACTAAGGTGCTGTGATGTGAGAAAGTTGGATAGAATTTCTCATGTGAACAAGAAACATAGAAGGACAACTGAAATAACAACCTCACGACTAACAACTCAGTAACAAAAATAACTAAACCTTCTAATCTCAAGCAACCAATAACTAAAATTACAAGTGTCTAGTCCTAATGAATTAAGAGTCATATTAACGGATGTATTTTGAAAAATTGTTAATAAATTACTTTTAAAAAAAAAAATTGTACTACATTTATGAAAGGGATAATTACACTTTACCCACCTGTGGTTTGCCTCTAATTCGATGTGCCTACCTGTGGTTTAAAGTTTGACACTTTGCCCACCTGTGGTTCCTACCGTTACTTTGTCGTAACCCACTTCTGTTAAAATTAAGGGCAAATAAGTATTTTTGCTCAAGTTTTATGTCTCTCTCCTCCTAAAACAAAAAATAACACAAAAATACAAGGAAAAAAGATCAAAAAGTAGTGAACACGAAGAACATACTCAAAAAAAACCCAGATCAACCTATACAAGATCACTGACTTAATGACTCAGATTGTCCAGTTTCTAAGCAAGAATATTGCACCTTTTACTGTTAACACTCAGCTCATGAGTGAGACGTACAACATGAAAAAAGTTACTTTGTAGTTGCTTTAAATCTTAAATTTATCTTCTTAATCCCTCTCTCCTTTTTTGGGTGAATATCAATTTTCATCTGTTTGCTTCCCCTCATCTCTCAATCTGACAGCATAAGTCATGTAGAAGCCGAATTTGACTAGTAGAAGCCACCCTAACAAACTTTGGGGAATTCACATCAACAAACAGAAAATTTATCCAAATAAAGAAGACCCAAATAAAGAAGACCCACAAGGCCAAACTAAGCTGGGACGTCCGCGACTTCATCTGCCTCTAGGACCTCTGCGACCACTCGATCGAGCCGCTCTGCGTGCTGCGGTCTGCTCACTTCGTTCTGCGGTCTGCTCACTTCGTTCTGTGCTCTGCTCACTTCGTTCCCACAAAATCTCTACCGATCTGGGTTTGCAACTATGGGTTTAAAGAGAGAGATAAAGGATGTGTTAGAGAGAAAGAGAGGAGAAAGGACCAAACATCAAGAGCTTGAACCGAGAGAGCCTTAAAGATCTGGATTTTCGGCCGGTAGTGGCGGTAGCGGTGGTGTAATCAATGTTCAACCTGTGATTTGGGTTTTCCGCCGTTGGATGCGGTGACAATGGCTTGAACCAAGAGACAAAGCTTGATTGAGAGAGAGAGACATCCAACGGTTTGAGAGAGAGAGAGAGAAATCCAGGGGCTCCAGTGGGTTTGAGAGAGAGAAAAGTTGTTTGAAAAAATTAGATGTTTTATTATTGATTTGGTTTGATTGTGAAGTTTATAGCTTTGTTGGTTATTTTGGATGATTTTTATGTTTTATTATTGATTTGGTTAGGTTTTGATTTACTGGATTTGGAGATATTTGGGATGAAATTTTTTGTATTTAGTTGAATTTGTGTGTATGAGAGATGTTGGAAAAGAGAATATTTGAGCACTCTATCTTCGTTCTTCGTTCAACGACGAGCTGGCTTACTCCATCAAAGAAGGCATAGTCAATTGCAAAATTGTCATTACCATAAAGACTTAATTAAGTGTGTTTTGATCTATTTGGGATTTGATTTTTTACATATTTAGTGTTAGAGTAACGGCTGAGGGAGAGGTGGGTTACGGCAAAGTAACGGTAGGAACCACAGGTGGGCAAAGTGTCAAACTTTAAACCACGGGTAGGCACATCGAATTCGAGGCAAACCACAGGTGGGTAAAGTGTAATTATCCCTTTATGAAAAATTGAAAAAATTGTCAAAATTTTAACTTTTTTTCATAAAATTTTTCCTAAAAATAGTTTGCTAATTAACTTTTCTCATGAATTAATTACGTAACGAAAGACATAAGGACTTGTAGCACAGCACTGAAACTATATGTCGTATTGATACTTCTGCAATCATTATGCAGAATTAAAGCTATTGCTTCAACAAAAATAAGAAAAGAAAAGCTATTGCTTCTATTTCAATAGAATTGTTAATTCATTTCTTTCTCTATGCTTGAAGCTATGATTACCCTGCCTTTGTCATATGTAGTGATGATACCCACCTAACCTGATGTTACAAGATAGGCCCTTTGTTGTGTCCCAAGGTCAAATGACAAAATAGTTATGAAGTTGTTGAAGAAGTTTGAATGGAAAATAATTCTGAAGTAGTTGAAGAAGTTTGAATATGAATAAGATTCTAATGAAATTATGCAGTAGATTAGAAAAAGGATTAGGATTTAATTTCAATTTATATTTAAATTTAAGTAGAAGTTGGATCCTATGTTTTAGGACTTGGTTGTGATGAAGCTTATCTCCTCACTAGTATTTATGTGCGTAGAAATTATGAATGAAGCAAGTAGAAATTAACCAAAATACTTTATTATTTCTCTCAAGTTTATGGGGCTAGTCACCTTAAATCGACTAAGTTGTCTTTCTAATTTACTAGTTCATAACACCCTATCTGTAAATGCCAAAACATCTTAAACAATTCTAGGACATATCAAAAATCATTTTTTTGAAAGACAAGTGAGACTAATTATATTGATCCTTGATAATTCAAGACACTACTTAAGTTCAAAGTTGGAAAAAAAAAAAAAAAAAAAAATCTACTCAAGTTCAAAGAAATTGAAAGGATTAGATTTTTTTGGGTATGTTCAATATTAACTTTGGAACTGTTACGAGAGAATTATCCGAAAATCATATACCATTGGAAAAATTTATGGCCATAGCTTTCTTTAAAAAAAATCCATATTACAGAATTAATGGTTTATTTTGAGTTTTTTAGGGTGAGTTATGATCATTTCATTGTATACTAGTATTTAGATTGGTAGAATACACTTTGAAAACAACAAATTTTGTTCTCTAAGAGACACAGAGAGAGAGGATTTCATTTTGTGTATACCGTATAGAATGTCTATGTGTTTTTTTAAAAAAAATTTATTGCATTTTTTATTTATTTATAAATTTTGTGTACACAAGATTTTGTCTTAGAATAGACTAAGTTGTTATTACTTTTTTTGTTTTTTAATAAACAAACACACACATGCAATAGAGAGAGAATGAGATTCTAATACAAAGATACATCACAATTTTCACTTAAAAGTTATGATAACTTTTAAGAGATGTTAGGGGCAAATTGTTGTTACTTAGATGGTTGTTCCGAGTTGGATGCAATCCTTAGACATGCAGGGATTGAAGAGTGATAATTTGAAATAGAATTAGCTTTTGTGTTCTAAAAAAACTTATTCTTGAGTTCTTATTTAACTTTTATTCTTCAATGGATTATGAATTTATGATAGGTCATAGGTAACAAGTTTCTAATTATATATATTTTTTAAATTTCTTAGAGCAGTGAACATTTTTATCTTCACTTTGTATTTCTTTGTGGAATTTGGTTTTGAATGATAAGCTTATCTATCCCTTATGAGTGGATTTTATGTTTAATTCTTACCCACCTTGTTAATTTTATAGATATCCTCCGTAGGCAAAGAAATCCATTAATCTTATTTTTAAGAAAAATTTTAACTCCAAACCAGCTAGAACTATCTTCCTTATACTCATTTTGTGAAGATTGAAAAGATCATCCATGTGTAAATTCCTCACTTGATATTATTAATGAGTTATGTGAATTATTTAATAATACACACATGCAAACAATTTTATAAATTATCGCGTAGTGAATGAATTGAAACATATAACTCCAAACTGATTCAGAGCTACAAACTTTTTCCTTTTTTTCATGCCTTGTAACTTGTAAGTACCCTTGCATGTACTCCATAGCTTGATCTTTCAGCGATCAATTAGGATCTTTTTTTTCCCCCCTTGTTTTGTTGCATACTGCAATTAATTATAAGTCCATATATCCGCCCCCACCATGATAAAGAATAGCTCGATTTCAGTCCAAACATTTTATTCAGTCATTTTCCATACCATCGCCATATATATTTGTTTGTTTGTTGAAAGTTGAAACAGATTAGGCATCTCGTCCTGGTCACCGTCTCATGCACAGTCCATGAGTTGTTTTGTCAGCTTGGTTGTAGTCTTGGAGACCAGAGTACTGTCTGATTTTTCTTTTCTCTTAGCAAAACAAAAAATGGAATTGACAACCTATCTTCTATTTTCTTTACCTAATTAACTTCCCTATCAAATACAATCCAAAAATATAAATTCTTTAAGATAATCTTATACACATTTGCTTGGTAGCTACGATTGAATTCAAAACATATATATATATATATATTTAAGTACGGGAATTTTAATGATGATGTTTTTTTTTTTTTAAAGAAAAAAAGTAAAATAAAATGATCCACACAAATTTTAAAAAAAGAAAAGAAATTTTCAAAGCCGCTGATGTGGAATACAACGTAGGTAATCGTTGATTTGGTAATGATATTTACAAAAGTCTTGATAGCATTTGAGTGGTTTCTTGTGTTTTCAATTATACTAACGTAACAGTCTTGATAGCATTTGAGTTGCTTCTTGTGTTTTCAATGTAATTCTTCAACCACTAATCTAGACACTAAATTTGACAACTCAATTCCATGCGAACAAGGTTTTGGAAATGGGTTTGCTTGGGTCATATTATGGAGAAGTATTTAAAAAGAAATCAACCGATAAAATAAAATTAGATAAGCCTATACTAATGTAACAGTCTTGATAGTATTTGAGTTGTTTCTTGTGTTTTCAATGTAATTCTTCAACCACTAATCTAGACACTAAATTTGACAACTCAATTCCATACGAACAAGGTTTTGGAAATGGCTTTGCTTTGGTCATTTTATGGAAAAGTAATTAAAAAGAAATCAACTGGTAAAATGAAATTAGATAAGCATATTGTGAGGATAAAAGGCCTAAGATATGTTTTTGGGCCATAGGCTTGATCTGAGGACATTTATTTGTCCGAGGACGGGTTGATGGTAATCATGATATCCAAGTTACAGACCCAAAAGCAAATGTGGTAAATGAAGTGAATGTGAATAATCCGAGAAGGAGTGCCTCGGATAAATGCAGTGAGGATCAAGTGGTACGTCATGTTAACTAGAATGATATTTTGGAAGGTCTTGGGGATGAAGATGTGTCATATAAGGGCATAGAGAGTAAGGGCGATTAAGAAATATCTCAAAGAAAGCTGTTACCACCACATTGAATGCACTGTACCTAAGTCTCTGGCCGCATTAATGAAGAAGTGATACCTGAATAGTGTTTTTCTGTCTTACAGCTATGACCTAAGGATTTCAAGAAGGGATTGATGAGACAAGTATCGAAAAAAAGGCAATAAGAATCTACATGTGGAGACTATAGAGAGGAATGTCCTGTAGAAAGAGGGATCGAGAAAAAAGAAAAAAATAATAACACTATAGACCAGATATTTGTAAGTAATCTTTAAATGAGGAGAAATATAAGCATTTGGTCCTCAGCTTGAGTTTGAGGATAGGTTTCATCTCATAAACTTGATCATCTTCATTGTTTTGTAATATTGGGTCATTGCTGTTATCGTTGAAGTTCATTAAATTCAAGATTTCTAATCCACACTTTATAAATTTATTGTTTTGGGCTTTTTGGGCCTATACCCTCCTTCTTGTTGGGCCTAGGCACAAAGTGCGACCTTACACATATACTAACTTTAAAAAATTCTTAAATTTTTTTTTAATATCTTGTACAAAATAAAATAATGTTGGATTGTGTTTGTCTTCCCCTTTCTTTACAGGTTGTATCTCTAGAATAACAATAAAAAGAAGAACAAATAATTCGGGAAATAAATTTTTTTGGGGGTGAAATAAACACATACATTAGAGAAGGAAAATAGTTTTAAGTTTTAACCATAGTTTTAAAAATCGAACCAGCCGATTCGACCTGTTCAACCGAGAACCAACCTTAAATTCGGTCCGGTTATGATATAAAACCGGAAATAAAGTAAAAAATGGTAAACAGTACGGACCAGCCGGTTTAACTGTAAGAACCGTAAAACCGGCCGATCCAACCGATTCCCAGTCATCTACCTAAACAATGCCATTTTGGTAGTTTTGCCCCTCAAAATTAAGTAACCCTAAAATCCACTTCTCTCATTCTCTGATGCTCTCTTCACTTCACTTCAGTCCTCATCCTCACACCTCCGGCCTCCTCACTCTCTCCCTCACCGCTTCACGCCATCAACAATCAGCCTTCACCCCTTCGCGCACGCACCTCACTGCCTCACGCCATCAGCCCCTCACCCCCTTGCGCGCGCACCTCAGCCCCTCTCGCGCCCTTGCTCCCTCACTCCCTCGCTCCCTCTGCCTCCACGCACCTCACCACCATCATGCCCTCAAGCATAACGGCGTTGGCGCCACGCCTATGATGGTTCAATTTCATTTTTCCCTTTCTTTTTTCATTTCAATTTCTTTTTTCCCTTTCTTTTTTTTTTTTCTTTTTTCTTTTCTTTTTTCACTTCAATTTCTCATTTCCATGCTTCAATTCTCATTTGCAGGAGACAAATGTTGCAATTTATGATGTAAAGAGGGAAAATTCTCTACCTATCACAAGCTGACACATCATGTCACCAAATCCACAAAGTATGGCTAATTACAAAGTATCATATACTGCTACTGAAAATTTGCCAAATTCCATTAAGGTAAAAACATGAAAAGCATGATAAATGCTAATCACATGTAGGCGCATGTAAGCGATGATGCAAGCGAGTCGGCACGTGTAAGCAATGACCCAAGCAAGCCGGCGCGTGTAAACAATGACACAAGCAGACCAATCAAGCTGTGACATGTGTCACCAATCAGACTCTGCCATATGTCACTCACCTACCCCCAAACTCCTATAAATAGAAGCCTTCCTAAGGCATTTGGAGGCACCAAGACATCTGAGGAAGAACCGAGAAGAGATCTTGAGTTCAAAAATTCAGAAGCTCTGCTGGAATCAAGCCCTGAAGCCTCTAGGAACTTCAAGAACTTCAACTTCAACTTCAACTTCGAATACGAAGAACATTCGAAGGGAAATCATCCAAATCATCCTCCTAGATCTCGAAGGTCACTGGAATCAAGCTCAAAAGCCTCTAGAAACCTCATAAACCACAAATCAACGAAGCTCTACGGATTCAAGCCTCCAAAGCCCCGAAGAATTTCCACCACAAACCTTCAAATATGAAGAACATTCGAAGAGGAATCATCCAAATCATCCTCCTAGATCTCAAAGTTCACTAGAATCAAGCTCCAAAGCCTCTAGAAACCTCAACAAACAACAAATCAACGAAACTCTAAGGATTCAAGCCTCTAAAGCCCCGAAGAACTTCCACCACAAACCTTTAGAAAAGAAGAACGCACGAAGAACACGAAGAACGTAAAGAACAAAGAATTTCTAACAAGCTCATAGCCAGAGATTTATTGTAATTCTATTTCAACGATATTCAATCCATTCTTCAGCCAAATTGAAGGATATCTTGTGTTCGAATCAAAATCACATCGCCACAATTCCAATCGACAAATCTTTCAAGGAGATTGAATCGGAGGATCACTCTTTTGTAATTATAGAGAATTATACCACACATTAATCAATACAAATTCACATTTGTAAAAATATTTTACTTGTTTGGTTAATTTCAAACAAAGAAATTTAGTCGTCCACAAATTCTAGCATGCCCAGTGGAACCTCTCTGCCTCTCATCTCATTCTCCTTCAAAGAAAAAAATCTTCATCATCTTGCTACCAACCTCAATGGCCTCTAGTAAGAACGTTCAAGCTTCAACAATAGCTACTTCAATTAGACTTGGTATGGCTACCACCAACAACTGAATTGGTGCAATCAATTGTAGCCAACCTAAAGCTCATGATCAACTTCAATCTCAATCAACCAAGGAATCCAAGGTCTAGACAATCATCTCCTTAGGCCCTCTTACAAGAAACAAGGTCATCAATAAGGGCATTTCCACCTTGGAACACCTCAAGTATGGGGGCAAATTCCCTTCTTCCTTCACAAGAAGTTGGTCACACGATTTCTCTCTCATCAAAGGGAACCCAAAAAATGAGATTTCACATCCTCACTCTAATTCACTTTCTTCTCCATCATCTTGGGAAGTTGTGTCAGTCATAATGACTAACACCTCTACCATGAAAGAAAAGATGGCTGAAATGGAGCAAAGGGTCATCCTTCTCACAAAAGCACTTGAAGATAAGGACCTCCAAATTGCAACTCTAATGAATAAACTTGAAATACAAGATCTTGGTGAATCAAGCCATGATCCTAAGTTCCCAATTGGCTTCACTTCTACAAAAGGTGACACTGGGAAAAAGCCTCGAACATTTGAAGAGTTAGCAACTCATGCACATGACATGGAGCTGAGCATTGCTAGCCATGGAAATACAAACCCTCCCATACCTAAAGTAAGGAGGAATGACAGAAATGCAAAAGGCAATCTCAAAGACCCAGTAGTTGTTAACGCTGTCGTAGTTAAGGTTCCAAGAAGAGGAGCAAAGGCAAATGAAAAACATCTTGAAGGATGGCAAAAGAGTGAAGTGCATCGTCTGACCTTTAAGGAACGTGAGCAAAAAGCATATTCGTTCCCCGATGAAGATGTGCCAAACATCTTAGTACAACTATTGCAATTGAAGCTAATTGAATTGCCAGAATGCAAACGACCAAAAGACATGGGGAAAGTTGATGACCCTAACTACTGTAAATATCATCGCATCATTGGCCACCCAATCCAAAAATGTTTCGTCTTCAAAGAACAAATCATGAACCTTGCCAAAGAAAACAAGATTGATCTAGACTTTGATGAAGTTGTCGGGTCAAACCATGTGACCATTGCTTATGATGTACTTTCAACTCTCAAGCAGGAGGCAAATACCAATAAGGATTACAAATTGGTTGACAATGATGGTATAAGGATTGACCCCATCAATGAGAAGTTCCTCAAACACTTCTATGCTTGAAAATCAAGGACTACTCCTCGGTAAGAGCTTAAACTGCCCACTGCAGTGCTACAAGGGTACATGATGTCTTCCCATTACCTTTGAAAGCGTACAAATAAAGAGAAATTAATCCTACTCTATGTCACCATTTGCGAGTGTGGTGTAGTGGCAGGATGCCCACGTTGCCCTTGAGGCCGAGGTCTCAAGTTCGATTAGAGGTGATACCCACTATTGCGTAATTGGTACCCATGGAATGCTGTGGGGAATAGGGCAAATCATCATTAAAAAAAAATCATCAAAAAAAAAATCAGTTGAACTACGTAATGACTTGATCTCTCTCCAGGGTACGTAGGCAGCTTAGTACTTTTCACTAAGTTCAGTCATATGAAAAGAAGAAAGATTGCCAGTCTAGCTTGAAGAGTTTTCCAACGGTCATAAATATGCTTTTCAGTTCCTTTTGGTTGACAAGGCATTGCTTAAAGACAATCAACTGCTCAATAGGATGATCAAAAATCGTTGTACTCAAAGATGAAGACTAAACGAAATCTGCATAGCATTCCCCATCTTCCATGGACATTCTCCCACATTTATGAAGCATGTTTTGCATCACTTATCTCCTAAGGGCATCTTTTTATATCTTGCCAGTCTAAGTTACATTGTCTCTCTTCTAGGTTGTGCCACTTCATAGCTCTAAAATTTGAACCACATCATCTCCCTTCTGAGTGGCGTCACTTCACATCATGTCTCTGAAATCTGGATGATGTCAACTTCCTCCAGAATGATTGTAGACCATATATTTGAAGTCGGTGTTGCATCATCTCTCCTCTATGGGCATATTCTGAGATCTTTGAAGTCTTGGCGGCATTCTTCTCACATCTTCAAGATTTTGTTGGCACCTCTTTGAATCCTCAAACTCTTGATGGGAGCTTCTTGAAACTTCAAGGTTTTGTCGACATTTCCTTGCATCTTCAAGGTCTTAATAGGGACTCCTAACATCTTCAACGTCTAGTCAGTATCTTTGAAGTCTTGATGTCTGGCAGCAATGTTAAGCACCCTCGATGTCTAAGTTATGTTGCCTTTGGAAATCAGTGCTGTTGTAGCTTTATTATAATGGTCAATATTGGTGCAACTTCAATGCGAGTGCAGTAAATGAAGTGTTACGTGGCTTCATGGTAAAGATGGATGTCGACGTGGCTTCAGTGCGAATGAAGTGTTGACGTGGCTTCATGGCAAAGATGAATGTTGACACGGCTTCAGTGTGAATGAAGTGTTGACGTGGCTTCATGGCAAAGATGAATGTTAGCACGGCTTCGGTGCGAATGAAGTGTTGATGTGGCTTCATGGCAAAGATGAATGTTGGCACGGCTTCGGTGCGAATGAAGTGTTGATGTGGCTTCATGGCAAAGATGAATGTTGGCACGGCTTCGGTGCGAATAAAGTGTTAACGTGGCCTCATGGCAAAGATGAATGTTGGTTGCGACGCGAATGAAGTGTTGACATGGTTTCATGTTAAAGATAAATGTTGACACGGTTTCGGTGCAAATGAAGTGTTGACATGGTTTCATGGCAAAGATGAATGTCAGCACGGCTTTGGTGCGAATGAAGTGTTGACATGGCTTCATAGCAAAGATAAATGTTGACATGGCTTCATGACAAATAAAATGTCGAGACAGTTTTATGGCAAAAGAAGAGTGCTAGTGCATCTTCATTACAAAGGCAAAAGGTGGTGCGACTTCATGGTAGATGCAAGTGCAAATATAGCTTCAGTAGACAAATTAATGGTGATGCTTCATAGCAGATGCAAGTGTCAACACCGCTCCATGAAAAAGATAAGTGGTGACACAATTTCAATGCAAAGAAAAGAAAATGGATGTCACTTCATTGTAAAAGCAAGTGTTAATATGGCTTCAATACGAGGACAAATGTTGGCTTGATTTCATGGTAAAGACTCTTGATGAGGCTACCTTGCAAAGATTGTTGATGTAGCTACGTTGCAAAGATTCTTGATATGGCTGCGTTGCAAATACAAGTGTTGGTGCGACTTAATTGCCAATACTAGAGCCAATACGACTTCAAAGACGAGTGCTGACGATAGCATTATTCCTTAGCTGAATATCCTTATGGAAACATAGTTGCAAAGACGAATATCACTAAAAGATTGTTGATGCAAGAGAAGATGTAATAACATGAAGGAATACGTCACCGCAAGAACGTTGCTATCAATGAAATACAAAGCCACCAAATGAAGGCAAATACTTCTATGAGAACGTCAGCATAAAATTTGATGTCAAAACCCGAAGTTCAAGAAAATCATGCTGCAAAACAAAGACAAGCAACAAAAAAATTTGTCAGGGAAAAGATTAAAAAAAAAAAAAAAAAACTCTTTTGAACTACGTAATGACTTGATCCCTCTCGAGGGTACGTAGGCAACCTAGCATCTTTTGCTAAGTTCAGTCACGCCCTAAAAAAAAAAAAAAGGTTAATACAAACAAAGCATAATATATGTATATATATTAAAAAAAAATGGGGCATAATTTCTGTACGTAGTATATATGAAGGATAGATTTGTGCAACTTAAGGTATTCTCTGGGTGCCCTTATATAGGGGTCTTTGGAAGCTAACGGACAGAAAGAAAAAGATGTGAACAAAGGGAAAAGGAGTGGGAATGAATACTTTCAAAAAAATACTACACCAAACCTTGAAAAAGGAAACGGTAGGTTCCCATGGAAAGGACATGTCATTTAGAAGCTATTGCACTAGGCTTTGAAGGAAGGTCTAGGCCATCAAAGAATATCATATTGTTCAAAAATATTGTGTTGCCAACCAATATTTACCTGCGTCCTGCCTCAGATCTCATCCTGTCAAAGCAGCCACCATCCTGTCAGGGCGGCCACCACAAAATTAGACCAAAATAAGTCCAACGAAGACCCATGACTTTCCCATCCAAATTTGTGAAAATCCATACCTTATTTCACAAAACTAACACGTCAGTAGTCTTTTACAACCCTCACTTTACAAAACCCAGAAAGATCATCAACAACGGAGTGACCACGCGCCGCCATGCGCCACCACAAACTCTCAATGACCAACAGCTTAGTCCCTC
Source organism: Castanopsis chinensis (assembly GCA_032878915.1). Classification (NCBI taxonomy): domain Eukaryota; kingdom Viridiplantae; phylum Streptophyta; class Magnoliopsida; order Fagales; family Fagaceae; genus Castanopsis; species Castanopsis chinensis. The sequence goes on from JAVQMG010000132.1 coordinate 22,405,984, forward strand.
AAAACTGTGCAAATCTGTGCACAATTTCAAAAAACTAACCATACAGCGATCTTCTACGGCCTTCAATCTACAAAACCTGAAAATTTCAAGCCCAAACGATGAGCCACGCGTCGCCAGAAGGTCCAGTAATCACCGTGTCAGTTGCACGCACTTCCATGCGCAGCCAGATAAGACCACGCGCTCACATGCGCCTGATCTACTTCTCACGCGCTTCACGCGCGCATCTCCAGCCCTATGACATCATCTTCCATGGACCAGTTTGACCCAGACCGACCCGGTTTGACCCGTTCATCCTGACCCGGATCCGAACCGTCTAAAAAAAAAAAAAAGGGCTTTGACCAGGTTAGACCTTTGACTTTGACCAAAAAATCAAAATTTTCAAAAAGGACCTATCCCACTCAGCTCTTCACGTACATTTCAATTTTGGGATCCGTTTCTTCAACCGAGACTTGAAAATTACATAAACGGTCTAATTTCTAGAAAGTTGACTTTTACACAAATCTTGACCAAAAGTCAAAATTTTCAAGAATGACTTCTCTTGCCTAATTTTTCGCGTTCTGATTTTGGGGTCCGTTTCTTCAACCGAAACTCGAAAATTGTATAACGGTCTAATTTCTAAAAAGTTGACTTTTACACAAATCTTGACCAAAAGTCAAAATTTTCAAGAATGACCTGTCTTGCTCAATTTTTCGCGTACGTTCCAATTTTGGGGTCTATTTACTCATTTGAGAATCCAAAATTGCCCAAGTTATGCGATTCTACAGCTGTTGGCTTTGATGTGAATTTTGATCAAAAATCAAGATGCTTGAGCAAAGCTTGTCCTACTCAAATTTTCACAAGACTCTGTTTTTTAAATTAGCTTATTTGTTTGGACTTGGAAACCACCAATCTAACCCACTTCTCCGAAGTACTAGCGGTGTCCAAAATTTAAGCTTTCAAGATCAGAATTTGAGATCATCCATTTGGTCTGGATTCCCTCAAGATTATTCTCCAGACTTCATCAAGACTCCCCTTTCGAAGAACAGATGAACTCTCACAAGTATGTCTTATACTTGAAATTACATTGGATCACTACTTCAGCCTACCATTTTCGTTCGGTGCCTACCAGTCTCCAACCTACCATTCCCATTCGGTGCCTACCATTCAAATCCATCATTCTCACCAAAAATTTTCATCTGTCATTCTCAACTACCCAACTACCATTCTTCATCTCTCCGTTATAAATAGAAGGGCCGGATTCATCAAAAACTCAGCAAAAAAAAAAACACACTGAATCACGAAATGAAGATTTGCTTCTTTCAAATTCTCAAATCCTCCTTCTCACAACCATTTCTCACTGTAGCCTCATCATTCTCAACACCTAGCAACCAAAATTACTTCATGGTCGGTTTAAAATCAACCCTCTCAAGGTTCAGTAGAAACCCTTCTCACAACATCATCATTATTTTAGGGTTCAAACAAATCTTGTTTCCTCACTTAATGACCACATTTGTCCATAAAGTTATTCATAACAAGGTCTGCATTGTGGTTTCATGCTTCCTTGGACTTGGCTGGCCAAGAAATCTAAGTCCAGCAAAGACACCTATTCCTAAGATCAGGGTTCTTGTTGCTTCTCTTCAACTGTTTGCTCTCCCATCAGAAGCAGCTATTCGGAGCAAACAGCAACTTGGCTGGTTTCTAAAACTAGGATCGCAAGTTAGTTCCACCTTTCATTTTGTTGTGCTTTCCCAACAAGTCACATTAGGTGAAGGTGGTAAAAGCTGTTGGGGTATCCTACAAATTGTCTCCCATCCAACACTTCCAATGACCTTCAAGGTACCAGCTCATCAGAAATCAGCCTTTGGTGCTAGTAAATGGTTGTCAAAGCCTTATTCCATGTTCCCACCAACATGTGGTCCAAAGGTCATCGTTGCTGGTACCTCAAAACACACTTTCTGGAATTACTCCAACTTAAAACCAACTTGAAGAATTTCAGAAGATATAATTCTGAAATTACTTCAACTTAATGTCCGTCAGCATAGTCCCGTCACACATGCACATTTAACGACTTGCTGCCGGACCTCATTCAGTATGTAGTCAGTCCCGCATCTCAAGGTGTACTTCCCAGAAACATATACACCAGAGGGATCCCAACGGATAGGGCCAGCGCCATGGTGTCTGTGTTTTACCCATTCACTTTGCTTCGTCTCCATCTTCCTCATCATCACCACCACTAGACCCAAAATCCATTCTGAAATTACCTCAACTTAACCCAAGTGATATCATAACACATGCACATTCAATCACTTCACCAGAAGTTCTTAAAAATGGGAGGCCAGCTTCGCAACTCTGCATGTTGTACCCAGCCAACATCCTCACTTCTTTTCCATCTTCAACACCCTATGATCACCGCCAATGATCCAAAATACTCCTCTGAAATTACTTCAGTTTAATCTTTGCCAATATGATTCAATCTTGCAAGTACATCCAACTTCTTGCAAATAACTTTCAGCTTCACCAACCCACTTCCAGTACCATGAAACACTCTTTTGAAATTACTTCGACTTAACCTCTGCTGAGAAGGTTCAGTCAGACAAGTACATTCAAATACTTGCAAACCCCTTCTCGGTCTCATCAAAGCCTTTCATATGGGTGGGTCTACTCTTCTAAAATTACTTCATCCTGCTAAAAGCTCCACCACCTTCAACCACTACATTTGAAGAGTCAAGTACCAAATTCATTCTTTTCGAGACTCATTCACTCCCCACACTCGAAAGTTGTGTGCGCGAACAAGTCTCGATGGGGCATTTGTAGAGAGGGAAAATTTTTGGCCTATCACAAGCTAACACATCATGTCACCAAGTCCACAAAGTATGGCTAATTATAAAGCATCATATACTGCTACTGAAAATTTGCCAAATTTCATTAAGGTAAAAACATGAAAAGCATGCAAAATGCTAATCACATGTAGGCGCGTGTAAGCGATGATGCAAGCGAGTCGACACGTGTAAGCAATGACCCAAGCAATCTGATGCGTGTAAGCGATGACACAAGTAAACCAATCAAGCTGTGACATGTGTCACCAATCAGACTCCACCATGTGTCGCTCACCTACCCCCTAACTCCTATAAATAGAAGCCTTCCTAAGGCATTTGGAGACACTAAGACATCTGAGAAAAAACCCGGAAGAGATCTTGAGTTCAGAAATTCAGAAACTCTACTAGAATTAAGCCCTGAAGCCTCTAGGAACTTCAAGAACTTCAACTTCGAATACAAAGAACATTCGAAGAGAAATCATCCAAATCATCCTCCTAGATCTCGAAGGTCACTGGAATCAAGCTCAAAAGTCTCTAGAAACCTCATAAACCACAAATCAGCGAAGCTCTACAGATTCAAGCCTCCAAAGCCCCGAAGAACTTCCACCACAAACCTTCAAATACGAAGAACATTCGAAGAGGAATCATCCAAATCATCCTCCTAGATCTCAAAGTTCATTGGAATTAAGCTCAAAAGTCTCCAGAAACCTCAACAAACTACAAATCAGCAAAGCTCTAAGGATTCAAGCCTCTAAAGCCTCAAAAAACTTCCACCACAAACCTTTAGAAAAGAAGAACGCACGAAGAACATGAAGAACGTAAAGAACAAAGAATTTCTAACAAGCTCATAACCAAAGATTCATTGTAATTTTGTTTCAACAATCTTCGATCTATTCTTCAGCCAAATTGAAGGATATCTTGTGTTCGAATCAAAATCACATCACCACAATTCCAATCAACAAATCTTTCAAGGAGATCGAATCAGAGGATCACTCTTTTGTAATTACAGAGAATTGTACCTCACATTAATCAATACAAATTCGCATTTATGAAACTATTTTACTTGTTTAATTTATTTCGGACAAAGAAATTTAGTTGTCCACATATGGTTGAACGAACCTAGCAATTTATTGTTTGAAGTGCTAGGTTTTTTTTTTTTTCCCTCTGAAGTGCTCTGCTAGTCTGCTCTGTTTCTCGGCTTCATAAATTCATCAGGTAACATTCTTTTGTTTTGATTTTGCTTTTGATTTTGATCATTTTCTTAATTTCTTTTTTCGGTTTTTTTTTTTTTCCATTTCTCTCGGCTTCATCTCAGATGCTCTAGTTCTCTGTTCCGTGACTTCCTGGTAAGTGGTAACTTGACTAATACATGTTGTGGATTTGATTTAATTTACAGAGCATTGTAAAATACATATTGTGGATTTTGTGTATGTTGTGGATTTGATTTACAGAGCATTATTGTTTGTTAAATATTATTTACAGAGTATTATACAATTGTTTGTGTATGTCACTATGTTGTGTTGATGAATTTATTTGTTGATAAAATAGTTGATACCAGTCTGAAATTGTTGAGTGAAATGGAGTCTACCTATGTACCATCGAATGAACATGCTTCTACAACCGGGTCTAATGCTAATTTTTCATTTGTGAGAGCGAAATGTGATCCCGCATGGGATCATGTAACTGAAAAGTTGAAAGACAGAAAAAGTAGTTATAGATGTATATATTGTGGGAAAAGTTATAAATGAGGGGGTATCAATAGGATGAAAAAACATCTAGCTGAAATTAAAGGTGATGTGGCTGTATGTATGGGTGTACCTTATGATGTTAGCTTTTTAATGGTTGAGAATTTGAAAGAAATTGCTAAATCTAAAGAACAAACAAAAAATAATCAAGAAGCATCTAATTATTTGCCATTAGAGGACTCACCAAAATTTGAAGATGTCCAAGAAATTACTCCTAGAGGTAGGGGTTAGGTAGGGGAAATAGAAATGGTGCTCTTAGTAATTTTTCACCAAGATCCAATCTTGGCAAGAGAAAGGTTGGTGACATTGGTAATTATTTCACTCCTAGAACAACACCGGGAGCTCAACCTTCTATTAAAAGTGTTCTTACTGGCAAAGAAAAGAAGTTTAGGGTTGATATGGCTGTAGCAAGATGGATGTATGATGCTTGCATTCCAATTAATGCTGTGAATTCTAGTTATTATCAACCTATGCTCAATGTTGTAGCTTATTATGGTCCTGGATATAGAGGCCCAAATTATCATGCCCTCCGGGTGCCTTTGTTGAGAGAAGCAAAAAAGAGAAGTCCAATTGATTGTTGATTCTCATCGTTCATATTGGGCTAACACTGGTTGTATAATAATGGCTGATGGGTGAACTGATTCTAGGCATAGAACATTGATTAATTTTCTTGTCTATTGTTCTAAAGGAATTGTTTTTATACATTCCGTTGATCCTTTTGACTTGGTTAATGATGCTATTAATTTGAGTAACTTGATTGATGAAATTGTTAATTGGGTGGTCCTGCAAATATTGTACATTTGGTCACTGACAATGCTGCAAATTATGTAGCTGCTGGAAGAATTTTGTGTGGAAAATATAGGAACATTAGTTGGTCACCTTGTGCAGCACTTGCCTAAACCTAATTTTTAATGAGATTGGGAAGATGGATCATGTAGCTAAACTTGCAAAGCGCACATCCAAGATCACAGTGTTCATCTATAATCATGTGGCTTTGCAAGCTTGGTTGAGGACTAGAAAAAATTGGACGGAAATTGTGCGTCCAAGGCCAACTAGGTTTACTACTACTTTCATTGCCTTAGGGAGTCTTAAGGAACATAAGCATGACTTACAAGCATTGGTGACTAGCAAATTTTGTGTTGAATCAAGATATGCAAAAGATAAGAAAGCAAAGGCAATGGTGAAAATCATTCTTGACAATCAATTTTGGAATGATTGTCATGTAATTATGCATATTATGTCACCATTGATTCATTTATTACTCATTGTTGATTCTAATGAAAAACCAGCTATGGGTTATGTATATGATGGCATGTATAGAGTAATTGATGGAATCAAAAAAAATTTCAAGGACAAGAAGAGACTATGGGAGCCTTATGTTAATATTATCAAGGATCGTTAGGATAATCAATTCTATAGAGATATTCATGCTACTGCTTATTGGTTGAATCCTACATTCCAATATGACTCATCTACTCTTAATAAGAGGCTAGAGACACAATCTGCTATGACAGATGTTGTTGAATCAAAAATTTCAGTTGGCCAATTGAAGTTGGTGGAGGAATTAAGGCTATTTCAAGAGCGTGAACAAACTTTTGGAACCCAACTTGCTTAAGAATCAACCAAGACATCTCAGTCGCGTAAGATATTGTTTACTTTAGCTAATAATAAAATGAAAATATGTTTTAAAGATCATAGATTCATAGCTCTTTTTTATATTTTTAGGATAAGTATGTTTATTTATTCATTGTATCTTTGTTTTGTGTTGTATATGAAACTTAGATGAGTGGTGGAAGTTGTTTGGATCTTGTGCTCCAACCTTACAAAAATTTGCAATTCGGATCCTTAGCCAAACAGCTGCCTCTTTGGGAAGTGAGTGAAATTGGAGTGTTTTTGAACAAATACATAGCAAAAGAAGAAATAGATTGGAGTATCAACGATTTAATGATCTTGTATATGTTCATTATAACTACCGATTGAAAGAAATGTATATATTATATAATCTCTTTGTTTCAACGTTTTTGTGGGAAAATATGAGTGATTTGGTTATCAATTATTCATTATGTTCATCTTATGATATAGAGTCAAAAGGAAGAAGTTCAATTTTGATCCTATTGATTATGCAAGTATCGATAAAACTAAATTTTGGGTAGTGGGAAGATGAGGAACCTCCATTTTTGGATCATGAGGATATAGGGAATGCATTATATGAAGAGGGAGCTTATCCAATCGAAGAAGGGTCTTCTAGCCATGTACAAAGAGGTTAGCTTATAACAATTCTTTACCTAGTTGCATATTTTAATTAGACTATTTATGATTTATGAGAAATGATTATTAGAATCGTTATTTCATTTATTGTTCTTTGGTTTTGGAATTTGTATAGATATGGACAATGAAGTGATTGAGGATGATGATGACTTAAATTTGGAATTATTTGGTGATGAAGATGATGCTTCTCCCGGATTTAGAGATAAAAATCATCCTATTCCTATTGAAGATGAAGAAGATGAGGATGAGGATGATGATAATGATGCTAGTGGTGGAGCATTTGGTTCACATTACGATATTGATTTCAATTTTCTTCATAACAAATAAGGCTTGGGTCTTAAAACTTATTAGTTGTTTGTTTGAAACTTTAAAACTTATTTGCTATTTGGATGTAATGAACTTATTTGTTATTTGCCATTTGGATATAAATGTAATGACTAATGAACTTATTTATTTGGTTTTGTTGAAAGTTTATTATGTTAAGGATGATTGTTTTGTAATATTATTATGTTAAATTCTTTAAAAAGATGTTATATACTTCTTAAAAAAATTATTAATTATTTATATAATTTAAATAAATAATAATTAAATTATTTATGACGTTACCGGTTCGACTTTCGATTGGACCACGGTCCGACCTTAAAACCGATAATTAGCTCCTTTGCCCGTTCTTTCACCGTACCAATTTTTAAAACCATGGTTTTAACACAAATACACACCAAAAAGAAATTTACATAGAGGTAGAGGAAGGAAGCTTTTGACTGTTTTGGTTTTGGAGAGTTCAATTGTAATAAGAAAACACACCGAAAACGACTTCACGTAATTTTTTTTTCTTGTAATAGAAAAGGATTTGCAGGGGGGATGTACTGTCCGGGGGGATCTATTGTCAGGGGAGATAGGCATCATTCACATAATAAAATATAAGGAAATTATATTTTGGGAAAGAGAGACCGAGACCTAGAAGGAAATTATGATTGAAGCTTGACAAGTTGAGCACAATACATATTTTATTTGTGGATCCACACATAAGTTTTTCTTTTTAGAGAATATTTTAGGATTAAGTTGATATAAATAATTTTGTTGCGGTTGATTTACTAGTCATATATATATATATATATATATATATATATATATATATATATATAACCGAAACTTTGTTTGCTCCACAATTTTCCACGTCAGCACCGTATTTAAAAAATAAAAATTAAAATTAAAAACTCTTTTCACTCAAAACCGGATACTTATCTTTAAAAAAAAAACAAACAAACAAAAAACAAAATTATTATTATCTATATATATATATATATATATATATATATATATATAACCGAAGCCTTTGAAGCTCTCACAATTTTCCACGTCAGCACAATTAAAAAAATTAAAAACTCTTTTGTCTAAAATATTAGAGAGATTCACATTAAAATTAAAATACAAAAAAGACTAACCTAAGGATTCAAAAAAATAGAGAGAAAGGTTCATGTTACAACTCCTCTCTTCCCACCACAAAACCCTAGCAACCTCACCCCTCTCTCAAAAGCTACTCCTCTCACGCTACTATTGCCAATTACAATTGAAAACAAAAACCAAGCCATTCCCTAAACCCTGACACACCAATAGACTCGCCTCTATGCCACCATCGCGATTCAAGGTCAGTCACAAAGCCATTGTGTTGTCGCCGAACTGCCATGCCTTGTATTTCCTTGACTAGATTTTCTTGGACCGCTCTAGCCTCCATTGACTAGCCAGTGGAAACTAGCAAACAAATCAGATCAGCTCTCTCACTATTTTTGTATTGCATGTTTGATGCGTGTTTAAAAGCTAACAGGTACACTTTATCTATGTAGTTACTAAGTTATTGCTATGTTCGATGTTAGTGGCTTGCAACTTTTTAAGAATATTTATATTTTAGAACCATTATGCTTATTGATAATAATTTGAGTTATGAGTATTACATTTCAATTATATGGTTTTGTGGACATAAGCAGTAACACAATGCTCTGTTGTAGAAATAAAATGTCACAATTGATGCATGTTTTAAGATAAAAGGTCTTCAAAATTCGAAAGTTATTGTCCAATCCTCCCAAATTTTGAAATCTTGACTTTTATCAAATTTGTGAATCTAAACAAATAAATCTGACTAGAAAATAAAGCCACGGACTCTCTCTCTCTCTCTCTCTCTCTCTCTCTCTCTCTCTCTCTCTCTCTCTCTCTCTCTCTCTCTCTCTCTCTCTCTCTCTCTCTCTCTCTCTCGACGTGAGTTTCAAAATAGGGGGAGGGGCGGTTGGTTGGAGGATCAAGTTTATAGTTTTTCTTTTTGGTCAAAAAATTTATTTGCTTATTTGTTTATTTTAAGCAAAAAAGAAAGTATAATATTGGTTACTAGGATTTTCGTTGTGATCTGATTCAGTTAATCTAGGAAAAAATTTACATTATTTACCAAAAAAAAATTAGGAAAAATCTCAGATTATCTTTTTTCTCAATAAGTATTAAAAAATTTCTATTGTCTATGAAATTGCTATTGTCTATTAAAAATTTGCACCTGTAGATCAATATTTATGGCTAAAATTTGTGTGGATCTTTGGAAGCTCAGAAATCTTTTCTTCATTCACTATGGTTTTTCATTGAGTATTTTCTTTCTCTCATACTCCTCTTATGAGTTTTGTATTTGACTAGAAGAAAGATTTTTTTTACTTTTGAAGGTCATGAATCACCTCTCTCATTTTATTTGTCCTCACCACAAGGAAAACATTCAGGTAAGACCCATAATCTATTTTAAAGTTTGAATGGAAATACCCATATCATACAAGTACAAGAGATAAATCTTTAAGGGATGAGCTTAATTGTTTCTTATTTTCGATAATAAATCATCTTACTGCAATACCGGTTATTGTTCGGGAAATTTGATATGTTCATATTGCTATAGAATAGAGAACAGTAGAAGCCAACTTTATTACAACTACTTAAATTGAGTTGACTTAATTCCATACAATTACAAAGTATAGCATCAAAGATAATGGAATTAATTGTTGTAATTTTTATTTTCTTTCAATGCTTTGAATTTTCTCTATATTACTTTTTACAACTTAGCAAAGATTTGAGAAAGTGATATTACTACTCTAATTTGAAGTTTGATGAGTCCCATTCAAGTCATGGTCTTTATTAATTTATATATTTGTGTCTTATATTTTTAACAATTGCTGAGAAATTAAGGCTTAGTTGCACAATATGTGTAAATTCTAATGACAGCATAAGCCCATATTTTTGGGATTAATAGTTTATAAATCCTTTGCATGACAGCAATGAGATTTGTATAGCCATTCATGTTTTTTAAAAGGCTACTTTAAATAGTAAGTCAATGCATTTCTTACATTTGGGTATTAGTTAGAATTGTTTTCAAATGATTGTACTAATAAAAGTGAATGTGTATAAATTATGTTTAATTATCCCGTGCATCGCACGGGTTAGCGACTAGTTATTGAATAAAACTATACTAAACTAATTCTTAAAAAAAAAAAAAAGTATTATAATAAACTTTTTTTTTTTTTTTGTATAATACCAATATTATAGTTAAAACAATGGTGGGAAAGGACTTGAATCCTAATTCTTCTATTTAAGAAAATCAGGCTACGTCCACAAATAACAAAGTTTTTGGTCTTTCACACTAACTTTAAGTGGTAAAAATCCTAAACCTAACCAAGGTTACAATACTTTGCTTACACTCAAATAGGATTATGATTATTACCTTAATTAGATTTCAATGATTAGGATTTGACATAAGATTTCAAACCTTTTATTAGGATTTGACCTTGATGTCTATTACAGAACAGAAGTAGAAAAAAAAAAAAAATTGTTTTATAGTCATTGAGGTGTAGGATCCCTCAGATATTCCAAATCAGAAGACACCTCCCATTTTGTGGATGAATATGAAGTTGTTTCATTCTTATCCATTACATCTCTCAGTAACATCTATTACGACGCAATCGTGTGGTTTCGTATACGCATCTCTTACGGGAATGTCTTGGGAAACAAAGATAGTTTTTTTTTTTTAAAAAAAAAAAAACCCTTATCTCAAATAAATAAATATATCGTCTAGCAAAAAGGACTTAACAAAAAAACACACATCTATCATTAGTCATTCTCTATTATAAGATCACTGAATTTAGCCCAACCGTACCAAGTCAAAATATTGACTATATATCCATTATTAATGGGCTAATTTGGCATATTCGTGGGCCAATAATAATTCCCAACTCCTCTAGCTTTCTTAGTCGGAGCTCCATGTGCATTATACATGATTCGTAAAGGACAAAAGTCTGATCAAAAAGAAAAGTCATTTCACGTGATGGTTTTGTAAGACACTAAGACATTTCTAAGTTTTGTATATAAGTTTCATATGTGGTAAGAGAGGTGTTTCATAAAAACTTGTCTCATGAAATATCTTCTCGATAAAAAAAGCTCCACGTACTGTTATTCAGCTAACAAGAGAGAGAGAGAGAGAGAGAGAGAGAGAGAGGGGGGGGGGGGGGCGCTAATCACTAGGTAGCTTTTATTTCAACTTGTGTATATAATGAATAATTGGGCTAGACATTAGTGCCAATCCTTAGTGTAGATGAGCAATAATAGTAGCATAAGGTAGCATGCTTGTCATATTTAAGGCAACCATCATCATAATTTTTTAATTATTCATTTAAAAAGCAGTCTAAGCCTTAGCTTCCATAATATAGTCAATACTACATGGATGTGTGGTATTTGCTAATTGTCTACGACGTGGAACTATTATCCCCCATTAGACTTTAATGCTTGCCCTATCAATTACATAAGTGGGGATCCCATTGAAGCGTCTAAGTAACAACTTAATTAATTCAGCAGAAAAAAGTAACAACTTAATTGAGGACTATAAAATAAAAATATAATTAAAACAGCTGGTACTGAACTTTTATGCATTACTTAATTTAAAAATTTACACAAAAATGAACGACAGTATAAGTAGATGAAAGAAAGTAATAATCAAACCTTAGGAATGGTTGAAATTCGTTTTGCAGAGCATAAACCAGGACCATTAAAATTGTAAAGACAAGTATAATCGGAATATTTGGAAAACCTCTTCTTATATAAGATACAAAAATACCCAAATACATGCATCATTGATATTAAAAGATTCTTTTGAAATTCTATGTGGAAAAGGGAGGTGAACCTGAAAATACGTGGGTGTGGAAAAGGGAGGTGAACCTAAAAGAAAGGCAGGTAAACCTGAAAATACGTGGATGTGAAAAAGGAAGGTGAACCTAAAAATACACGGGTATGAAAAAAAAAAAAAAAAAAAAAAAAAAAAACACATTGGAATTACAAATTAGACTCCAATCATTGATACATGGCACAACAATACATTAGAATTTTAATTTAGAATTCTAATTAAAATTTCTCTCTACTTCACCTATTATATAATATGGAATGAATGCTAACAAATGTATTTGTTAATAATCTATTTTAGGAAAGTTTTTAGAATTTTGGGAAATGAAAAAGTCAAAAATTAATTGCTTTAATTAAAAACTTTCTTTAAAAATTTTCTCTACTTCACCTATATATATATATATATATATATATATATATATATATATATATATATATATATATATGAATAAGTTTTATTTACACGTTTCTCATTCACGAGAAATCCTATTCAGAAAACGTGGGAAAGGTAGTTACGTGTGGGAGTCTTTTAAGCTGTAGAGTACCAAAAAATAGAACAGCCAATCAGAAAATATTGGAGAGAATCTTGGTCCACAAATGAAACGAAAATTACGACTAGTGCACAATTAGAAAATAACACCATATATACAAAAGAAAAGAGATGCCAGTACCTCTTGTTTGACTCCGCTCACTCTCCTCTACCATTCCTTCTTTCCATTCATCACTCGCTCCATGGCCAACACCACAACACAGAGCTCATTAGCCCATCCAACACCCGTGTGGGCTGGATCGGAACCGGCGTCATGGGCCGATCCATGGGCTCCTACCTCATCAGAGCCGGCTACAGCCTCTCCAAAGCCCAGCCCCTCCTCGACATGGGGGCCCACTTAGCCCAATCCTCTCACCAGCTCGCTTCCCAATCCACGTGCGAAATAGAAAATAAATTATATGTTAGCGAGTTACGTGATTCCCTCTGTCTTCCTTTTTTATTTTTATTTTTTTCTTCCTTGAATGAATGGATAAAAGATATACAACCTGAACCATGAAGGAAGTCATGAATTTCTGTTTGATTGGGACTTGTGAAGTTGTGATCGCTTGCCTTTTTTCTTTTCTTTTCTATTAATGGTGGTCTTGGTTAATCTAGGTTATTATTTAAAGGTCTTCTTAACGTGTGATTAAAAGTACAGGTTAACAGCATTAAACAAAAGAAAAGAGGGCAGGTTTTAAAATAACATAAGTATGAGTTATACATATATACATACATACATACAAATATATATATATAGAGAGAGAGAGAGAGAGCACCTGATTTGAAGTTTGGGAAGCCGAAGTATAAATAATAAAAAAAAGAAACTAAAATACAAAACTGACCCTCTAAATTTCAACTTTTGTCATTTCAATCCTTTAAGTTTTAGTTTTGTCATTTTAGTCCTCTAAGTTTCAAATTTTATCAATTCAGTCCTTCGTTACCCTTTAGTTACGTGTTGCCATTTAATTCAACCAAAACGACGTCGTTTTGTTTTTTTTTTTTTTAATTTCTTAATTTTACTAAAATGCATTAATTACAAAAAAAAAAAAAAAAAAAAAAAAGAATCTAATGGGAACGACGTCGTCCCTGCCTCTTAAAACCAAAAACATCACCAAGACGACAAAGGAGTTGAAGATGAATCCATGGCGTCCTCCGCCTCCGCCGTTGCCTACGCCATTCGCAGAGCTTCCACATCCCCCGTAGACTTCATCCAAAGATCATAAAGGACAACGCCAGTAGAACCCGCTGCATCGTCCTCCCTAGCCCCGATTTTCAACGCCGACGATGACAATCAAGACAACAAGGAGCTGAAGATGAATCCATGGCGTCCTCTGCCTTTGTCGTCGCCTCCACCATTCACAGAGCTTCCACGTCCCCCATAGACTTTGTCTAAAGATTGAAAAGGACAATGCCAGAAGAACTCGTCGCACTGTCCTCCCCAGCCCTGATTTTCAACGCCTTTGTATCGAGCAACTTAATCCGAATTGTCCATCCCCACGCTCTTCTCTCTCGGTCTAGATCTCCCAGCCTCTCTCTCTCCCCCTTTTTCTCTCCCCTAAAATTTCTTAGCTAGTCAAATTGTTAAGGATAGCCAGATAGGGTATCGGTGATGTTTTTGATTTTCAGAGGCAAGGAAACGTCGTCATTCCTCTTAGATTTTTTTTTTTTGGTAATTAAAGTATTTTAGTAAAATTAAGAAATTAATTAAAAAAAAAAAAACCAAAACGACGTCTTTTTGGTTTAATTAACAGTAGCACTTAACTGAAGGCTAACGAATGATTGAATTGAAAAAATTTGAAACTTAAAGGACTGAAATGACAAAACTGAAATTTAGAGGATTGAAATGACAAAAGCTGAAATTTTGAGGGTCAGTTTTGTATTTTAACCTAAAAAAAATCAGGAAATTTTAAAGAAGTATCTATTTAATATTAACGAACTGTCAACAAAGACAAGTGCACAAAATTATTGTCTCATACTGCATTATAATGTAATTATCTACTAACAAAAACAAAAACACAAAACACCATTGTTTCTTACTACATTAGAACAATTGCATCAATTTATGCAAAAGTTTCTGTCTATTTTAGCATAATAACTTATTTTTTTAATTTTATATACTCACTTTTCAAAATACCTCACATTAGATTATTTATTTTACACTACATTTCATCAAAATACTATTTTCCTATCAATTTTTTTATTATTATCTCAAATCATCTCTCTCTTCTCCAACCAAAAACCACTCTCTTAATCTAAATAATTTCTAAAACATATATTTGGATAGCTATAGTAATTGTGTAAATTTTCCCAATCAGCCCCAAAATATACCTACATTAGTCTATATATCATTGTTTAAAAATACATTTGTGCTATAGTAATTGTGTAAATTTGCAATAATTCATTTGTGCCATAGTAATTGTTTAAATTTACACATTTACTATAGTACAAATATATTTTTTCACAATTATATACAAACTGATGCAGGTGTACTTTTGGGGTTGATTGGACAAATTTGGGGCCTTATGCTATTTTACAATTGATGTAAATGCTTTGATAATAAAATCAATGTAAAATTGTAATGGAGGGAGCTCAAATTTTTTGAAGAGGAGGGCTCAAATATAAAATTGTAAATATATATATACAAATATATATATATATATATATATATATATATATTTTCCTTCTAAGGACAAGGGGGATGGGCTCCCTTGGGCCCCCACCTATAGGCCCATCCATGTATGCGCGCTTGCATGTGCGTGTGTTTGTGTGTATGTTTGTCAATAATTCATTAGTTCACATGCACAATTCTAAAACATATATTTATATAGTTACAGTAATTTTGTAAATTTTCTCAATTAGCCTCAAAATACACCGACATTAGTTTATGTATCATTGTACAAAAATACAATTGTGCTAATAGTAATTGTGTAAATTTGCAAAAATACATTTGTGCTATAGTAATTGTGTAAATTTACACATTTACTATAGCAAAAATATATTTTTGTATAATTATATATAAACTGATGTAGGTGTATTTTTGAAATTGATTGGAAAATTTTGGGGTCTTATGCTATTTTACAATTGATGCAAATGATATTACAATAAAATCAATGTAAAATTGTAATGGAGGGAGCCCAAATTTTTTTAAAAGAGGGCTCAAATATAAAATTGTAAATATATATATATATATATATATATATATATATATATATATTTTGTCTTCGTAAGAGTTAAGACTAGGGGGACGGGCTCCCTTCGGCCCCCGCCTATAGTTCCAGCCATGTATATGCTTTTGCACGTGTATGTATATATTTCAATAATTCATTAATTCACGTGCACAAATTTATTTCACGTGACCTATTTATGCATTGTTTGGCCATTTGTTTTTTTCAAAAACACCATTTAATGAAAATGTTTTTTGTCAACAAATAACCACACACGCTACAATCATGTGAATTGTTACTTTTGTTTTTCGTTTTCTCTGAGTTTCAATTTTACTCTAGCATTCAATATTATATCAAATAAAAATATTATTTTCTGAAAAAATAAAGTCAAACGGTTCATAAATATCAAGAAAACACACATAATTACAATCAATTTAAATGTGCAAATAAATAAATTATCCATAAGTATGATATTCTTTAAAAAATGGGTTCCAGTTAGCTCAACTGGTAAAATCTCTGATGGTTATATAAAAGATCTGGCGTTCAATCTCCGCCTACATAAAAAACTAATTGCTGTCTTTGTCTAATGATAAAGAACTATTATCAAGAGCAGACGTCATAAGTTGAAACTCTCTCAAAAAAAAAAAAAAAAGATATTCTTTAAAATAAAAAGTGCATTACACCTAATAAGTTAAATATTTATTATTCCTGAATTTGTGTTCATGTTATGTGATTTTGTGTAATATTACACATGGCATGCATGTTGTGTTTTCTCTATATAAATATTAGAAATTGTATAACGTGCTTCTTCTATGTGACTCATTGTAAATGCATTAAAATCACTAACATAAATTATACTATATGAAACTATATTACTATTTTTCAAAATTTTAAAATATATTTCCGAATAAAATTGTATTACTAAAGATTTGAAGATTTTAAAAAGAAATCGCATATTTATTTTCAATCATTATAATAATTTATTATAAATTTTGGGTTTTGATAATTAGAAAAATAAAAAAGTAGTTAACATAAAATTGTTAGGTGCTGACTTATTTATGGTTTACAAGCAGGAGCAGAATTTTTGTTTTGGGCGCCACATTTTAAAATTAATTATATTTAAGTTAGAACTTAGAAGAGAGAAATGATTAATTTAAGCTTATATATATATATATATATTCTTTTTTTTTTCATGAAAATTGCAAGAGGAGGAGGGAATTTTTAAAAGCTGTTCTCCCTCCGCCTGAATTGAAAATCCATCTCTACATGCTTAGTGTGTTAAATCCATCTGAATATTACAAGCTAAGATCATTTTCATGACAGAATAATAAAATAAAATATGTTTGAGTTCTATTTATTTATTTATACAAGATATAAATTCTACTCTAATCTAATCTAAATATATATGTGTGTGAAGCTCTTTTTTAGAGACTTGAACCTCAAATATTGCCCTCCCACACTCCACGAAAACTTTGTACCTGTGGAGTGACTATCACGTCAAGAATACGTGATAGTTGGGGTTCTAGCTTAGATTTATTATATCCCTCCTAAGTTAGGGCAAATTGTGCAAAAGTACTCGTGGTAATTAGAAGGGATCCTTCCTAATAAGTTTATTCGACCCTTCCTAAGTTTGTGCAAACTATACATGCAAAAGAACTGAGGCCAAGACTTTCCTGCTTTGAAATTGAGGCATACTTAAAAAAACCAGTTTTCTATGTATCTAAGTATTATTAAAATTTAATGGTGTAAATGAAGGATGTCCCACCATAAGTTAATTTTGTTCCCCTAGCCGATTTTGGCTAATTTTGTTTTCTTATTCAATAAAACGTACTGGTTTTCTTCTCAAAAAAATGAATTATTAAAATATAATGTTAATGCAGCTCTTAATCCCTCAAGCACCACCATTGCAATTGTGGCTAGAAGTTCTGATGGCATCGTTGTTAAAGCTGTGGGGCATTTCTCTGTGTGTTCCTTGATAGCTGATGCAACTGCTATACCATGGGCCCTTCAATTAGTCTTAGTCGAAAACCGATTGAAGAAAACAATTAAATAAATACAAATTTTGAAATATAACTTTCAAATACATTTGATCAACACGTTATCTAATATGTCCCCTTCTGTTAATAAATTCATCTGAACACAAGCGAAGATCATTTTCTTGACAGCACAACAAATTCCTAGTATTATAAATTTATAATATAAAAATTAGGGAGTCCGTTACATAACTTGCGGCAAGATATCACTTATAAAAATACTCAAAAGAACGAATTAAAATGATGATTGTGATAATAATAACAGTAATAATAATGATTGTGGGCTACTTTTTTGTACTCCTAGAAAAACTTATTGCGTACTCCCTGGGAAACGTTTAGTAATCCCACTTTTAGCAATCCCACGTCAAAGAGAACTCCCTCCACTTGCTGCCTTATAAGCCTGAAGCTAAAGGAGTAGTGTACCATCAATTAATAACTAATAACTGATGGTACACTACTCCTTCAACTTCAGGCTTATAAGGCAGCAAGTGGGGGGAGTTCTCTTCAATGTGGGATTGCTAAAAGTTTGCCTGAGAATACAAAAAAGTAGCCCACAATAAAAGGAAAGCTGAAGGAGTAATGTAAAAGGAAGGGAGTACAAAAAAGTAGCCCACAATAAAAGGAAAGTTGAAGGAGTAATGTACCATCAGTCATTAAGTAGGGGGAGTTCTCTTTAATGTGGGATTACTAAAAGTTTCCCACAATAAAAGGAAAGCTGAAGGAGTAATGTAAAAGGAAGGGAGTACAAAAAAGTAGCCCACAATAAAAGGAAAGTTGAAGGAGTAATGTACCATTAGTCATTAAGTAGAGGGAGTTCTCTTTGATGTGGGATTGCTAAAAGAGGAAAGTTGAAGGAGTAATGTACCATCAGTCATTAAGTAGAGGGAGTTCTCTTTGATGTGGGATTGCTAAAAGTTTCCCAGAGAGTACGCAATAAGTTCCCACAATAATGATAGTATTTTTTTTTTATGAAAATATATATTTTTTAGAATACTAAGTATTTTAACTCACACATACAAGGGGAGAGGGAAGAAGGTTTTAAAGAAACTAACAGTGGTGTATATCTAAAAAGGCCTAACTCTTGAATACACAGCACATACTTTAAACCTCTATAACTCACACTTATTTTCCAATGTGAGATTAACCCACTGTTTTCTTTTGAGAATACTAAGTATTTTAACACTCACACACAAAGGGAGATGGAAGAAAGTTTTAAAGAAACTAATAGTAGTTTATATCCAAAATAATGATAATACTTAGTACCAACAACATTGAGCTTTTTCAAACCTACCTGATGGATTTCCGTATAATAACATCATTTTCTTTATATCTCGACATGGATAGTTGAATTTAATATTATCAACGTTAATATATTTTATTTATTTGGTTGAGATTGTAAAGTCTATTTTAGCATGAGTAATGCAACTTCATAATAATTTCATAACAAATCTTAAGTAACAAGTTATTATTAGCAAGTAAAAAAGTGATGTAAGTGGTAAGACCAGATAAACCAATAACAACTTACTATTTATAATTTATTATGAAAATATTGTAAAAATATTATAAACCTAGCATTAATCAACATTGTGAGAAGTACCATGTGAAAATCTTAGAATTGCTATTCTCAATCATGGGCCAAAATGGGGTTTTACCCCTTTCTGCAAAACTTTCCAGCAAAACGCTCCCTGTCTAAAACTATTTAGAGATATGCCCCAGTTTTGAAACTTAATTTTTAGAAAACTTAGTTTCAATGAAAAACTTAATTTGTCGAAAATCGAGTTTCTTGATTCTGCAAAACTTTCCAAAAAAACACCCCCTGTCTGAAACTGTTTAGGGATATGCCCCAGTTTTGAAACTCGATTTTTAGAAAATCGAGTTTCAATGAAAAACTCGATTTGCCGAAAATCGAGTTTCTTGAAAATTTCTGCATGGAACTCGAGTTCCAAGCAGAATTGTTTTTTTAAGAGTTTGATTGCCTATAATTCGATTTTCGGCAAATCGAGTTTTTCATTGAAACTCGATTTTTAGAAAATCGAGTTTAAAACAGGTGTCTATCTCTAAATAATTTCAGATATGGGGCATTTTGCTGGAAAGTTTTAGCAAAAGAGGTATATCCCCATTTTGGCCTTCGATCATGATCTGTTTGCACTTTGGCTACCAAGACATTCCAGGATGACTTGTCTCTTACCCAACAAGAAAAGGTTTATAATCTCTATCCTACTTTCTTAGTTTTGTTTTTGGTTTTGCATTTTGTTATAAGAATATTTTCCTTTTAATTTCATAGTCAGTAATATTCAACCTTTCTTTTCTTTTCTTTTTTTTTTTTTTTGAAAAGAAGTAAGTAATATTCAATTTGAGCAGCCAGAATGTGACTTCAATTAGTTTGCCTCTTTTTTCTGAGTTTTTATTCTTATTTCTTTGATATTTGTGGTAAAAAACTTTTTGATTTCTCAGATAGTGTAATGGATTTTCAACACATATTAGAGTTTTATGATTTATCGGTCAAAATGGGTATTTGCCACTTTCGCCCAAAAGATGTAGCAAAGTGTCCTTATTATAAAACTATCTAGCAAAATGGTCTGTTTAAAAACTCGATTTTTAGAAAATTGAGTTGATGAAAATTGAGTTATTTGGAAATTTTCACATGGAACTCAAGTTCAATAATTTTTTTTTTTAAAGTTCGATTGCTTAGAACTCGATTTTTTAAAAATCGAGTTTTAAAATAGGAATACTTTGTTAAATAATTTCAAAATATGAATATTTTGTTACATATATTGGGTGAAATGGACAAAAGCTCATTTTTCCCTTGATTTTTCTACTTTGAATATTGGGGTTCTAGTTTGGGCAAACTATGCAAAAGTACTGGTGGTTATTCCGAGGGAGGCCAAGACTTTTTGTGCAGATAGGTTTTGATTTGAAATTGAGGACCTAGCTATGGGCCATAAATGAAGAAGAAGGAAGGCTCGCGTGGGTGATGGGTTTTGTACTTCTACTGAAATTGTTACTTTTTATGTTTAAATTTTTCACTCAAATTGATACTTCCTTGGTATGTTGTAATTGTTTTGGAACGTGATATAATTTTTTTATTCCAAAAATAGTTTCAATATGTTGTTAATTTCTAGGTGAAATGCGACAAATGTCCGTTATCTTTTGTATTATGATCTTTTGTGTGTGGGATAATTCAAAAAGAAAAAAATGTATCAAAAAAAGAAAAAAAGGAAAAAAATAAATCCAAAATCTGCATCCAATGTGATCATACTTCATTTCAACTTAAAAGGACTCCACGGCGATGCAAAGATATTATATGGTGTATGATTTACGAGTCTCTTATTATGACATCATATATTATCAAAAAATATGTATATCTTATGACACCCTTTTAGCAATTAATAAAAAAGGAAGTCTTTAATTATGAGATCTTGGTGGATTTTTTTTTTTTTTTTTTTTTATGAGATCTTGGTGGATTGAGTGCCAGTCTGCCACCACTGATAATTAATTAATTATTATATCATACTTCGACTCAAGGGTGATAAGTATAAAACGGTCGTCCTCCCAAGCAATTGATTATTGTATTCCATGCACGTGGTTTGATTTCTTAGGAACTCACCAGCCCATTTGACTTTCGACAGGCCAAACTTCAACCTAGAAATGGACATTGACACTTTGATGGAAGATAACAGTATGTTTAGAAATTGAAAGAAAGAAGAAATATTATTTTTCTTTCTTTTTATGGGCAAAGGGAAATAAAAATGTTACCCTAAATTATAAAGTACAACTTCTATTTTTTTTTTTTAATTTAATACTTTTTATTCTTTCGATTAAGTAATAACTTTTAAGTTTATTCAACTTAAACTTTCTGTTAATTTCCGTCAAAAAAGCTTCATTAGTGACTCTACAAAAAAAATGAAATTTTATACTGACAAACTTATGTTTTAGACAAAAATCTCATGAATCTAGCACATGAGATACATTTTCATGCTCTAGAGGGTTCTTATTTCTTAATTGAGCTTTTTTTAAAGGAGAATAACAGAGGCCGAAATTAAATAAACTTGAAATTTAAAGAAAAATGAAATTTAAGGACTAAATTGAATTTTGATTAAAGTTAAAGAGTTCAATTTGTAATTTAGCCAAAATGTTGTTGTTGTTATTATGATTATTATTATTATTATGTTTTTTTTTTTAATAAGGGATTATTATTATGTTCAGATGGATTTGAAACAACGATGACTTAAAAGTCTTAGGTAAAAATCTAAATTTTGAGTCATGATATTGATAGGTTAAATTTTAGTCTTCACTTTTTCCTCTCTTTTTTGGGTGATTTCCGTTCAAATTGGGTGGATTGCAAAAAGTGAATCTTGGAGGATTTGCTTTCTACGTTTTTCTTTTCATTCCTATCCACCTAAAATGGAGAAAATCAATTGTCTTTCTTTCATCTTTCTTCTATTCTCTCTCCTCTTTCCACCATCTTTTGAAACTAGTATTGATATTCTAAAATTGATAATAATAATTAATTTTAATGAAATTAAGTTTCCCATCCTGGTTTTATAACCCATTAATATCTATAAATTAATGGTAATACTATTCCACTAGGAAAAAATGGGGAGAGAGAAAGAGCGTAAGCATGTTCGGCCTAATTTATAAGTTGGTTTATTTGATTATTTGACTTATTTATAGATTTTTAAAATTTATTTTATTTTTATAAATCATTTTTTTTTTTTGAAAAGTAAAATAAACTAGCGAACCTAATAAGTTCATTCAAACACAAAATCATATTTAGAAAATTCAGTATTCATTTGCACTCCAAAGTGGGATTTGCACGTATATATAATATGGAATTTGCTTGAGTTATTTTAAAAAACGAGTTGAAGAAATAATTATGAGTACGTCCTGTAATTATGTGAGGTAAGAATCTGACTTAAATTTCGTAAGGACTGAAATGCTAAGCACAAAGGAAGCAATTTTTTTTTGTTCAAAATGAAAATTAATGAATATATTCTTTCTTATCTGAAAAAAAGATAGACCATGCCAAATGATTCACTTTTGATTTTTGAGTAACAAAACTTTTCCACGCTCCAAATGACTTCTAACTTTTGAGCAACATTTCACGTGGAACATGACAACGTTAATCCATAAAAAAAACATAGTTTCAAAGCTAGAAGCAAACTTATAATATTAATTAGTTTTCCAATTCTAAAATCAAATTGAAATTAAAACAAGATATTTCTATTAAATAAAATTCTTTTAGAAGATGCGATAACATTAAAAATAAAATAAAAGAAATACTCGTTGTGTTGTTGTCGACAGTATTATATATCTTTAACTTGATCTTGAAGAGAATGAAAATCTGATGGGGAAATACAAGTCATCATCAACCCGTACCGTTACCCTACCATTGTTCAATTATTTTTGGAGCTAAGGACCTAGATATAATTGAAAGCTAGAATAATTTAAGATATACAATAAGTTAAACTAAAAAACAAAACAATTGAGAAGAAAAGATGGCTATATGTCATATCCTATCTGATAAATTGAAATTGAAAAGATGTTTACATCTCTTAATGTAATTCTAAATTCATAATTCACCAAGGGGTGTGGTCTAGTGTTGTCGGGTGAGGCACAGAATGCGCCAAGGGTGAGGTTCTATGTTCAAGTCTGAATATAAACTTGTGTGGGGTTGCCTCCCTTAACAGCTCAGATCATTAGTATCTCCTGTAGAGCTGGGAACCTATGATTCACACGACAAGATCCTACGTGACACATTGAACCATTAAAACAATAATAAAAAATTTTATTTTAACATTAAAATATGTCACGTTAACATCTAAATTAGAAAAACTAATTTATTAATTTTAAATAAATAAAAAAAACTAAAATCCAAAAATCATATGAATTAAAATCTAAGTATGTCTTCAACATGAACACAAATCCAGATCTAAGCCATGCGTATCTTAGATTCATTTGATATTCCCTCCTCTCTCTCTCTCGAACCGACAAAGAAACAGAATATCACTAACAATAGTATAAAGCTTTAAAAAAAATCTCTCACTGCCTATCAGAATGTTGATGTTGAAACAGGGGAGAAGCAAGAGCATAACAATAGGTGATGAATTACATAAACGACAGTAGCTATAGCTTTGTAATACTGATACGGCTTGTAGCTTTAGAATGACTATCATAACTGTAAGTGATCACACGTGGGATAGTTGGTTATTATTCCACACTCACGTGCAAGAATTAGTTAAGTGTTTGTTTAGTTAGTTAGACAGTGATTGGTGCTGTATATAAACAAAATGTAATCTTGATTTGTTAATTAATATACAAAATACACAGATTTTCTCTCTCTGTTTTGATATGGTATCAGAGCAAATTCCCAAATTCTAGGGTTTTGTTCTCTTTCAATCTTCGAATTTCTCATTCAATTTTCTCGAGGAAAATACTCTGTTTCTTGAGAAAATTTTCTTTCTCTGTCAACAATGGCTTCCGCTGCTACAACCAATTCTGCTAATGGTTCTGCACCAGAAAATTCACCTTCATCCTCGCAAGAGTCACCAATGGATGATCCTCTGTTCTTGCATCATGCTGAGAGTCCAAGTTTAGTACTTGTTACACAGCCTTTGATCGGTGGAGAAAACTACTCGGCTTGGGCTAGAGCTGTGAGAAAGGCTTTGCTCACCAAGAACAAGTTGGGATTTATCGATGGAACCCTAACTCTTTCATCACCATTGGTTTCTTCTTCATCTGTGCAAGCGTGGATTAGATGTGATAACATGGTGGGAACTTGGTTAACAAATTCAGTTTCTTCGAAGCTTCAAGCAAGCATTATCTATGAAGACACTGCTCTTGAAATCTGGAATGACTTGAAGAATCGGTTTGCTCAGACCAATGGACCAAGGGTATTCAATCTTCAAAAGGAAATTGCAGAATTACACCAAGGTGAGATGAACATTACAGATTTTTTTACTCAATTGAAAGTCTTTTGGGATCAATTGCAAAACCTTAGTCCTTTCCCTTCTTGTACCTGTGGGAAATGTGTGTGTGATATCAACAAAAGGCTCACTGATTTACAAATCAAAGAATCTGTAATGAAGTTCTTGATGGGGGTGAACGATTCTTTCTCTCAAGTTAGGACTCAAGTGTTACTCATGGATCCTATTCCATCTCTTAGCAAAGTTTATTCTTTGCTAATTCAAGAAGAAGCCCAAAGATCAACTCCAAATCCATCTGTAGTTAAAATTGACTCCAATGCTTTAGCTGCTAAAGTGTCATCTGATCAAACATCTCATGGTCTTAATTTTGTTAATTCTGGAGGGAAGAACAAGGATAGACCCGTATGTACTCATTGTGGCAAGACTGGCCATACTATAGATAAATGCTATAAGTTACATGGATTTCCTCCAGGGTTCAAATTCAAGAATAAGTCCATTATGGCACACCAAGTCTCTTCCAGTTCAAGATCAGATATTGCCTCTCCAATGCATCAGTCCTCTGCATTCACTCCTGAGCAATGTCAACAGCTTTTGGCCTTATTTGGTGCAACCAATCCTTCCCTGGCAGCAACCTCTCATGTTACAGATGGTTCAGTGTGCAATACATCTTCTCCTTGCACTTCTGCAAACCTGGCAATGGCAGGTATGGATTTTTCTCATAGTGTCTTTGCTGCACAGATAGTGAATAGGAAAGCCTATAGTGGTAATACTTGGGTGTTGGACACTGGTGCCACTGATCACTTTGTGTGTTCTGTTGATTTGTTAACCTCAATCACAGCTGTTAAAAGGTCTTTGGTTCAATTGCCTAATGGGGAAACAGCTCAAGTCACTCACCTTGGGACTGTTGTTCTTTCTTCTTCCCTTATCCTTAACAATGTCCTTTGTGTCCCATCTTTTTCCTTCAATCTTTTGTCTATCAGTTCTTTAACAAAATCTCAACCTTTTTGTTGTGTTTTTCTATCCACTTACTGTTTTATCCAGGACCTCACTTCCTGGAAAACGATTGGGGGAGGCAAGGCAATTGATGGTCTATTCTTGTTGCAGACAGACAGCCTTCAACACCCTTGTAATTCCAAGCTTGCTGATTTCTTAACTACTCACAACATCAATAATGTTGGTCACTTCACTGCAGCCAATTCAACTAGTGTACCTTCCTCATCTTCTTCCATTTGGCATGATAGATTAGGCCATCCATCTGATGTTAAACTCAACAAATTGTCTCATATGATTCCATCTTTGAAATCTTCATGTAATAAACATTGTCAAATTTGTCCTTTGGCAAAGCTTAAGAGATTGCCATTTCCTTTTCATAATAAAATCAGTTCTTGTGCCTTTGATTTGATTCATATGGATGTATGGGGACCTTACTCTACTCCTACTTTAGATGGCTTCAAATATTTTTTAACTATTGTGGATGATGCTACTAGAGCAACATGGACATTTTTAATGAAGTCTAAATCTGAAGTTAGGCAACTGTTTTCTTCCTTTTATACTATGATCCATACACAATTTGGCCTGAAAATCAAAGCTGTTAGAACTGATAATGCTAAGGAATTTGACATGTCTGATTTTTTCAATTCTCATGGCATAATTCATCAACTTAGCTGTGTTTATACTCCACAACAAAATTCTGTTGTGGAGAGGAAACATCAGCACCTACTTTGCATTGCTAGAGCCTTGCAAATTCAATCTCACCTTCCTCTTAAATTTTGGGGTGATTGTGTTTTACATGCTGCCTATCTCATTAATAGGCTTCCTTCTCCTTTGTTACATGATCAAACACCCTATGAACTTCTTTTTCACAAGGTACCAGATTATTCCCTCCTTAAAGTGTTTGGTTGCTTGTGTTTTGCTTCCACAATTCCTCATACCCGAAACAAATTTTCCCCAAGAGCTAGGAAATGTGTTTTTCTTGGTTTTCCTTTTAATGTTAAAGGCTATAAGGTCTTTGATTTAGATTCTCATACAGTCTTTGTGTCTAGAGATGTCATTTTCCATGAAGATGTCTTTCCTTTTACCTCAAATTCTTCTACCTCTACACATTTTCATTCCTCATCTGTTTCTTTACCTTTACCTTCTGTCCCTGCTATTCCTCCTATTTTTGATCCTGTCCTTCCATCTAATTCCATTTCTGCTATGCCTCATGATTCTTTCATCCATGTTCATCATTCTTTTGACAATGACTTGCTTGATGAGGTTCCTGCAGAACCTCCTGATCCTATAGCTGATCCAATTCCCATTAGAAAATCCTCTAGGACTGTCAAACAGCCTTCTTACTTACAGGCTTACCACTGCAACCAGGTCTCTTCTGTCTTTGCTGCCTCTCCATCCCAATCAGGTACTTCTCATCCTCTTTCTTCACATATTTCTTATCAACACCTTTCTCCCTCATACAAATCTTTTTGTTGTTCCATCTCTTCCCTTGTTGAACCTACCTATTATTACCAAGCTACATCTGATCCCAAATGGCAACAAGCCATGGCTGTTGAAATAGCTGCCCTTGAGGCAAATCATACATGGACCTTGACACCTTTACCCATTGGTAAGAAACCTATAGGATGTAAATGGGTGTACAAGATTAAGTATAAGGCTGATGGTTCTGTTGAGAGGTATAAGGCTAGGCTGGTAGCTAAAGGTTTTACACAAAAAGAGGGTGTGGACTACTTTGAGACCTTTTCCCCTGTAGCTAAAATGGTTTCTGTTAAAGTGCTCCTTGCTGTGGCTGCAATCCAAGGCTGGTTCCTTAGTCAGTTAGATGTGAATAACGCATTTCTACATGGAGAATTGGATGAGGAGGTATATATGGCTGTTCCACAGGGATTTCACAGCTAGGGGGAGGTGGTTTGTAAGCTGAATAAATCTCTCTATGGACTTAAACAGGCCTCTAGGCAGTGGTTTGCCAAATTTTCTAGAACCTTGATTCAGCTTGGCTTCATTCAGTCCAAGGCTGACTATTCTTTATTTACTAGAAGGAAAGGTGATGTTTTTATGGTCCTTTTGATATATGTAGATGATGTCTTGATTGCTTGTAATGATAAAGCTGAAATAGACAAGTTCAAACTCCTGCTAGATGACAAGTTTAAACTCAAAGATCTAGGTGACTTGAAATACTTTCTTGGGCTAGAGGTTGCTAGATCTAACAAGGGTAT
Source organism: Castanopsis chinensis (assembly GCA_032878915.1). Taxonomy (NCBI): domain Eukaryota; kingdom Viridiplantae; phylum Streptophyta; class Magnoliopsida; order Fagales; family Fagaceae; genus Castanopsis; species Castanopsis chinensis. The sequence continues at coordinate 22,433,843 of JAVQMG010000132.1, forward strand.
TGCACTTTGTCAAAGAAAGTATACTCTTGAAGTACTTAGTGATGCTGGCATGTTGGGATGTAAATCAGCCAAGACCCCTATGGAACAAAGTCTCAAGTTGAGTAAATTGGAAGGAGAAGAACTCAAAGATCCTAGCAGCTATAGAAGATTGATAGGTAGACTATTATACTTAACAATTACAAGACCAGACATCACTTTTGCTGTCCACAAACTCAGCCAATATATGTCTAAGCCCAGAAAACCACACCTGGATGCAGCTCACAGAATCTTGCAATATTTGAAAAATGAACCGGGAAAGGGACTCATGTTTTCTTCCAGATCAGACCTACATTTAAAAGGGTTTGTAGATGCTGATTGGGCCTCTTGTTCTGATACAAGGAAATCTGTTACAGGCTATAGCATCTTCCTTGGAGACTCCTTAGTGTCTTGGAAGTCTAAGAAGCAGTCCACGGTCTCTAGGTCTTCAGCAGAGGCAGAGTATAGGGCTATGGCAGTTGCTACATGTGAAATTGTGTGGCTCTTATACTTTCTCAAGGACATTGGGGTTCAACATGACAAGGAGGCATTGCTGTTTTGTGATAGTCAGGCTGCATTACACATTGGTTCTAATCCTGTTTTTCATGAAAGAACAAAACACATTGAAATAGACTGCCATGTAGTCAGGAACAAGGTTTTGGAGAGAGTTATCAAATTAAACCATGTGAGAACTCATTGCCAATTAGCAGACATGCTCACCAAGGCATTGGGATACAATCAGTTCACTACACTTACTGGTAAGATGGGGATGATAGACATACACACACCTGCTGCTCTTGAGGGGGAGTATCAGAATGTTGATGTTGAAACAGGGGAGAAGCAAGAGCATAACAATAGGTGATGAATTACATAAACGACAGTAGCTATAGCTTTGTAATACTGATACGGCTTGTAGCTTTAGAATGACTATCATAACTGTAAGTGATCACACGTGGGATAGTTGGTTATTATTCCACACTCACGTGCAAGAATTAGTTAAGTGTTTGTTTAGTTAGTTAGACAGTGATTGGTGCTGTATATAAACAAAATGTAATCTTGATTTGTTAATTAATATACAAAAATACACAGATTTTCTCTCTCTGTTTTGATACTGCCATAGAGCTCCAACAATTTCGTTTTTTCCTTTCCACACTGCGAAACAGAGAAAAAAAAATGGACAAGTTGAATCTAGCGCAACTGGGTGAGCGTTTGAAGAACCAAGGAGCTCAAATGGTCACCGGAAAAGTGAAGGAAATTCTTCAAACCCCAATGCCGAAGTCGAAACTGGTGGACGAGGCCACTTCTGAGACGCTAGAGGAAATGGGTCCCAACTGGGGACTCAACGCGGAAGAGATTAGCGGGATTGAGACCGTGAGGGCCATCAAGAAGAAGATCTCTTCTGGGACTGGGAGTTACAACAATGCCGTGGTGGTGAGCCAGAGGCTGAGTTTGGTTTTGTTGGAGACTTGTGCTATGAACTGTTAGAAGGTTTTCTCTGAGGTGGCTTCTGAGAAAGTGTTGGACCAGAGGGTGAAGATGCTAGAGAATCCGCAGACCCATCTTGGGAATAAGAAAAGGGGTTTGGATTTGATTCGGGCTTGGGGGATTTCGAATTTTCTCGGTTTTAAATTTTGTTTTCATGTTTAATTTCTTGTTCACGTTAAATTTGATTTGAATTTATACTTTAATATTTTGTTCTTATTTTTTAGGTTTGTGATTTTTAGATTTTAATTTTGTGTTTTTTGGTCTGTTTTTGTTGTTGTTGTTTAAGACAAACTTAGAGAGCCTTTTGGCTAAATATTGCAAAAAAATAGAGTTTGTTACTGTTCAAAGTTATTTAGAGAATTGAGAAGAGTGAGTGAATTTTGGCAACAGTGTTGCCGAAATTCTAAGAAAAGTAGGAGAGAGAAAGAGAAAAATGAGATGAGAGAAATTTTGTAATTTCGGTAATAGTGTTACCGAAATTACTTCTGCCCAGCCGTTGCCCGGTTAGTGAGAGTGCGCGAGTGTGCACAAGTGTCCAAAATAAATTTAAAAAAAAAAAGGATTTTTGGCAATCCCTACTGCCGATAATGGAGCGAAGAATTTAAAAAAAAAAAAAAAAAAGATGCTACGTCCACAACATTTTTACAAAAAATCACAGGTGGTTAGTTATTATTGGTTCAAATTTGAACCTAACACTAAGATTACTTTTTTGCCCCAATAATAACAACTAGTAACAATCTGCCACTTAGGATTTGTCATGAAAACGTTGTGGACATATCATTTCTAAAATTTAAAAAAAAAAAAAAAAAGGATTTTTGGCAATCCCATTGCCGAAAATGGACAAAAGATTTTTTTTTTTTTTTTTTAAGATTTTTGGCAATCTCATTGCCGAAAATGGAGGAAAGAATTATATATATAAAAAAAATAAGAGATTTTTGGCAATCCCATTGCCGAAAATGGAGGGAAGAATTAAAAAAAAAAAAAAAATCTTCCCTCCATTTTCGGCAAGGGAATTGCCAAAAATCCCTTTTTTTTATATATAATTCTTTCCTCCATTTTCGGCAATGCGATTGCCAAAAATCTTTAAAAAAAAAAAAAAATTTTCTTCCGTCCATTTTCGGCAATGGGATTGCCAAAAATCCTTTTTGTATTTTTTTTTTTATTTTACAAATGATATGTCCACAACATTTTCACAACATTTTTACAACAAATCCTAAGTGGCAGGTTGTTACTGGTTGTTATTATTGGGGCAAAAAAGTAATCTTAGTGTTGGGTTCAAATTTGAACCAATAATAACTAACCACCTGTGATTTGTTGTAAAAATGTTGTGAACGTAGCATCTTTTTTTTTTCTTCCCTCCATTTTCGGCAATGGGATTACCAAAAATCCTTTTTTTTTTTTTTACTTCGGACACTCGCACACACTCGCGCACTCTCACTGACCGGACAAGGGCTGGGCAGAAGCAATTTCGATAACACTGTTACCGAAATTCCAAAATTTCTCTCACCTCCTTTTTCTCTTTCTCTCTCCTACTTTTCTTAGAATTTTGGCAACATTATTGCCGAAATTCACTCTCTCTCCTCAATTTCCTAAATAACTTTGAACAATGCCTATAACAATAAAAAAAAACTTTATTTTTTGCAATATTTAGCCAAAAGACTCCAAACTTAGATCTCAAGTGGTTTTTGGTTTTTATTTCTATTTTTTTATTTAGATAAAATTAATAAATTAATTTTTTTAATTTAGATGTTGATGTGGCATTTTTTAATTTCAAAATAAAATTTTTTATTATTATTATTTTAATAGTTCTGTTTGTCACGTAAGACTTTGCCGTTAGGGCACTGACGAAAATAACTAAAATGGATGACGTTTTTTTAAATAGGGAGTAAAAACGGTGAAAATAAAAAGATAGAGACCAAAATAAAAATTGCGTGAAAATATAAGGACAAAAATGTAATTTTCGTCTATTACATTCACATTAATCGACCATTTTTTCCACCGTTAACAACAGGTCACATCAAATATAATTGTGAACATAAATATAGAATTAGTTGTACTCTTAAAATTTTTGAAGTCATAGTTAAGCATCTAAATGGTCCCATGCTGATTCTGATTCTCAAAAAAAATAAATGGTCCCATGTCACCTTCACCACTAAAGTTAATCATGTTTCGGTGTTTCCTGTTAGCCTCATGTCTATATATAAACGGTACCTAGCAAAGGCATTCACTAAAAACTACAAGACTGAAAAGCAAACTAAAAAGGTTTCTATCACCCACTCCCAAAGCTCCCAAAAAAAAAATGTGGTTGAAACTAAAATTTTTGAGTTGGCTAGTCTTAATTGTCGGTGCCATTCATTGCCAAGCTTATGTTCATCATACTTTTGTGGTAAGTAACTAATACGATAAAATTTAAATTTTCATTTCATGAAATGCAATTGTTTGATTTTCTACATCAAATATAGACATACATGTACGTACGTACACATACTGCATGCGTGTACATAGTTGTATACCTGTTTAAAGTATTTGCAGCAGTGTAGGTAAATAGCTATATAGCTATTTTAGCTACACCAAAATACAAAAAAGATGGTTGCAGCAGTGGAGCTAAAACTAAAAATTTTAGCTTCTCTCCTTTTCTCCATTTTTGCCCGTTGCTCCTTTCTACTTGGTCCTCACCCTCTTTGTTTTTCCCTGTTGCTACCGACCAAGCCCCTGCCTAGAGCCAACCACTCTATCTCTCATTTTCTCTCTCTAGATCTCCACCTCAAAGGCCGAACCTCCAAGCTTCACCCTCTCTCTGCTATCTCGCATTTTCTTTCTTTGTTGATGGAATTTTTGAGGGTATTTTGTTTAGAGTGTTTTCCGATGTGGCTCTTGCGGGGGCGGTGGTGTAGATAGAGTGAAAGAGAAAGAAAGACAAAGCTAAAGTAGAAAAACAAAAATGCAAGTGAAGATAGAGTGAAGAAAAGAAAGTATATGCGTGTGGAGGAGAAAAACAAAGAGGAAAAAAGAAAAAAGGAATAAAAAAAAAAGGAAAAGAAAAGAAAAGAAATGTGTATTTAGATGAAACCAAATAAGATAATGGGAAAAATAAAATAAAGGATAATAAGAAATTAAATTTAAGAAATGTTACCACAATATTTTTGCAATAAATTTAAGTGGTAGGTTATTACTATATAATATTGGTGAGAAAAAAAATAATTTTTTTTTATGGTGGTGGTGGTGGTGGTAGTGATAGTGGTAGTAGCAGTGGCTGTGATTGTTGTTTATTATAGAGAATATATTATTCTATCATGTGGCAGCAGCGGTAGTGGAAGAGTTGGCGGCGGCGGCAATGGTAGTGGCAACGGTAGTGGTTGCAGATGGTTGTGACTGTTGTTTATTGTAGTGAATATATTATTTTATTGTGGTGTTTATATTATTTTATTACGTTAAAAGCTAAAATAAATTTACTGTTGCAGCATGTAAGTAGGTAAAATAAATAAAGTAATTATTTGTGGTGCTAAATAGTTAAATTTTTAGCTCCATTGTTGTGGATGCATAAGTACACATGCTTTGTTATGAGTTATAGCATCTATGTGTGTAAACTTTGGACTGTAGGTAAAAGAAACTCCATACACGAGACTGTGCAGCACAAAGAAAATCTTGACAATAAATGGCCAGCTTCCAGGACCAGCACTGCATGTTCACCAAGGAGATACAATCTTTGTTGATGTCCATAACCAAGGCAATTTTAACATAACTATCCATTGGTATCATTTTGATCCGTGCACATTTGTTTTGACAGAAGAAATCGAAATATGTAAGGAACTGCCAATTAACTATGCATTGTATATAACAATATTAACTTACAATTTTATAGGCATGGAGTAAAACAACCGAGAAATCCGTGGGCAGATGGCCCTGAATATATTACACAATGCCCCATACAACCGGGTGGAAAGTTTAGCCAAAAGATTATATTTTCCACAGAAGAAGGGACCCTATGGTGGCATGCTCATAGTGAGTGGTGGCGAGCAACGGTTCATGGTGCTATAATCATTCATCCCAAGAAGGGAACCAAATATCCTTTCCCTCTTCCTCATGCAGAGGTTCCAATCATATTCGGTATTATAAAATTAGCCTTCTCAATAATTGGGACTTTATTTCTTTTGGTCTTTCAAATTTGAAGAGTCAAGCTATATGTGCAACTTAAAAGTAAAGAAAATGTTACACAATTTGACCAGAAAAATATTTTTGAAATGACTGGAAATCTCTTATTATGCAGGTGAGTGGTGGAAGCAAGATATATTGGCAATTTATGATGAAACTATTTTTACTGGAGGAGCCCCTAATGTTTCTGATGCTTTCACTATCAATGGACAACCTGGTGTTCTTTATCCGTGCTCAAAACCAGGTCAAAGATTCCTAAAGTTTTATATGTATAGAATGTTTATAATCATTTATTTTCGACCAAATGCTTCTAAGATTGACATTACTAATTAGAATGAAAAGGGAGGAAGATTGAAGAGTACCGGTAAGAAGATAAACACACTGCTAATCCCATAGAAAACAGTGTCCCAACTTCCAAGGAAAAAAAAATAAAGTAGGAAACAATGTCTTTGACAGTATATATCCTAGTCCAAGTGGGTTTGAACGTTAAAATGTACACGATGATCAGTTTTTATTAAAGCATGGTCTTATACCAACAAGCTAGACCTGGAACATATAATAGGGTTTGATTTATTAGTTTTTCGAACAGGCTTAAGCTTGCTCTTGATTAACTTTATATCCTTTTATACATGAATTAATTATTAAACATAACAACTGGTGTAAGGACACAAAGTAAGCCTAAGGCCCAAGCGAGTGACCGAGCAGGCCCAAGTGGCCTACACAATAGAATTTGTAGAGAGTGAACTTGAAGTCTGGGCTTTCTGGGGCGGAAGCGAGAAATGGCGCTTGGGCTAGGTTCACTATCGGGGTGCAGCGGACTGGCGGAATGATTTTTCCTTTCTTCGGACACGGGCCGAGGGGCTTCTATCCTTCCCTTCCGCTATCAAGAAGAGTGGAAGATCTTCTCTGTAGGGAAATCCGGATCCCCTTCTAGTGGTTCCCTCCCCTCTATTTATACTCCCCCTCCCTAGTTACCATCCGTCCTGTCCCTGAAAATGCTCCCCAATGGCTCTAAAGCTGACCGCCGTCCCCTCAGAAGTCACCTCCCCATTAATGCGGCCAAGCGGATAGGTGAGAGGCCTTTAATGCGGAGGCAGCAACTTTGTGCAGAACATGTCCCACTTGTCCTCCTCTTCAGCGTCCCGTTGAAGCTCCGTATGACTTATTGGGCTTCAGGAGCTCCTCTATTGGCATTGTGTCGCGTCTCTCGGCCCTTGCTTCCGTTGTCCGAGGTCATTTTCTCCTCGGATTCTCCCAAGTGGGCAGTGGCCTGATCGGTGGGCCTCTGGGCCCTCACGTTTTGGTGATCTCCTCCCTCCTCGTGGTGTCTTGGGCGAACCAGTGTCCTCGGATCGGGCCCAAGGCCCACACAGCCGTCTTGATGTTTCTGCCCCCACAACTAGAATTTTGATTTTTGAACCTCTATCAATTCGTCCTTAGGTCCAAACCTCTTCACCTAAATTATAATTAAGGTTAAGTGGCTGGCTTAATTAATTTCAAAGTTATAAATCTATAAAATAAATGATTCAAGTCAAGTTATGTTGGCCTTGGCCTAAAGTGCTCCCAAACAAACTCTTAATCATGTTTTGATTGCTAATGATAAATTATCAATTGACTTGAAAACTTAAATGGTTAGGAAAAATATGAATTTAATTATTTTACAATTTTCAAATACTTATCATCATATTTCTTATCCATTATTGTTCAAACCCCAGTATGGTTTTTTCTTAGTAAATTTTTTTAGCACCTAAAGCATGGAGTAGTTGATCATTCAGTAAAAAAACTCAACGAAAAATAGCACGGATTTGATTTAATATATGTTTGTAATGTGTGAGGGGTTTATTGCATTGAGTAGTTTTTTTTTACTCAAAATTAAGGCATCTTAATTAGTATTAGTGCCACTTAGTTAATTTAAATGTAAGGAACTTTTTTTAATGAAAAATGATTAACTTTTTTCAAGGATTAAGGCTCATTGATTTATGATCCATATATTTTAAATTGATAAATAATAACATTTGATACGATACTTAGAGCTTAGACTTATTGAGGAAATTACTTGCAATTGGTAAATGTCATAGTTCAAACAGTAGTACCAAGACTCAGTGAACTTTAACCCAATAAGATGCAAGTGGCGGTAATACTTAAAGATGGTTAGAATAATAAAGTCGTCGATCGTCTTAGCCCTAAGAAAGAAAGAAAAAAAAATTCATCCCTCTTGGAAAGACAATAACCGATTGTCAAGTTACTAAGTTGTTATCACATGGTACTCTCTTTTTTTTTTTTTAAGGACTATACTATTTTCCACAATTTTTGTTACAAATGGTCAATTGTGAATAGTGAACAATTACTTTCACATATACCTTAATATTAATTCATATATCATGATCATAATCACCGTTCTTAAGTAGCAAAAAAGATTATGATACATAAGTTGTGTCCATAACTCTCTTCTTCTGTTTTGTCTTTTTGGCTTAAGTGTTAGTCTACTAATGCAATTCACTACTTGCAGACACATTCAAGCTAAAGGTTGATCATGGCAAGACTTATCTCCTCCACCTTATCAACTCTGCCGTGATGGATATTCTCTTTTTTTCCATTGCCAAACACAATGTCACTGTTGTGGGAACAGATGGTAGTTACACCAAGCCATTAGAATCAAGTTATGTCGCAATATCCCCTGGCCAAACCATCGATGTTTTGCTGAAAGCGAACCAGAAATCTGACCATTATTACATGGCTGCTAGAGCATACTCTGCTGCACCTGGTGTTGCTTATGATAACACAACCACCACAGCTATTCTCGAATACAATGGAAACTATACCCCATCTTCACCTCCTTCCCTACCTAATCTTCCTTACTTTAATGATACCAATGCCTCAGTCAGTTTCACAAGTAGCCTCAGAAGCTTAGCCAATAAAAATCATCCAGTCAATGTCCCAATAAACATAACCAATCATTTATTTTTTGTAATCTCAGTCAACACGTTCCTATGTCCTAACAATTCATGTGCAGGGCCTAATGGGACCCGACTAGCCACTAGTGTCAATAACATAAGCTTTGTAAACCCATCCATTGATATATTACAAGCTTATTATGGTCATATTAATGGGGTATTTGGGACTAATTTTCCAAGTTTCCCACCATATTTATTTAATTTCACTGCTGAGGGCCTGCCATTGTACCTACAGACACCTAGACGTGGGACCAAGGTTAAGGTACTGGAGTTCAACACAACTGTGGAACTTGTCTTTCAAGGCACGTCTTTGGTGGGCGGGAATGATCATCCAATGCATCTCCATGGATACAGTTTCTATGTGGTTGGAATGGGTCTTGGAGACTTTGACAAGGACAAGGACCCATTGAGATATAACCTTGTTGACCCTCCTCTTATGAACACCATTGCTGTTCCCCTAGATGGCTGGACTGCCATTAGATTCAGGGCCAAAAATCCTGGTATGTCAAAGTACTAAAACTATTTTCTTCTTTTTTTAATTATTTTTTTAATAACTCGCATTTAAGGTTCAATTTGTGTCTAGTGCATTGGAACACTATAAATGTCAATTTTGGATTCCATTAAGTATTCGGGATATTAAGGTTTAACTTGTGTCCAGTATATTAGAGTATTAGATATAATACATATCTGATCACATTTCAGTTTTGTATTATGTCCAATGCTCAAGATGCAACCTTTGCCCCTCACACTTAATACTAAAATGATGATGATGTTGTTGTTTATGTTTTGTGATGATAGGAGTTTGGTTTATGCACTGCCATTTTGATCGGCATCAGACATGGGGCATGGCCATGGCATTTGTAGTGAAAAATGGAAAAGGTCGAAAAGAGCATGTTTTACCACCACCACCAGACATGCCACCCTGTTGAAGTTAGCTGCAAGCTCCAAACACCATGTTGGTTCATTCCTCATGAGTAGTTACATCAAATTATAGGGGAGACATAAGCATTTATGAATTGGGCCAGTCCATTCATTTGCTTGTTTGTTTTCACTGTGCTCTTAATTTGTTCAGTATGTCTGTAGTGTTATTGTTTATAATTATAATTTGTGGAATTATTACCTCGACAATCACTATTGCTTCCACAACAATTTGTGGAGGAAAATAATGAAATTGTTGTGGAAGAAGTAATTTATTTGTTCTCATAGTATATGGAATTAAATAATGCTGTGTGATTAAGCGGTATGTAGATGTGGGCACCCAAAATCGGCGACTGGGCCTGGGGTAAGTTGGGCTCACAATCTATTTGTATGGTGGGCTTTTAGCGTTTCCTGCAATGGGGTGATTCCTTGCTAGACTGCCCCTTGTGTTTCCATCTTTTTTTTCCTCCTCCTTCTTTTCCTTTGTCTCCTTTTTCTCTCTCCCTCGCACCCCCTTGCTTCTGATACCCCATCGCCTATTTATAGCCACAGCTTGCTGGTTTGCTGCGGCCACCCTCTGGTTTAGTGGATGGAGAGATCCAATGTCATCCTCTTTTAGTGGTGAGCATTAATGAGCGTAAGGAGGACAATGGTGGCATCAGAACTTGATTCCATTGTCACGTTCGTTTCTCGGCAGAAAAGCTTTCAGGGTGGGCGGCAATGCACGGTATGGCGACCTGGGTAGTTGATCGGCAGAACCTGGCGAAACCACGGGCATCAGGCGCAGACTATGCGCGACTCGCTCCTGCCGACCATGTATATGATGGCTTCGCTTTCGGCCCCCTTTTTTTGGGGCGCCCGCTGTATGCTGGGTTGGTTTGGGGTGAAGCCCTTTGTACTGATCAGGGCCGGGGCCCAAGAGGGGGTGGCCGTTCTCGTGGGCCTAGGTTTAAACGGGCCTGGGGCATGGCCCGTACGGGCAGCTATCCTTGTGGGCCTGAGGGTGGCTGGCCTAGGGGGTCGATGCTCGTACAGTAGAAATAAATCAAATATTATTATTGGCTAGATATTTGTATGATTCATCAAGATTGGATTCTCTCTCTCTCTAAATATATATATATATATATATATATATATAATTTTTTTAAAGTTGCCCACATTTTATTTAAGAGATTTTGAAAATGCAAACCCATATTCTTTGTCCAATATATTGGCCCAAATAGAAAATTCACTACTATCCCTAATCAATATGATAAGCATGTCACAGGTATTTTGATATAGATGAAATATGTTCCTTCAAATTTCAATGCTGCAATTCAAGTTATTTAACTTTTCTTTAATGGAATTAGCATTTTTTTTCTCTAAAAAAAGTATATATATATATATATATATATGTATGTATATATATTGTTGGGTACGTTTTAAAATTAACCCCATTAATTCTTTTAGTTGGAAAAAGGCAAAAAGCCCAAACAATCTACAAGTCATGTGACGTTAATTTTGACACTTAAAAGGAAAATTCAAAAGAAAAACAAAAGGCCAAGCTTTTACGTGGTAGGTGGAGAAAACAAAGAAGGTTAAAAAATGAAAAAGAAAAAAAGAGGTTGAGAACATCAATCAAATCGAACAAGGATAGGAGAAAGCATTTGCGTGGGTTTGGATTTGAAGGGATTTTAGTTTATATAACTTTTCCAAACTTTCTATTGTACCCACAATATTTTATAATTACGGAAGTTAACAGAGGAATGATATATTTATCCATTTATTTATATATTATTATTATTTTCTTCCATTTCCACCACATAACTAATTAAAAGAAAATGTTAAAGTTATTACAAATTTTATTACATAATTAATGTTTACAAACTGATACAACAATAATATAATTGATATTAACCACCGTGCATTCTTGGTGCGGTGATCACTCTATAAGTGGTCACTCTACAAATATAAATACTTACGTGGTATAAGAAGTACATGGTGAGGTTCAAGTCTCCAGGAAGAAATTTCACACACATAAACACTTAGATTATATTAGAATAGAAATTTTATCTTGTATAAAAAAAAAATTTGATATCACTTCACCAATGCAACAAATGAATTCCAAAATTATTTTTTAGTGGTTGACTGATTGGTCACACGATAATTTGTAAGGGTTAAATATATAATAAAATGTATGATACTAATTAATTCCTATCATCACTCTTAAAGGAGGAATATCTTCCCTTCTGTCCACCCATTTCCTCTGCTTATACTTCCCCAATATATCCTCTCCTCTCCTTCCAAACTTAAAAACAAAATAATTGAAATGAAGGAATGCAGAAGAGTTGGTTAGCCAATGAATTGGTAACAAAATAGTCGTATTAGTCCTATAGATAAAGTTACAATCTGTAAAAAATTGGACTTCTTAATGGGATAGTTAACATAATGGTTGAAGGGGATTGAGCTTAATTAATTGATTACTTGAAATCTCAATACAACTATGACTTGTATAGTTTGATCGTTTGAAAAGATTTTATAGTTTAATCTTAAACCTACATCACAAACAAATAATATGAACCAGAACAATTTTTTTTTTTTTAATTTTAAAAAGACTAAATTACAAACAAAGAGAAGAATATCAAAGATTTAAATATATAAATTGATTCTAAGCTAAGCCTACATCTACAGGTGGTGATGAAAATAAAATTTCAATAAAAAAATTAGAGCGATTACAGTAATAATACAAAATCAATCTCCCTGTCTCTCTCTCTCTCTCTCTCTCTCTCTCTCTCTCTCTCTCTCTCTCTCTCTCTCTTTATTTTTTACTATATCAAAATATATACCTCTACCGCTTTTCTGTCAAAAAAAAAAAAAAACCCTGAAAACACTTCCACTACTCAAAGTTAGCATATATCCCCCAAGAAATATATAGCCTACGAAAAAACCAAATTAGTTGGGTGTCTAAGAACTTAAGCATGGGGTTGTGAATTGATGTCGGTTAGTTTAGCAATTCGTGGTTAACAATCCAAGCCGTACGGGTATTCCTCCTAAGTTGTCTCGAAATTGATGGATCCTTTAATTTCAGCAGGCGTGAACCACGTTGGGTTAACGGAGATGTCAGGCAACCGCGTTGGGTTAACGGAGATGTCAGGCTTGAAATTGATGGATCCTTTAATAATGTTATTTTTATTTTTTTTTGAAGTATATGAGTAAAAAAATATATAAAAATATATATAATATTATTTAAAAATCGACAACATACGGACCACACTACTGGACCATAATTCATCTTAACAAAAAAATAAATTCCAGCTGGCGTGTGCCACTTTGCAACGGAGATGTCAGGCTTGAGGTTGATGTATTATGACTGCAATTTTGTCGTTGTCGTGACGCAAATATGAAAGGTTAATTTACGTGAAAAACTCTTGATTTTTTTTTTCCTTTTGATGAACTGCAAATCTAGTGAAAAAGCCCTCAATGACTGTATATTTTATTGAAGTTTTTATTTACAATGAACCAAATGTAGGATTAATTTAGAGATTGTTAAGATTTTATATTTTCTTTTCTTTTTTTAATTGACATCGCTAAAAGTTTACTTTTTAATGTCTCTTTTTTTTTTCTCAATCTATTTCATCACTGTGAGTGAAATACTACTTATCAGAAAAGAATCTATAAATTTATAATGATTTGCTCGGTAAGAGATAAAAGTATGTAATTTCTCTTTACTCGTTTATTCCAATGGTAAAAAATATGTACATGCATGTAATATACAGACATTATAATTAACTGAAATTATTGATAGATTCACTTGTATAATTCTGACATGCAACAATTAATTGACAATAACAATAATAATAATAATAATAATAATAATAATAATAATAATAATAATAATAATAATAATAATAATAATAACTTGTGCGTGCAACTAATAAATATAAGTACAATAAGATTTCAATCAAGAAACAAATTAAAAGAATCATAATACTTTAATTATCGAAAGAAGAAATTAATTGCATTAGATACATTAAAAGGTAACTACATCTTAATTAAACCCTGCCGTAAGAAAGTGGCCGGCCCTAGATCCCAATAGACCCATATCCATTATCGATAATTGATGTGCTCTTTATTTTTGTTTTTGTTTTGTCTTTTGGCCATGCTCGTTATTTTTGTTCTTTCAATCACTATTTTCAGACCTGGACCGGGAGGTCGGATTGTGAAAATCGAGAACTGTGATGAAAATCGGTTTTTTAAGCATAAAGAACCAGATTTTTTGTTGATTCCGTAAACCTCTAAAATCGGGGTTGGAGAGCACGAATCGGTGGCAAGAACCGTGCAGTCCAACCCCTTAGCAATTTTTTTTTTTTTTTTATAAAAACAACTTAACACAATTTTATTCTACTTAATCAAATTATCTATCTGTTACAAGGAATTAAAAAAAATATAATTAAAATCCTTCCAAGATATTCACCTTTACTTCAAAAATTAATCATAAATTTTAATGTTTTCATAGTTATTATTTTATTTTATTAACTTTCTTCTTTAGTTATTAAATATATACTTAAAAATTATTAAATTTCCGTCACATATATAGATGTATTAGTCAATTTTGCTAGTTTTATAAATTTGATATCTATATTTAGACTTTAATTAATTATTAAATTAATTACGATATCATCACGGTTGGACCCCTGTTCAACTTCGGTTCGACCTCAAAAATCTTAAATCTCTCCCTTTTACGGTTCAATGAACGATCCGGGTTTCAAAACCATGCTTTCAATGACTAATTGAGTTTTAAATTTCCACCACGGCTTTTCTAAATAATCCATAAATAAAGGAAAACTTGCCACCACGGTTACTCTGGAAGCATAATACGCCTTAAAAAAGAAGTTGGGTTTTTCAATAGAACTAAAAGAGAAAATCAATTAATTGAAAAATGGAAAGAAAATATATTCATATATGTTTAATTTATATACTTAAACAGAAAATGGTGTTGTGTCCTCCAAAGTCTATGGACCAAACCAAAATACAAAGCTTAAATCAGGGGCGGCGTTACCTTAAGGCTAGGGTGGTCCTGGGACCACCCTGACCTGAAATTATATATATATATATATATATATATATAATTTAAAATTTTTTATTTGTTTACCCTTCAAAAAAAATTTGGGAACACCCTCAGTTTTTTTTTATGCCAATATATAAAATGAAATTTTGCTCCATAATTTGTTCTTCATTCAGTGGATGAATGATTGCTTAGTTGTGTACATTGAAAGAGAGTAGCTTATAGCATTGATAATAAGACTATCATGTAACAATTTCAAAATATGAAAACTCTCAGAAGACAATTGTGAACTTATTTGCGTGTTTTTTTATTGTTGTTGTTGTTGTCAATATATGAATTTCTCTTTTTATTACATTGTATAATTTATGTTTCTTAAGGAATACCCTGAGAAAAATTCCTGGAGCTGCCACTGGCATAAATGCCTAATTGTTGGTTTTTGAAAAAATCAACAATTATATATAATACAATAGGCTTGAGTTACAATGTAGGCCCAAGAAAAATTAAACCTGCCCCCCTATCTCGAAACTCTTGGCCCCTTCTAAAAAAAATATATATGCCTATCTATTGGCCCCTTAAAAAAAAAAAAAAAAAAAAAAAAAGTGCCTAACATACCCATTTATGTTATTTGTGTCCCTTTTTGTGATTGCATTGTTGTTGTTGTTGCTTTTTTTAAAAAATAAATTTTCCTTGTGAAATATGTTGCAAAATTGTGAAGTGTTGAGTGTGTGTGAGTGTAACCTATTATAACTTATCAAGAGAATAGATAGAGTGAGTAATTCCTTAAAAGTTACTTAGTAAAGTTAATGAAACTTATTAAAAAAAAAAAAAGAAATAAAGTTAAAGAAAAATAATAATAATTGTACAGTTAATAAAACATTTGGTTGGCTAATGAGTTGTTGAGGGAAATGCATTAGCTATAACAAGCTAATAAATTTATAAATTGAAAACTAAATTATAAATTGATAAGTAATAAATTTATAATTAATTTCTTGTGCATACGGTCTAAATTCTTATATTTGTCTTTATTTAGTAATAATAATTAGTCCTTTTGTTCTTAAAAAAACAGAAAAACAAAAATTAGTCATTTTGTCAGATACAATCTTAGAAAAATTTTGTCCCCCTTCACTCAAAACTTTGGCTCCGTCCTTGGGGGACACTTGGTTATTCTTTGTTAATTGCTATACGAGGGCAATTCCCTCGGTCCTTCCTGGCTCTGCCATTGCGCCAAGGTCTCTGGATAATTGAAAGTAATATAATCAGTTAAAATAGAAACAATTAATAGACACTATTTGGGAAGAAAAGACTGTTACGTCTTATTTGATTCATTGTTGATGTTCATAACAAGGGCCATTATAATTAACATAACCATTCAGTATTCACTGGTAAGGACGTGTGCATTTTTGTTCAGTAAGTTTACTGATGTGTGTGACTATATGCCCACTGGGTGCCTAGCCAGCTATGTTTGTGTGTGTGAGAGAGGCAGAATGATGAAAAAAATAACTGTACTATACCATAATATATATATATATATATATATATCATATATGACATTATTACTTATAATTTTGGAGGCATGGTACGTGTAAAACAGCTAAGAAATTCATGGTCGGATGATTCTAAATGTATCATATGGTTTTCAATACAATAAGGTGATAGCTAGTTTTAGCCAAAAGAATGTATTTTCTACAGAAGAAGAACCCTTACGCCGGCATGCTCACAATGAATGGTGGCAAGCAACTATTCATGGTGCTATAATCATATATCCTAAAAACGGAAGTAGTTATTCATTTCCCCTTCCACACACACACAGGTTCCATCAAATTTGGTATCAAGGTCTTCTCAATTATTGATATATGATCTTGTTCTTTTCCCTTCCAAGTTTGACAACTATAAAGAAAATTTTAAATAACTATAAATACTATGCTTTAATTTTCAGATATTATATAGATTTATAAAACTTATATGTAGTAAAATTTGTACTAACTATAGTATCACTAAAAATTAAGTAGGAATTTTTTTTTTTTTTTTTATGTTTTGATGTGAAACTAACTAATCATGTCACTTTGTAAATTTTTAGTTACTAAACGATATTGCTTAAATGTTCGGTTTTATTAATAATTTAAATAAAAACATTCATAAGATGCATTATTTAAAAGATCTTTTTGGGCCACGCCAACTTAGCATTTCGGCCCAATTTGTTTCATTCGATCCAATTTAGTCCATTTGGTTCACTTCAGTATTTCGTCCACTTTAGTTCAATTTAGTCTACTTCGGTCCACTCAGTCTGTTTTGGTCCATTTTGGGCTATTTGGACCATATATTGATTCTTTTTATATGTTTCCTTTTCAGTTTTGGGCTCCAAAATTCCTTCTTTCTTTTTTTTTTTTCTTTTGTTTTGGGTTCCCTTGCAAATTCTTCGCAGCTCAACCTTGACCTGTGAAATTCTGCTCGGTGCATGTGAGCGATCGCAACCTCAGTTCGCCAATTTTTCCTCAAACTGGGCCTAACCAACGCAAATGGGTGGGATCGTGATGCTCAAAATGTTGAATTCATTGTACAATGTACTCCCCCCTAGATCGAGGGTTTTACATGAAGCCGCCACTTATTTAATTCAAATGGAAATCTAAGAAAACCTTCTCTATAAAAATGCCTCTGTTGTATTAATATATATGACAATTTATATCAATTTTGTAACAAAATTTACAATGCTTTTTTGGTCCTAGATACAACCTAAGGAAGTAAATTACATTACTTTGTTTCCTAATTACATTCTAGAAATGTAAAATTGCATATACAAGAGCCTAGTCTAGAACCCTTGATCTTGGTCCGGAGACTAATTTACGAGATGGAAAAGGATTAAGCACCCATCTCGCTAGGTAAAACCAGTCTCCTAGGTTAAAGTGACCAATATTATGTCATGTCAAACAAATGCAAATAATATATCACATAAACATGTTAATTTGCAAGAATTGTAAACAAACATGTGTTGGGAAATTTAATATAAAGAGAAACAAAAAGTGAAATCTGTTAGATAACAATATAAATGTAAAGAAAGTATGAAAGTAATGGCATGTTCATCCAAGAAGTTAATGTAAAACAAAGAATTCCTAACTTAGACATGTTTATTCAAGCATGTTAAAAAGGTAAATAATAACTTAGAAGTGTTCATCCAAACATGTAAAGGAAAATAGCGAATTGCCGTGCTATTTGTCATCCACACAATTGCAAAGAGAAAAACAAAACACTTAAGCATATTTGATCATCCAAGCAATTATGGAAAAAAAAAAGTAAAGAAAATCCCTAAGACTTGTTCATCTAGAGAAAATAAAAATATTTAGACATGTCTGTCTAAACATTTAAAATAAAACAACTACCTAGACATGTTCATCTAAGCATTCAAGAGAAAGTTGCGCATTAGCCCAGAAGTGTTCATCTAAGCACATAAAAGGAACATCAATGAGATATCTAGACATATTCATCCAAGTATATCACTGAAACTTTAGAAAATTTGAATGTCATGTGTCATGGGATTAGGGAATGTTATTACATTAATTTCATGTGAAAATGCATTGTATTACAAGAAACCAATTCAATATCTATATTTGTTAAAAAACAGCATGGATTATGAGAACAAATTCAACATATAGATGAAAGATCAAAGATTGGCATGCAAAAGGGATTCATGTGATGAATAGCTAATCATCTGAACATGTTGGAGGAAAAAAGAAAATCAAGCATGTGACAAAAAACAAAAGTTTAAACATGTTAGAAGAAAATGAAAATCAAGCATGTGATAGCAAACAAGAGTTTAAGCATGTTGGAGGAAAATGAAACTTAGGCATAGGATAACAAACCAACAGTTTAAGCAAACTCAACATTTAAACATGAATATCAAACTAAAGGCTGGATATAAAAAATATATAAGATCATAAACTCAAGTCAATGCAATACATATAGTTTATATACGCGTGACAGTTCATACAGTTTATTAATATGATACATTATATAAACAAGATTAAAAAGAAAGAAACCAAGTAATGAAGAGAAAGCTTAATCAAAATCTACATATATTTTATGAGAATTTAAAGGAAAGCAAATCAGCAATTTGAGACAAATTATAATAAATCTTAATGTTTTCTAAAAGACTAAAGAGAGAACAAGAGATATAAGAAAAAATAAACTAGTGCAGAAATTTAAAGAACATAATTAACTACCGTTGGGGGCGGTTTTTGCGCGTAGCCACGTGTCTTTTGTTGAAGGTGTGACTTTGCTAGATCCGGATTTGTTGCAGTAGAGTCAATACCGTACTGTACCGGCCGGTACCGCCGGAATTTCTCGTACCGGCAACTTGGCCGGTACAGAAACTTGGCTATTTCGTACCGCTTTTTGTACCGGAGCTTACCGGGTTGTACCGAAAATATAGGGAAAAAAATCGGATACCGGCCGGAAAAAGAATACTGGACGGTAAAAGAAAAACAAGAAAAATGGAAATTTTGTGATTCACAACAAAAAAAAATACCATGTAACCCATAATACCACCATCGTCAGCACTGTTTCGAAAGCGTCCAGCCATTCTTCTTCTTCTTCATGCCCCATCCCTCCCTCCGTCTACCTCTCTCAGTTTGCAGTTTTATGCTTTTATATCTGAAGGCTTGCTTCTTTTGTTGTGACTTTTAAGAGTAAAAGAAAGGTAAAGGGGGGTTTGCTTTTATTTGAAACTTGTGGTAGTGTGCCCTCTGACACATCCACGTGAATAGCTATAAAATTGACTTCTTCTTTTTTTTCTTCTCTGATGCAAAGAATTGAAAGAAGTTTCAAACAGCATTTGAATAAACTTGTGGCAGCGTGCCCTCTGACACACCACGTGAATTGGTATAAAATTTTGGTTTTATTTTTTTCTAATGAAAAGAAGTTTCAAACAGCATTTTAGGTGAAAAAAGTTTTTGTACAGTCAATAAGTGATGTTATTATTATTATTATTATTATTATTATTATTAAAGAAGTAGGAGCAACAATTCTCTATTATTATTAATATTACCTAGTTGAAATTTTAACTAGAGATTAATATATTAATTGAGATAAAGATTTATAAATTTAAACTTTTTAATAAATTATATGAATTTTTGTTTTATATATATATATATATATATATAAATAAAATAGCGATAAACCCGAAATGGTACACCGGTATTGACCGGTATCCAAAATATATCATACCGCTGGCCAAACCAGTACAGCTTCTGGTACGGTATTGACTTCCTTGATTTGTTGTGTGGAGTCCAATCCAGAACTTGATGTTGGGCCATGTAGACCAATGGCTTCCGGTGCATTTCAAAGCCTACAAAATAAATAAAGCCCAAAGTTTTAGAATCATGATAATGGTTGAAATAAATAAATAATATATTTAATTGAATAGCTTTGATTAAATGATTAGTTGAACATCATTATTATGTTTATTAAGTGATATGCAATATTAGAAAGTAATTAATTAAGTGTCATATGTCCAATAATGGGATGAGTCCAATAGTCCATATCCAGTTGTAGTATAGTTCATGTTCAATGTAATAAAATATGTCCAGCAATGGTTTATGTCCAAATAATACATATCCAACTGTGGTTTATGTCCAAACATTACACATCCAACAATGGTTCATATCCAATTAATATATATCCATCAGTGGTATATGTCCGAATAATATATGTCCATCGGTAGTTTGTGTCCTAATAATATGTTTAGCAACGGTAAATCAATTTATTAATATATATGTTCATTAATGAAGTATTAATGAGATCATGTTTTATTAAATAATGAAATGATATTAAGTAACTTGCATCCAGCGATGCAATAGTGATGAGTTAACGTATATTTAATAATGTAATCTTGAAAATAGAGAAATATTGACTTATCTTTTATGTTTCTGACTCCAGCTGTATAGCATCACTTTATTCTTTGTATGATTTGTGGCTCTAGTCATATAGCGTTAGTAAGCTGATAACATTCTAGCGGCATAATAATATGAGTATAGCAGTACAATAATAATGAATTAAAATATACTCAATAGTATAATTTTGGAGATAAAGATATGATGATTTATCTTCACAGTTTGTAGCTTTAGTCGAATAACATCAGTTGACTTATAACATTTCAGCAGCATGATAAAATGAATCTAGCAGTACAATATGATATTATGAGTCATTTCATGGTGACTTCATGATTGAAGGGGAAAAATAGGTACAACTAGAGAGAGAGAGAGAGATAGAGAGTGAACATGTCCAGCTGTGTGCATAGGTTGGTTAAGTTTATTATTTTTAGAGATAATTACAGATTATCCACCTGTGGTTTGCCTCTAATTTAATGTGCCTACCCGTGGTTTAAATTTTGACACTTTACTCATCTGAGGTTACTTCCGTGTAGTCTCTATTACTCACCTCTGTTAAAAAAATGGCTAAATAAGTCTTTTTACACCCATTTTATGTCTCGCTCCTCTCAAAACAAGAAAAACAAAAGAAACAAAAGAAAAACAAGATCAAAATATGGTATTAGTTTCTCACAATTTACAAACATGAAGAACATACACAAACATGAAGAACATACACAAACGTGAAGAACATACACAAACGTAAAGAACATAAACCCAGAAAACTAATACAAATAAAATCAAGCAATACCATCAAAGTACAAACCACAAATCTATCAAAATACAAATAACAACATAAGAGAAACAAGATAAAAAAGTGGTATTGACCTCTTCCTGAATTCACACAAATCTTGAACATGAAGAACATATACCCAGAAAAATCAAACTCAAATCAACCTCCACAAATATATATTTTCCTTGTTGTCTCTCTTTCACCGCAAAGGTTACTAATTTGTTCAAAGAAAAAAAAAATCAATGGCCGACCACTTACACCTGTTCTTCTTCAACAATCTCTCTCCAAACCCCAAACCCAGCCATGGCTGACCACTCATAGCACATCTCCACCGCTCCAACACCACCTCAGATGGTGGTTCTCAAGCTCTTATGTACTTCAACATGATCTTCCCCTTCCACAAACTCATCAACAACCCCATCACCCAAGTCTGAGAAAGGAGAAAAACGATTATGAACCATTCGTGGATATCGACCAAGGATTAGCAACACCACTGTCAGACTCGGAGCCTCAATCTCCGCCATCTTCGAGCTACCCACCATAACACCGGTGGACCTAGAGTCATGATAACCTCGTCCATGAGTAACCTCGGCATCGAAGACTGAGCCCAACGAGAAGCCCACCTTAACAGAGCCAAGAACCACCGTGTCGGAGTTACTACAAGCCACCAAGGCTTTTCCGGCCATTGGATGTCCAAGAACTCTCGACGGGATAGGTGCGAGAAGCTCCGATTCTTGATCAGAGCTGGATATCAGCGATGTACCTACCGTCGTAGCCTTGGGCATCACCGATGTCTCCGTTGACTCCATCGTTGGCTTTGAGCTCTCTCCCACCACACTTCCACTCTGACTCACACTCACGCCCAACCTAATAGGAAGATCTCAGAGAAATATTTCAAGTATGAAAAATTTTTGATCTTGTTCAGGGTTTGAAAAAATTTTGATCATGTGTTTAGGGTTTGAAATTTTTTTGATTTGAGTCATGTTCCAAGAGATGCCCACTTTGAACTTGTTTTTTTTTTTTTAAATTCTTGTTGATGCTGTATTTGAAAGTTGGTGGTGTGTGTTAATGTAGGAACTATCTGGAATTGCTCCCTCAAATCCCATTTTTCATGGTGGTTTATGTGTTTGGGTTTGAGTTTTTGGCTGGGTTTAGATCTCATTGTTGATGGCGTTGGGTATGTTGTGGTGGATCTGCTGGGTTTATGTGTTTAAACATGCAAGACATCAATTGAAAAAAGAAAAAGCATATTCATTAATTGAATCAATCAAATCAAACTCCACACAACATTTGGGAGTGAGTGTGTTTTGATCTGATTGGGCTTGGGTTTTTTACATATTTTGTGTTAGAGTAACGACTGAAGGAGAGATGGGTTACAGCAGAGTAACGGTGGAAATCACAGGTGGATAAAATGTCAAAATTTAAATCAAGAGTTGGCACATCAAATTAGAGGCAAACTACAGATGGGCAAAATGTAATTATCTCTTATTTTTATCATGCACTTAAATGATTTTTCCTATGTAATGCTCTTTTAGTTTTTAGTCAAATATAAGTGTTATTGCCTTCCATAAGAAGGACTTTTACTATTAGAAATTTATATCTCTTATGAGAATGACTTTAATATGAAATTATTGTGCCTTCTAAGAGAATGACTTTTAGTCTTTAATGTTCATATGCCTTCCATGAGAATCATCTGTTTGATATCTTTTAAGATGTATGAAGATGGTAAGAATTATATATGTTTTGTAAGATATGATGTTTGTAAGATAGATTAGAAATATATGTGAGAAGTATGTATGGATAGTTTGTGAGGAATGTGTTTGTAAAATATATAGAAGTATGAGATAGATAATATGAATGTTAAATATAGTAAATACATGAGCTTATAATTGTTGCTGGAGTTGTTTTTTGTGTTATAACATTGGTTATGTTGCTTTCTAAGAAGAGAGGTATTGTAAGATGAATAGAGAAAGAGATGGAGATGTGTTTATAGGCTATAAAATTATGATAATTCAGAATAATAGTGTGTGGGAAAGATGGGTAATGGATAATGGTGTGGTGTAATAGGTGTGTTGTAATGGTGTTATCTAAGAAGAAATATTTTGTAAAAGAGATGGAGAAGTACAGAAATGCTTAGAGATATGGGCAGCAAAGTGAATGAAGTTTCAGAATCAAGGGGTGAGAGAAGGATGAATAGTGTGTGTTAATGTGTGGCTTGATCTTCTTTATATAGAGTCAAGTATGTAACTAGATTAGAGTTAGTTGAAGAGAAATTTAGCAAATAAGGAAAAGTCTTTGACAAAGTAAGTGGTTTCATTAGTAGGATTTTGTTTGATGGGATCTTCCTATTTCCGGTATCGCAGTTGGAGGCTAAGGATCTTCACTTAAAATGATATGATTTCTTTTATAAGACCCTTGCTTCTTTGGGTATGGCAACAAACTGCTAGAATTGGGCATTAATGGGTTGATGATGTTACTTTCGGACACGTGTTAGCTTCCTATGCTGCTGCTGGAGCTGTTGTTGTTTCTGCTGGAGTTGTTGCAGCTTCTGCTGGAGCTATTGTTGGTATTTTTTACTAAGTTTCATTTTTTTTGGAAAATTATATGTTTAGTCCATATATAATTTTGATAAGTAAAGGACTAGTTGTTTAAATTTGATGAAGTTTTAGAGATGTAATTATGGTTTCTTTGTGTTTTGACCAAATCTTGGAAAGCAATGAGAGCATTTAATGCTAGAAATGAGATATTAATATAGATTTAGCCATGTGCTTAAGATTAATTTAAATAAAAATAAAAATATAATTTATATGAAATAATATGATTGCATTTTTAAACTTATATTATATGATGAACATTAATTTTTTATGTAAAGAGCATGGGGAGTTTTATCATTTTAAGTATTATGTGATACGAGAGGCTTACCAGGTACTACCTATTGCACACTGACTCATCAGAGTTCAAGGAATTGGAGAAGACGTGCTAAATAATATGTTTTCCTTTATCAACTTTGAACCAGCTTTATTGTACATACTTCTTGGCCCTTCAAATCACGACTCCCAAAATTCCCCCGATGAGACTTATGAGCTTGAATCATGAGCTGAAAATGAGATGTTATGCCATGAGCTTGAACTATGGACTTTGATGAGATAGTATCGCCATGGGTTTTGGATCATGGGCTTCAGCGTCATTTTGTGAATATGGGCTCTTTTGGGCTTTAAAAGATATTTTTACAAAATCTATAATTTGTTGATGTGGTGCAAGTTGCTAATGAAATAAAGCTATGTGGTGTAAAAAATTTTTCCTCAACAACTATTTACCAGCATAGAGCATAAATTAAAGGGGGAAGTGATCACTTAAAGGGCTAGAGAGAAAGCAAGGAAGTACTAAACTACAACCAAAGTAAGAATAATGTTTGCACAACATCTTTTCTTTTCTGCTTTCTCACTAACTCTCCAGAGGGAATAGGGTGCTGAAAATGGAAGAGGTCTTCTGTATATATAGGGGAAGGCATGGCTTAGCTTTAAAGCTAAGTTATTAGGTTTCTTTTGAAGCTAAAGGAGAAGATAAACCTGTTTAGATAAGCTAGAACAAATTTGGTTTTGATCCCCATTTGAAATTTTGAAAGAAAGTTGAAGATAATGTTGAATTGTGTTATCTTCTGCACCTGTTTCATATTTTGGCTCTAACTTTCTGCTCAAAATTCCAATTGATACGAGTTTAGTGTTTTTGAAAGGAAATTCAATTCTCTACAATTTTTCCAAAAATTGAGAAAACCAAATTTCAATGTTTTCCAAGCCAAAAATGTGATTCAAGTTGCTACTGAAAATTGTAACATTTTTTAGCCTTTTCCGTTGTTTTTGAAATTTTTCATGGATCATTTATTTTTCTCTATCCAAATTGTTTTTCAAAAGAGCAGATAAGATGCCATAAAAGAAAAACATTTTTTTTAAAATGAGTTCCAATCAAAATTTATACTTAATTAATTTTAAATTAATTATTGTTGGAACCAATCAAAATCAAGTATTTAAAATAAGATATGATCGGGGCCACTGTGTAGGTGAGCCACGATCATTGAAAATTGACTGTACGATAACTTTTGATCTGGTAGTCCAATCAAGGCCCATGACATACCATTGTGATCGTTAGAGCATCAAGATTTGTTTTGTATCACAAATCTGAAGATCTAACTGTTGAAATTATGATCATGCCTTTGGTGCAACATTATTGTTTTGCCCTTAGTATTGGTTCAATGAAACTTGTAAAATGGGGGTGTCTACAGTGCATCTGCACATTTCGCAAGTAGGATTGCAACTGGTTCATGAGTTACTGACTCGCGAAATGCAGAAAAAGACAATTTTTAAAGGACTCGAAAATTCAGTTTTCAAAATCCTTGTCTTTTTGCACTTTGTGACTCCCACCCACCAAAACTCAAAATTTCTTCCAAAACTCAACCAAACTCTTTCGGATTTCTATTCTACTACTTCTCTAAGGTATATTCCATCTCTTTCAATCTTTCAATTCCTTAGATTTTGTTCTAGAATGCTTAAAACCTAGGGTTGGGGTTTATTTTTGTGTTAGGTTGGAAAAACTTAATTTCTTGTAAAAATTTTAAATTTTGTTGATTGGGCTTAGTCCCATTTGTGTTGATGTTGTTTGTGTTGGCCCCTTGTGACATTTTTAACATGTATTTGAGGCATATTTTCATATGTTCATGCATTTTGTCTCATATAGGGTAATTGTATACATGCTAAGTGTTTGATAAAATGCTTCTTAGGCTTGTTTGCACTCGTTTGGACTTCGATGAGTACCAAACTTTGGGGATTGCCATGTTTACTTAATTGTAACATGTTTCTATTATTGCTTGTGTGTTTTACACACTTTGCCACATGGGTACTTGTTCATGCTTTGCTCATGCATTGCACATGCACACTTGATGCACACACCCTATTACAATGGACATGTCATGCATATCTTCATGCTCTTTGTCTAATTAGACCTCAAAATTTCTTCCAAAACTCAACCAAACTCTTTCGGATTTCTATTCTACTACTTCTCTAAGGTATATTCCATCTCTTTCAATCTTTCAATTCCTTAGATTTTGTTCTAGAATGCTTAAAACCTAGGGTTGGGGTTTATTTTTGTGTTAGGTTGGAAAAACTTAATTTCTTGTAAAAATTTTAAATTTTGTTGATTGGGCTTAGTCCCATTTGTGTTGATGTTGTTTGTGTTGGCCCCTTGTGACATTTTTAACATGTATTTGAGGCATATTTTCATATGTTCATGCATTTTGTCTCATATAGGGTAATTGTATACATGCTAAGTGTTTGATAAAATGCTTCTTAGGCTTTTTTGCACTCGTTTGGACTTCGATGAGTACCAAACTTTAGGGATTGCCATGTTTACTTAATTGTAACATGTTTCTATTATTGCTTGTGTGTTTTACACACTTTGCCACATGGGTACTTGTTCATGCTTTGCTCATGCATTGCACATGCACACTTGATGCACACACCCTATTACAATGGACATGTCATGCATATCTTCATGCTCTTTGTCTAATTAGACCTATAGCATTGTTTTCATGTCTTTGTGTTCTAGTACATGCTCTTTTACTTATTTTTTAAGAGTTGTTTACTTGGTTTTTGTACTAACTTGCATTTAATCAAGTTTGTTGCCATTTTTGTGTTTGGTTTATGTTTATGTGGCTATTTTGCAAATGCCTCATCAATCTTCATGCAGTAAAGAGCCTCTGATTGATCTCACATCATCTTCAGTATCAAAGAGGACTCGACAAACATCGGCAAATTTTGATAACAAGAGGTTCAAGACTTTTCTAGACTCTCAAACCTTCAATAACAACTTCAAGAATGCCCCAGTTGGGGTAGAAAGAATTGTGAGGTTTGACATATTGGGATCAACTTTCATCCCTAAAAGCTTTGCTGACAGATTGGGCTAGCTTGTTTGGTGGTTTTGAAGATCCTATTAAGGAGTTGGTCGAGGAATTCTATTCTAACGCCTGGTTTGCCAAAGCTGAACTGAAATGTTGGGTTTGTGGAAAGGACTTCGTCATCACTTCGGACTATCCAACAAAGATTCTTCAAATGAATTGTCAGATAAATGTGGATACATCCCCTTATGATGACAGAATGTCTCCAGCTGTCCAAATTCTTGAAACATTAGGAGCAAATCTTGAAGTTTCCTCCACGGGCACATCAATTGGTACTTCAACATTCAGGCCAAAAATGAAGAATCTTATATTGATTATATACTTAAACTTGTACCCATTGACCAACACAGGTTTCATCAGCCTTGGAAGAGCCCAATTCCTCTATGATCTTATTAATGGAGTTCAAATTGACATTTGTGCTCACATTTTTCAGATTTTGGGTAGGATTGTAGGACGATTAGTTGCAAGGACATGTCTTCCTTTTTGCAGTCTAATTATGAAGATTCTGACTCTCAAGGGCATCCATCCTTCTAACAATGGAACGGTCTTGCCTCGTCAAGGTCTGATTTCCTTGCATTTTCTTCAGAGCATCAAGGTTCACACTTTTGCTAAAAAGGCAAGAAGAGTCCTTATTAGCCTTCAAAGAATGGATCTAAGACTTCCTCTCTTGCCTCTCCCATTAGGAAGAGCTCAACTGCTCCTAGTGTCTCCACACTACCTGTGACATTACCTCCTCACACTCTGGAGCCTTAACCTTCCAACACTCAATCTCAACCAAGATCATCTATCCCTCACATGGAAAGGATGATGACTTTAATGGAAGGATTGCATGAGCACATAATTGCGCTTATAAATATCATGTATTTTCACAATAATCATATTCAGCTCATGATTCTGTTGACACCTCATTTTGCAACCTGCATTTAACCTCACTTGGAGGGTAAGAGAGTAATTTCGCTTTGGAAATATGCATCTTAATTCTAGTCATTAGAGCCTTAATCTCATTTCACCAAAATGATCTTGATGTTGTAATGATCAAATTGACCGGTCATAAGCCCTAATCGGACCATCAGATTGAAAGTTATCAACAAATCAAGTTTTAATGGCCGAGGTGCACTATCACAAATTGAGTCCAATTATATGTAATTATGAACAATTGATTCCAATTAGTTATAATTATAATCAATTTGAAATTAATAATGTGTCATAATTTGATTGTTTAGGACTACATTTTATGGTAAGGTTGCACATACCTAATTAATTAGATAGTCAAACATTAATTATTCAATGAGTAATTTGTGCAATTATCTTTTAATTAGAGTAAATTTAGAACCAATTAAATCTGAAATGGGAGTGATTGGAGTCATTTAATGTTAATTGGGAGCTAATTTGTGACCTATTAAAGTTAATTATGCTGAAACCATTTTTTAACAAATGACCTCTGCTCACCATCTTATCGATATCTCTCAGAATATTTTGAATCTATGAATGAGATTAATTTTTCTAGAAACTAGACATCTGGGGCTTCAATTTAAGCATCAGAACTAAACAATTTCGATTAGAATTGAGTCAGATATGATTTTTCAAAATTGGTTCTATAGGTAGTTATAGTAGCTACGAGAAAACTGAATTTTGGTTTACTCCTTACTCTCACAAATCTCTACATTTAATACTCCAGATTTCCCCCAAGGCTAAAATGAGGTCTAGGTTCATGATTCTTTGTCAACCCTCATTAATGGCCTTCCATTCATATTTCCTCCACCACTACTATATAAACCCCCCCTCTCCTTCATTCCAAGACACACAAAAACCTCTCATCTTCTTCTCTCTTGAGTTCTAGGAAGTTGAGTAGTCTTGTCATATTTTGGTCTTCTTAAGACTCAAGGTATTGAGTGAGACTCACTCTTCCTCTCCTAACTCTTCTTCTCCTCCACCCTTAGGACTGTGAGAGACCGTGTCCCCGACCCGTTTTATTATGAGTGTTGGGCCAAACTCACATTAATGGGTGGAGTCGTGTTATTGCCTCTCAAAATGGAGGTTCGACTAGTTGTATTTTTTCCTTTAAATTAAGGGTTTTACAATGGAGTCGCCACTTATTTAATCATTGGAAATATAAGAAAACCAAAATTGAAAAATTCCTCATTTTATTAATTTTCAATTGAATTTACATTAGTCATAGGAAAATTACATGGCTTTAGTCCTAGATACAATCTAAGATAAAGTACATAGCTTCGTTTCCTAGTTACAATCTAAAAATTGAAAATTACATGGACAAGTATTTGATCTACTAACCCTTAATCTAAGTTTGAAGGCTATGTTACAAGGTAGGAAGGTGTTAGGCACCCACCTTGCCCGGTGAAACCGATCTTCTAGACTATGGTGGCCAACATTCATATCATATCATACAATATGTCAATCAATTTGCATGTTGAATTTAAGGTGTGTGTATGTGATGAATCCTAATTCAATTTATTAAGCATTGCATTTAGATTGAAAAATGAATTCTAGTGAATGTGTGTGTATGGTGATATCTTAAATCCAAGGATTTGAGAGAATTATAAAACAAACATGTTTTTTTATATTTTTTATGTGAATTTAAGATCAAAACTAGTGCTTATGCATGAATATGTGATGAACAACAAGAACATATGAAGAACACTTAAGAACATTCAAACATATTCAAGAGAATTTAAATAATTACTATTATACTTTAATCCTAAATTCTTATCATGGCAACACAAAAAACAAGTTAGGAAAAGAGATTATACCTTTATGCAAGATCCATATGGTGGATGAGGAGACTCTTGAGGGAGGTCCTATGGGTGGAGGAAAAGAAGAGTTAGAAGAGGAAGAGTGAGTCTCACTCAATACCTTGAGTCTCAAGAAGACCAAGAAATGACAAAACTACTCAACTTCCTAGAACTCAAGAGAGGAGAAGAGAGGGGGATTTTTTGTTTGTCTTTGAATGAAAGAGATGGGGGGTTTATAAAGTAGTGGTGGAGGAAATATGAATAGAAGGCCATTAATGAGGGTTGACAAAGAATCATGAACCTAGACCTCATTTTAGCCTTGGGGGAAATCTAGAGAATTAAATGTAGAGATTAGTAGGAGTAAGGAGCAAGCCAAAATTCGGTTTTCCCGTAGCTACTGTAACAGCCTATAGATCCAAATTTGAAAATCATATCTGACTCAATTCTGATCAGAATTGTCTCGTTCTTGTGCTCAAATTGAAGTCTCGGATGTCTAGTTTCTGGGAAAATTAACCTCATTCACAGATTCAAAATATTCTGAGAGATATCGATAAAATAGTGAGCAGAGGTCATTTGTTAGAAAATGGTTTCAGCACAATTAACATTAACAGGTCCCAAATTAGTTTCCAATTAACATTAATAGGCTCCAATCACTCCCATTTCAGACCTAATTAGTTCCAAATTTAACCTAAATAAAATATAATTGCACAAATTGCTCATTGAATAATTAATGTTTAACTATCTAATTAATTAGGTGTATGCAACCTTACCATAATATGTAGTCCTAAGCAATCAAATTATGACACACCATTAATCTCAAATTGATTATAATTATAACCAATTGGAATCAATTGTTCATAATTACATAAGATCGGACTCAATTCATGATAGCGCACCTCGGCCATTAGAACTTGATTTGATGATAACTTTCAATCTGATGGTCCAATTAAGGCTTATAATCAGTCAATTTGATCGTTACAACATCAAAATCATTTTGATGAAATGAGATTAAGTATCTAACAACCAGAATCAAGATGCATATTTTCAAGGTGAAATTACCCTTTTACCCTCCATGTGAGGTTAAATGTGGGTTGCAAAATAGGGTGTCAACAAGGACCTCCCTCAAGAGTCTCCTCATCCACCATATGGATCTTGCATGAAGGTATAATTCATTTCCCTAATTATTTTTTTGTGTTGCCATGATGAGAGTTTAAGATTAAAGCATGATAATAATCATTTAAATTCCTTTGAATATGTGTGAATGTTCTTAATTGTTCTTATATGTTCTTCACATGTTCTTAGTTGTTCTTCACATGTTCATGCATAACACTAGTTTTAATCTTAAATCCACATCAAAAACATGAAAAATATGTTTGTTTAATAATTCTTTAAATTCAATCCACTCACATTCACTAGAATTTATTTTTCAATCCAAATGAAATGTTTAATAAATTGAATTAGGGTTTATTACATGCACACACTTCAAATTCAACATGCAAATTGATTAATAACATATTGGATGATGTGATATGAATGTTGGCCACCATAGTCTAGAAGACCGATTTCACTGGGTAAGATGGGTGCTTAACACCTTTCCACCTTGTAACATAGCCTCCGAACTTAGATCAAGGGTTGATAGACCAATGTTTATCCTTGTAATTTTCAATTTTTAGGTTGTAACTAGGAAACAAAGCTATGTACCTTATCTTAGATTGTATCTAGGACCAAGCCATGTAATTTTCCTATGATCAATGTAAATTCAATTAAAAATAAATAAAATAAGGAATTTTTCAATTTTGGTTTTCTTATTTATCCCAATAATTAAATTTGTGGCGACTTCATTGTAAAATCCTTAATCTAAAGGGGAAAATATAACTAGTCGAACCTCCATTTTGAGAGGCAATAACACGACTCCATCCATTCGCGTGGGTTTGGCCCAACACTCTATATAAAATGGGCTAGGGGCACGGTCTCTCACAGTGGCGACTCCACTGGGGATATTGAGGGCTAAGCTTCAATTGGATTATGGTGGCCAACCATATTATTGTTTGTTTATTACTTTTTGTATATAATATGTCAAATACATCATTATATTACATGTCATGTATCATTTGCTTGAATAAAATTTATTTTATTTGTATGCAAGCCCGGAAGCCTGGTAGTATTAGCCGTGGATTGTGGTCTTCTTGAGACTCACATACCCAGTGGTGAACCTACCACCCATCGCGACAAGGATCATCATGGTTATGCCATGGTGGTTCGTAGGGATAAACTGTACCATTCGGACCAACACGGCGCTCCTGGCATCACAAGTTGGGAGGTACGATGTCTTAGCTTGTGGGAACCTTTAACCTACCTTCTACCCATATTGTAATAACCCATAGAACCTACCTTTAAGTCAGTCCATGTAAATTGCATTGCATTATGCATGTGTTCGGCCGTTGTTTAAACTAGATGAGCCCAAGTCCAACACTTGAGCCCATCATAATTGTTTGAACCTCATATGCTATGAATGAACCTAAGCCCAAATGCTTGTGATTGAAGCCTACTCAATATGGAGGGCCAATTTTTTTTCTAGAGAAAATATAACATGTGTGCATGCAGTTTTCCATGTGCAAGCCCAATCAAGTGAAGGTGCAGACCTTTAAAGTTCCAGCTCAAGTCAACTAAGCTCATCGCCAAATTCATTTGCTAACCTAAACTCATTTCTTGTAGCCATGAATGAGCCCATGACCAACTTCCATGAATTTTTCAATACTTTGGTGGCAAGCCAAGCCAAACTTCATGAAGAGTTCAACACTTTAAGTCAAAAGCTCAAAGGAAAAGATACTACCACTTTCCAAAATGACGAAGTGCAAGGCCCACTATTGACTGAAAGTGAGAAAAAGTTGAAGGAGCGCTTGGATCAAATGGAACAACTATTTCAAAAGTTTCGGTGGAAGGAAGATGCCATGAACTTCCATTCTCTTTCTCTATTCCCATAAGTAAGAGCTCCACCCAAATTCAAGATGCCAAGCTTGGACAAGTTTGATGTAATAGATTACCCCAAAGCCCATTTGAAGATGTACACAAGGGCCCTCCAACCCTTGGGAGCTACTGAAGAACTTTTGGCCCAAATGTTCCAAAACATACTTACTGGGGCTGCTCTTCGTTGGTTTTTGAATCTTGAAGACTCTAGAATCACTACTTGGAAGGACATTGCCAATGAGTTCTACAAGCAATACAAATACAATATAGAAGTGAACATTACTAAGCGTGATTTGGAGACGACCAAGAAAAGCCTAAGGAAACTTTATCAGTCTTTATCACAAGATGGAGGATAAAAGAAACCCAAATGACAAATAGGCCCAACGAAGAAGAGCAAATCCAAATGGTGGTGAAAAATTTGTTGCCCATATACCACAAACATCTCTTTTCCCAATACTTTCCCAACTTTAAAGCCTTGATCATAGCTGGTACTCAAGTGGAAGATGTTGTCAATGAAAGTGGCAACCCACACCACCAATGAGGAAGCAGTCAATGTTGTAAATTCTCAAGCATCATCGATTACCAATCCTAGGCCTCGAAGGAAGTTCAGTGAACTCCACATACCCATGAGCCAATTGTTTGAAAGGCTCAAAATTGAGGGATATCTCAACCTACTTGACCCTGGCACTTATCCAAGCTCGCTGCCAAAAGGGTACAAGCCACATGGGTTCTACAAATATCATCAAGAACCTGGCCATCAAACAGACAAGTGCATCAACCTGAGACATGCCATTCAAAATCTAATTGATGAAAAAGTCATCACTCCACCTTTATCCACTGGTCGATCAGACTTTGCCTAAGTTCAATTCCACAAGTTGTTGAGCAAAAACTTTATTTATTTTTTTTTTTTTTTTGTGTGCTTATTTAGAGTGTGTTGTTGGTTAATAAATTTCATGATTGGTGCATTTTCATGCTTGTTTTTGTTTCATTTTTTTCATTACCAAAATAAATAAATAAAAATTCAAAAAAAAATTTCAAGATTTCCAAATCTTTCCCAAAAAAAAAAAGAGAAAAATTTTCAAATGAAAAAAGTCTTTGGACTAGGGGCATTAAGCCCTTAAGTCATTTTTTAAAAAAAAAATCTTTGAACTAGGGGCATTGAACTTCCTAGTGACTTTTTCAAAAATGCCCAATTTTTTCTTTCAAGGATTTCAAGATTAAAAAAATAAATAAAAGTCCCCTTTTCAATATGGTACATGAGAATCCCTTGGACAAAACATTTTCTAAATCTTGTTGTTTAAAGGCTTGAGCAATCAACTTGTACTAAGGAATGATTAATTTCATTTGATCCATGTAAAGACTTTTGCTACTTGACTTAGAATATAAGAAGAAATGGTCTTAAAAGGCAATCAAAAAGAATCTACCCATTGAAAAATTCCAAGAATCCATGTACTTGATCCAATTTTCTAAGGTCTTTTGTTTCACAACATTAGAGCATTCATACTTCCTTTAAGATGAATTTATTAAAAGAACTTGAGTCACTATGCCTACAAGAACACATTACTAGGGATAGGAGGCCATCTTTGGTTAACCAAATTATTTCCTCTTATCTAGAATGTTCATTATCCATTGCTAGCCCATTTGAGCCTCCAAATATTTAGCCTTTTTCTTGCATGAACCCACTAAAATCTAAACCTGGGGTGGGAAAAATCAAGATATGCATACTTAAATCTCATGTTGAAGAGGACTCAACCTGGTAGCTTTGAAGCTAATTGATAAATCTCTCCTAGAAGACATGAAAGACAAGTGGAGAATTCATTAGGCTAAAGACAAGAGATCATCAAAGAAAAATGAGGTTTCACATAATCAAGGAAAGAAAAATGAAATTCTTGTGTGCATCTAGTTTGAAGAGCCTAGAATTCATCATGCCAAGAGAAGTATTTCAAAAGATGAAACCTAAAAAGAGAAGTATTTCAAAAGATGAAAGTCTAGATGTATGATTTAAGATGAATGAGCATAAAAACAAATGTTGATACAAATGACCAATGAAGACTAGTGGAAAGATGACAAAGAAGAAATGGAAAAACTCCTCTAATACTTGATTTTTGAGTAATGCATACTTGGGGGAACATCATAGACAATTTTGAGCTTTTTTCTATCATTCATTTCATAACCCAAACCCGGCCTACATTACAATTCATGAGTAAAGACCTCCTTGAAGTCTTGCTAGTTGTAGGCACATCTTAAACTCTAATAATATTTTCTCTTGAATTAAAATGGAAAAATGTTTAATATTGTCAAACCCCACTGGATGATATGTCCAAGGAGAAAAATTCTCAAATCCTCAAATCACTCAAAAGAACTTTCAAACTTGGAGCACTCTCCTTATTTGCACCTAACAATCTGATTCTTAAATATTATAACATTTCATTTCTTGATTGTCTTTGGAGACTTAATCTGACAATGTTAAAAAGAAAGAAGTAAATTTTTATTACAGGAGTTTAATAATCTTGATCCTTCATAATCAAAGAGATTTTTTTGATTCTTAAACACTTTGATTTGCCAAAATAGTTGTTCAAAGGATCACATCTTGTTCCAAAAAAAAATGGAAATTTGTTTTTTTTTTTTTTTAAAAACATTCTTTTCCAAAATCCAATTATCTGAACTATGTCTTAACCTGATCCTCTATGAGAGAGGTACGTAGACAGCCTTTCAAAGGCTCAGTCCCAATCACCCAAACAACTTTAGGGCTAGAAGTCAAAACAATGTGTCAAAATTGTTTGGATGCATGTTAGGCTAAGCCCATTTGTTTTGCATCAAGCATGCTTAAACTTGGGTTGTATGCGGATATGTCCTTCTTGCATGAAAGCATGTTTTCATTTGAGGCATCAATCCATTTTTTTGCAAGCATGTCCACACTAGGAGCATTGGCCAAAAATGTTTTCATGATAATTGGTTTCTAACAAGTTAGAGAAAGAAAGCCATTTTACAAGAACCAACGATGGCGGACTGTGATCTTCTTTCATGTTCACCAATGGTCACAACATCAACTGAACTCAACTTCAATCCAAGCATGGAAGATGCCCCAAACTAGGGGCATTGGCTAAGTACTTCCAATTCATTTCAGTGAAAAGATCCATTGCTAATTAAAATGATCTTTTTACAGGAACTAAGCAAGGACTTATCCAACAATCCACATCAACTTCCAGCCAAAGTTTTTCTCATCATTCTTGCCTCATGAATAAATCTTCATCATTTCTAGTCCATCTTCATCTTCTTCACTTTTTGTTCATAAAAAAATCTCCAAAACCATATTCCAAAGGAAAAATCTCCATGAACAAATATTCTTAAAAAAATTTCAAAATTCAAAGGAAAAATCTCCAGAATAAATCTTCAAAGGAAAAATCTCCATTTTTTTAAAGGAAAAACTTCCAATGAATAAATCTTCATTAAAAATATTCAAATCATCAAAGGAAAAATCTCCAAAACTATTATTCAAGGAAAAATCTCCAATGAATGAATCTTCAGAAAAGTTTTTCAAAAATGCAATGGAAAAATCTCCAGAATGAATCTTCAAGGAAAAATCTCCATATTTCAAAGGAAAAATCTCCAATGAATAAATATTCTTTAAAAATATTCAAATCATCAAAGGAAAAATCTCCAAAACTATTATTCAAGGAAAAATCTCCTATGAACAAATCTTCATTAAAGTTTTTCAAAAATGCAATGGAAAAATCTCCAGAATGAATCTTCAAGAAAAAATCTCCATATTACAAAGGAAAAATCTCCATGAATAAGTCTTCTTTAAAAAATTTCAAATGTTCAAAGGATAAATCTTCAAAAAAAAATCTCAAATTTTCAAGGAAAAATCTCCAATGAACAAATCTTCATTAAAAATTTTGAAAACTTCAATGAAAAATCTCCAAAATCAAAGATTCAAAGGATAAATCTCTTGAGCATAGCTTTAAATGAAAGATCTCCAAAACAAATGGCAGATTGCGATTTCCTTCCATATTCTCCAATGGTTGCAACAGCAAGTTAGCTATCCATACTCAGCATTCATCAAAACATGCAAGATGCCCCAAACTAGGGACAGTCACCAGGTATGCCGAATTCTTTTCAATAAATAACTCTGTTACTAATTGAAAATATTTATTTTGCAGGTACTAGGGTAAAGGGCCCACACACATTGGTAGGAATAATGTCTTCCAAAAATCCATCGGAACTTTAGGAAGCACGTCCAAAATTCAATCCTTGGACCTTTGGGAAGCACGTCCAAATTCCAATCCTTGGACATCTGGGAAGCACGTCCAAAATTTAATTTCAATGGACCTCTAGGAAGCACATCCAAATACAAAGCCATCGGACCTCTGGGAAGCACGTCCAAAACTTCAAATCCATCGAACCTCTAGGAAGCATGTTCAAAATTCAAGATCATGACTGAATTCCTCATTTTGTCATGACCACTGGTAAGCATGTCTTGTACTCAATTTTTTGTCCCACAAAAAAAAAAAATGTTGCATGTATGAACTACGTTTGGACTTAATCCTCTCACCAAGAGTACGTAGGCAATCTCCTTGGAGATTCGGTCCACATTTTGATCAACTACATAACGGTCTGCATTCTTATCTGCATGCATTATACATTCACCACGGTTAAATACTGATTGCAAAGTTAGGTGTCTTTTTCATACATTGACATTCGCTCTTCAAGCTCTATCAATGAGAGGCATTATGTTGACACCTCACTTTGCAATCTGCATTTAACCTCACTTAGAGGGTAAAAAGGTAATTTCGCTTTGAAAATATGTATCTTGATTCTAGTCATTAGATCATTAATCTCATTTCATCAGAATGATCTTGATATTGTAACGATCAAATCGACTGGTCATAAGCCCTAATCGGACCATCAGATTGAAAGTTATCATCAAACCAAGTTTTAATGGCCGAGGTGTACTATCAAAAATTTAGTCCGACTATATGTGATTATGAACAATTGATTCTAATTGGTTATAATTATAATCAATTTGAGATTAATGATGTGTCATAATTTGATTGGTTAGGACTACATTTTATGGTAAGGTTACACACACCTAATTAATTAGATAGTTAAACATTAATTATTCAATGAGTAATTTGTGCAATTAGCTTTTAATTAGAGTAAATTTGGAATCAATTAAGTCTGAAATGGGAGTGATTGGAGTCATTTAATGTTAATTGTGGGGTGTGGGGGGCAAGGGCCAGGGTTCAAGTCTCCAGAAGGAAGCTTCACACACATATACACTTAGATTAGGTTAGAGTAGAATTCTATCTTGTATAAAAAAAATGTTAATTGGGAGCTAATTTGGGACCTATTAAAGTTAATTATGATAAAACCATTTTTTAACAAGTGACCTCTGTTCACCATCTCATCGATATCTCTCAGAATATTTTGAATCTGTGAATGAGGTTAATTTTTCCAGAAATTAGACATCTAGGACTTCAATTTAAGTACAAGAACAAAACAATTCCGATCAAAATTGAGTCAGATATGATTTTTCGAAATTAGTTCTACAGGTTGTTACAGCAGCTACGGGAAAACTGAATTTTGACTTGCTCCTCACTCCCACGAATCTCTACATTTAATACTTCAGATTTCCCCCAAGGCTAAAATGAGGTCTAGGTTCATGATTCTTTGTCAACCCTCATTAATAGCCTTTCATTCATATTTCCTCCACCACTACTATATAAACCCCCCCTCTTCTTCATTCCAAGACACACAAAAATCCCCTCTCTTCTCCTCTCTTGAGTTCTAGGAAGTTGAGTAGTTTTGTCATATCTTGATCTTCTTGAGACTCAAGGTATTGAGTCAGACTCACTCTTCCTCTCCTAACTCTTCTTCTCCTCCACCCTTAGGACCTCCCTCAAGAGTTTCCTCATCAACCATATGAATCTTGCATGAAGGTATAATATGTTTCCCTAATTGTTTTTTTGTGCTGCCATGATGAGAGTTTAAGATTAAAGCATGATAATAATCATTTAAATTCCTTTGAATATGTGTGAATGTTCTTAATTGTTCTTATATGTTCTTCACATGTTCTTGGCTGTTCTTCACATGTTCGTGCATAACACTAATTTCGATCTTAAATCCACATCAAAAACATGAAAAACATGTTTGTTTAATAATTCTTTTAAATTCTTGAATCTAGGATATCACCATCCACACACATGCACTAGAATTTATTTTTCAATCCAAATGAAATGCTTAATAAATTCAATTAGGGTTTATCACATGTACACACTTCAAATTAAACATGCAAATTGATTGATAACATATTGGGTGATGTGATATGAATGTTGGCCACCATAGTCTAAAAGACCGGTTTCACTGGACAAGGTGGGTGCCTAACACCTTCCCACCTTGTAACATAGCCTCCGAGCTTAAATTAAAGGTAAGTAGATCAAATACTTATCCATGTAATTTTTGATTTTTAGATTGTAACTAAGAAACAAAGCCATGTACTTTATCTTAGATTGTATCTAGGACCAAAGCCATGTAATTTCCTATGATTAATGTAAATTCAATTTCAAATAAATAAAATGAGGAATTTTTCAATTTTGGTTTTCTTATTTATTCCAATAATTAAATAAGCGGCGACTCCCTTATAAAACCCTTAATCTAAAGGGGAAAATATAACTAGTCGAACCTCCATTTTGAGAAGCAATAACATGACTCCACCCATTCACATGGATTTAGCCCAACACACACCATATAAAACGGGTCGGGGGCGCAGTCTCTCACAGGTTGTCAAAATCTCGATATGAATCCTACGATCCTACGATTTTACAATCTCACCTGCCCAAAACGATCCGGATCTTTTAAGGATTTTTACGATCATTCAAGATCAGTAGGATTGTACGATTCTGACGATCCCAAACAACCTTGATTTCTTGTAATCTTTTTTAACTTGACAAAATGCTCAATTGAACTAAATGAAAAATAAAATCCCAATAAACCAAGTTTTTTCACTCTAATATAGAGAGAGTGTCAGTTGGACCAAAATATAAAATAAAAAAAAAATCACAATAGAGTGTCACATTTTGAGGTTTTTAGCCTCTTTAAATGATGTTTACAAATGAATGTACTGATGTATGATAATTATATCAATGAATGTATAATTTATGTGATTATTTAACATACTAATGTGTATTTTTTGTTTTTTTCTCAAATAATGTAAGATCTTACAATCCATGATCCGATCTTACAATCCATGATCCGATCTTACAATCTACGATCTCACTTACCTCCCACGATCCTACGTAGAATCCCGATTTTAACAACCTTGGTTCAGCTTTGCTTGACTACTATTAAGACATATTTGGATGAAATTCAGCGCAAGCTCGAGGTAGAACTTTAGTTATTCGTTCTAAAAATGGGGAGAAAGCCTTATTGTGAACATTTTGAATACACCATAGAGTAAGGGGGAGTGCATATAGAAAGGGGGAGCACAGTGGATACAAAGGAGGAATCTAACCTATAGCCACATATCTTAGAAGTTCTAACAACAGTTTGCCCTGTTTTGTTTAGTAGATTTTATTTACTTTGCTTTATTTAAGCTTTAAGTACTTTAGTTTAAAACTGTGTTTTCTTTAGTACTTATATATCTTGGTTTTTATAACCATTTCTTGATACTTTTAGTTATCTATTGCCTCTTGCTTTAGTTTCTTAAATGCATCATATGCTTGTTGGACATGCAATTAATTTTTGCACTGCTCTTAATTGCTTGCGTGTCTAGATGTTCATTTACTTGTTAAATGTTCATTGTGGTAATTTCTTATTGACTATTCATGTTTGATCTAGTTATGTTATATGCTCATATCTCATTTGCTTTTACTTGATCGCATTCTACTTACTCTATATACATGCCTTGTATTCTACATCTCTTGAACTTAATGAATCTATTTCTTATGGGCAAGTGTTTTTGGATACAAGTGTATACAGTTCAAGTGGTTCATAGGTTTTAGATTTAAATGTGAATGAGTTTTGCCTTTGTTCCCAAACTCACATTTTAAGTCTAACATTTGTTTAGGGGTTTTGTCACAGAATAGCCAAAGGAGGAGATTGTAAAGTTGTGATTTACAACTAAGTTTTATGTTAGCTTAAATTCCATTTCAAATTTAATTGTAATTCGGTTCAATCCTTTCCTTGTATGTTTGTGGGATTTAATGTAAGGGTTGTGTATGAGAGATTAGTGAAGACTATGTGAAGATGAGGAATTCGTGACTGGCTCGCGAGTGCCAACTCGTAAAAAGGTCACGTGAGAAGTTGCGAGTGACCCTCGAACTCTCTGCCTGATGATTTTGAGCATGTCTTTTCACTTACCTTTACCAATACTATATAAACCCTCATTACCCGCGAAATTGTAACAATGAGTTTTTCCAAGAAACTTTTAAGAGAGAAAACCCTAACCAAACACTTGAAAGTTAGAAATTGTTTACCCATAATCTTCTGCACCATTTTTTCTAAAGTTTCCTTTACTCCTACCTCTTCATCTACACATCCTTGAAAGTTTCTTAACTCAAACACTTATCTCACCCATTCTGAGTGTTGCGAGAAGTTCTAGTGCATATGGGAAGTATTGGAAGAAGCTATTGAGTGGCAGATGCAATTTAGAGCTAATTGCGGATCCGAACAACTAGTGAAGACATGGCTCCATGAAGCCCGTTGGTAGCAGGAACTTAGAGTGTTCAAGTACATTTTTTATATTAGGCTTGGAGGGTTTTTTTGATATTCGTGTACTCCAACTTATTCACTAGTGGATTTATTTCGACTTGGAGGGTTGCGAAGAGGCTTTTCACTGAGTTTTTCAGTTTCCTCTTTGATAACACGTCTCGATGTTATTTTGTGTTTGCATCTATCTTCCCTATTCTTTAAGCTTTACATTTATTGTTTATTGCACTTGCTTATACCTTAGAGTAGTGTTCCGATTTTATTGTTGTTAAGTTGTAGTTTTTCACATAACATTTATGTTGGCTTATTCCATGACAAAAAGTGTTATAATTGCATTAATTTACTTTCTTGTATTTTGTGGAATTTTATTGTATTGGATTTAGGATTAAGTTAGTAAAAATTGGTCAGATCTATCAACTCGGCTCACATGTGTTGCAACCCGCGAAATTCACATAAGAAGCACATGCTGGAAGCTGAAAAATCAAGTTGCGAGTCACTTTGCAACTCAGTCTAAGTCGCAAGTGACCTGTGAAACTCACTTCCTAGACTCACTTCCTGGATGATTTTAAGTGTAACTTTCCTACCCTTCACCCATCTATATATATCCTCATTACCCACAAAAGTGTAAGGAGGCTATTCAGAAGAAAACCCTAGAGAGGTTTTTACAACACACCCAACTTGTTAGAGAGAGCCACTCATCCTCAATAGAGAAATCCTTGTAATCTCTTCTCTTTTCCCTCTCCCATTGTTATTTCTTGAAAGGAGATTTGTACTCAAACACAACTCACACCTATTTAGAATGTAGAGAGTGTTTTGGAGATTGGGAAGCATTTGGGATTTGTCAAAAGAAGCCGGTGAGGCTTGGCGGATGCAATCAGGCATTATTATGGGATCTGGGAAGCTAGTGAAGACAAGGCTCTAAGAAATCTGTTGGTAACTGGAGCTTGGAGGCTCAAATACTTTGGGTAAATTAGGCATTGAAGGTCTTTTTGGTATCCTTGTACTCCAACTTATTCACTAGTGGATCATTTTGACTTTGAGGGTTGCGGAGAAGTTTTTCGCCAAGTTCTTTGGTTTCCTCTTCGATAACACATCTCGGTGTTATCTTGTATTTGCATCTCTCTTATCTTACTCTTTAAGTTTTATATTTGTTAATTGCTTGCATGTGGTTATGGCTTGGAGAGTAGTTCCGGTTATTGCGTATCATTTACTCTTGTTTTGCACTTAGATAAGTTAGACTAAAAGCAATTTAGCCATAAGTTTAAAATTGGAGGTCTAAATAAGCTATAGTGTTTTACACTATTTAAGCTTTCAATTGCATATCATTTACTCTTATTCTACACTTAGTTAAATTAGAGTAATAGCGACTAAGCCATAATTTGAAATTAGGGGTCTAGATTGACTATAGTGTTTCACAGTATTTAAGCTTTCAATTCCAAATGGTTCACTTTAGATTTTTGAGTAACAAATCTTTTCCACGTTCCAAATGACTTCTAAGTTCTAAGTTTTGAGCAACATTTCATGTGGAGCATGACAACGTCAATCCATATAAAAAAACGTAGTTTTAAAGCTAGAAGCAAAGTTATAATATCAATTAGTTTGCCAATTCTAAAATCAACTTGAAATTAAAGCAAGATCTTTCTATTAAAAAAAAAAATCTTTTAGAAGATGCGATAACTTAAAAAAAAAAATACTCGTTGTGTTGTTGTCAACAGTATTATCTTTAACTTGATCTTGAAGAGAATGAAGATCTCATGGGAAAATACAAGTCATCATAAACCTTTTATTTTTTTGAGAAACAAGCTTGTCAGCATAAACCTTTACCCTTACCCTATCATTGTTCAATTATTTTTGGGGCTAAGGACCAAGATATACTTGAAAGCTAGAATAATTTAAGTTAAACAATAAGCTAAATTAAACTAAAAACAAACAATTGAGGAGAAAAGACGTCATAGCCTATTTGATAAATTGAAATTGAAAATTGAAAGATGCTTGCTTCTTTGGACATTATTCTAAAACCACAACCAATTTCATATTTATTTTCACAATTTTCACATTGATCGACCAATTTTTTTTCCACCATTCACAATAGATCATATCTAATATAGCTATCAAAATGGGTATAGAATTGGTTGTATTCCTAAATTTTTGAAGTTAAGTGTACAATTAGTT
The DNA here is from genome assembly GCA_032878915.1 of Castanopsis chinensis. Classification (NCBI taxonomy): domain Eukaryota; kingdom Viridiplantae; phylum Streptophyta; class Magnoliopsida; order Fagales; family Fagaceae; genus Castanopsis; species Castanopsis chinensis. Next base: position 22,477,607 of record JAVQMG010000132.1, read on the forward strand.
AAGCATCTAAATGGTCCAATGCCACCTTCACCACTAAAGTTAATCATGTTTCCTGTTAGCTAGCCTCATGTCTATATAAACGGTACCTAAGGAATTCACAAAAAAAAAACTACAAGACTGAAAAGAAAAATAAAAAAGTTTCCATCATCCACTCCCACCGCTCCCACACAAAAAAAAAAAATGTGGTTGAACCTAAAATTTTTGAGTTGGCTAATCTTAATTGTCGGTGCCATTCATTGCCAAGCTTATGTTCATCATACTTTTGTGGTAAGTAACTAATACGATAAAATTTCACTATTCATTTCATGAAATGCAATTGTTTGATATTCTACATCATGAATAGAGATATATGTTCGTACACACACTACATGCATGTACGTAGTTGTATACCCATTAATATGTTCACATGCTTTGTTATGAGCTATAGCATCTATGTGTGTAAACTTTGGATTGTAGGTAAAAGAAACTCCATACACAAGACTATGCGGCACAAAGAACATCTTGACAGTAAATGGCCAGTTTCCAGGACCAACACTATATGTTCAAAAAGGAGATACTATCTTTGTTGATGTCCATAACCAGGGCAATTTTAACATAACTATTCATTGGTATCGTTCTGATCCGTGCACTATTGTTTTGACAGAGAAGAAATCCAAATATAGAAGGAACTGCTAACTATGCATTGTACATGATAATATTAATTTACAATTTTATAGGCATGGAGTAAAACAACCAAGAAATCCATGGTCAGATGGCCCTGAATACATTACACAATGCCCCATACAACCAGGTGGAAGGTTTAGGCAAAAGATTATTTTTTCCTCAGAAGAAGGGACCCTATGGTGGCATGCTCACAGTGAGTGGTGGCGAGCAACGGTTCATGGTGCTATAATCATTCATCCCAAGAAGGGAACCAAATATCCTTTCCCTCTTCCTCATGCAGAGGTTCCAATCATATTTGGTATTATAAAATTAGCCTTCTCAATGATTGGGACCTCTTTTATTTTTTGTCTTTCAAATTACAACTATAGAAAATGTATGTGCAACGTCTTAAAACTACAGAAAATGTTACACAATTTGACCAGAAAAATATTTTTGAAATGACTGGAAATCTTTGATTATGCAGGAGAGTGGTGGAAGCAAGATATATTGGCAATTTATGATGAAACTATTTTTACTGGAGGAGCCCCTAATGTTTCTGATGCTTTCACTATCAATGGACAACCTGGTGTTCTTTATCCGTGCTCAAAACCAGGTCAAAGATTCCCAAAGTTTTATATGTATAGAATGTTTATAATCATTTATTTTCTACCAAATGCTTCTAATTAAGATTGACGTTACTAATTAGAATGTAAAGGGAGGAAGATTGAAGAGCACCGGTAAGAAGATAAACACACTGCTAATCCCATAGAAACAGTGTCACAACTTCCATGAAAAAAAAAAATGAAGTAGGAAACGATGTTTTTGACAGTATATATCCTAGTCCAAGAGGGGTTGAACATTAAAATGTACACGGTGATCCGTTTTTATTAAAGCATGGTCTTATCACCAGCAAGCTAGACGTGGACCATATAATGGGGTTTGGTTTATTAGTTTTTCAACAGGCTTAAGCTTGCTCTTGATTAACTTTATTCCCTTTTATACATGAATTAATTATTAAGCATAATGACTAGAATTTTAATTTTTGAACCTCTATCAATTCGTCCTTAGGTCGAAACCTCTTCACCTAAATTATAATTAAGGTTAAGTAAGTGGCTTAATTAATTTCAAAGTTATAAATCTATAAAATAAAAGGGCAAAACTTAGGTATATTACCTTAAGTTCTATTCCTTAAGTTCCCCTCTTAAGATTCAGTCATATGGCTACTTAATTAAAAAATACACTTCCATCCCATGAAAGAAATCTACTTGGTAGAATCTCAAGAAGAGAACCTAAGAAACAGCACCTAAGTACTGTACCTAAGTAATGTACCTAAGTCTTGTCCAAAATAAAATATTCAAGTCATGTTGGCCTTGGCCTAATGCACTCCCAAACAAACTCTGTGGGCACCAAATACCTCTTAGCAAGACCGTAATTGGGCCCCCAATTAATTTATATGTGGGTTATACTTTGATCCTACTAATAGGGCTCTCTGCTTAGTTTGGTTCATCCTCTCTAAGCCCTAATCTGAGACCCTCCCCCTAACTTCCCTCAGTTCCCAAGTGTTTCCCTCTCGCTTTGCCCACTCTCTCTCCTTCCCTTTGTCTCTTCCTCCCAACTGCAATAAATGCACGCCATCATTTCCCTTCACGCACACCTTGGTAAACGAAGCGTCAGGCCATCTGAGCTGTCCGATATTTCGAATACTACCACACGCACAAAAAGAGTGTGTTGTCTTGTCCACTGCATTAATTGGTTGACTGTTAGCCTTCTCGAGGCGCAACCGCCAGTTTTATCTTGAAAGGTGACAAGGTGCCCCCGAGCTTTGGGTGACGAAAACCCGATCCCATCTCCGCTTTACAAAAATAGGATCGTGGGGGGGCTATTGTGAGGGTATGGGCCTGAGGGGATATGGACAGCCCATCTGTAAGGGTTTGGACCTGAATGACCCAAAATAGCTCGCATGACTGAAGCCCAGGATCGTTGGGCTAGAAAAATCCCATTGAGAGACGCGCAAGGATCGGGGCATAATGATCGGTAGCGCCACTTTAACTGGGGTCGTGTCCAACCCGACATAGGTACTGACCGCTGGGCCCGCTTAGAAAATAAGGGTGGCTCAGGTCAATGGCCGAACGTTAAATAATACCTTTGGGGAATTTGCCACCGAGCACTAGATGGCGTCTAAAACAAGTTACAAGGGAACCTTCTAAAATCGTGAGGATCCCTAGGGATTTACATGGACGTGGGAGGATGTGTATAGCAGGAAAATAACGATGGCCAAACCACTAAGTGCTATAAAAGGGGGAAGATGTAGAGAGTTAGAGGGTTGGAAGGTGGGAGGAAGAAACAAAGGGAAGGAGAGAGAGTGAGAAAAGTGAGAGGGAAACACTTGGAGACTGAGGGAAGTTAGGGGGATGGTCTCAAATTCGAGCTTAGAGAGAACAAACCAGACTAAGCTGAGAGCCCTATTCGTAGGATCGAAATATAGCCCACGAATAAATTAAATGGAGGCCCAATTACTGGCTTGCTAAGAGGTATTCGGTACCCACAAACTCTTAATCATGTTTTGATTGTTAATGATAAATTATCAATTGACTTAAAAAATTAAATGGTTAGGAAAAATATGAATTTAATTATTTAACAATTTTCAAATTAATACTTATCGTCATATATTTCTTATCCATTATTGTTCAAACCCTAGCATGGTTTTTTCTTAGTAAATTTTTTTAGCATTTAAAGCATGGAGTAGTTGATCACTCAGTAAGAAAACAACAACAAAAAATAGCACGGATTTGATTTAATATATGTTTGTAATGTGTGAGGGGTTTATTACATTGAGTAGTTTTTTTGACTCAATATTAAGGTGTCTTAATTAGTATTAGTGCCACTTAGTTAATTTAAATATAATTAACTTTTTTTATGAAAAACGAATAACTTCTTTCATGGATTAAGGCTCATTGATTCATGATCCATGTATTTTAAATTGATAAATAATAACATTTGATACTTAGACTTATTGAGAAAATTACTTGCAAATGGTAAATGTCATAGTTCAAACAGTAGTATGTACCAAGACTCGGTGAACTTTAACCCAATCAGATGCAAGTGGCGGTAATACTTAAAGATGGTTAGAAACTTAGAATAATAACGTCATCGTCTTAGCCCTAAGAAAGGAAAAAAAAAATTCATCCTTCTTTGAAGGACAATAATTAATTGTCAAGTTACTAAGTTTTTATCAAATGATACTTTTTTTTTATCAATTCTTTTTGGACTATACGATTTATCACAATTTTTGTTACAAATGGTCGATTATGAATAATGAACAATTACTTTCACATATATCTTAATATTAATCCATATATCACGCACAATCACTGTTTTAAAATAGCAATAAAGATTGTAATACAAAAGTTGTGTCTATAAACTCTCCTCTTTTGTTTTCTCTCTTTAACTGAAGTGTTAGTCTACTAATGCGATTCACTACTTGCAGACACATTCAAGCTAAAAGTTGATCATGGAAAGACTTATCTCCTCCGCCTTATCAACGCTGCCGTGATGGATATTCTCTTTTTCGCCATTGCCAAACACAATGTCACTGTTGTGGGAACAGATGGTAGCTACACCAAGCCATTGGAATCAAGTTATGTCACAATATCCCCTGGCCAAACCATCGATATTTTGCTAAAGTCGAACCAGAAATCTGACCACTATTACATGGCTGCTAGAGCATACTCTGCCGCACCTGGTGTTGCTTATGATAACACAACCACCACTGCGATTCTCGAATACAATGGAAACTATACCCCATCTTCACCTCCTTCCCTACCTAATAATCTTCCATACTTTAATAATACCAATGCCTCAATTAGTTTTACAAGTAGCCTCAGAAGCTTAGCCGATGAAAATCATCCAGTCAATGTCCCAATAAATATAACCAGACATTTATTTTTTGTAATCTCAGTCAACACGTTCCCATGTCCTAACAATTCTTGTGCAGGGCCTAATGGGACACGACTAGCCACTAGTGTCAATAACATAAGCTTTGTGGACCCATCCATCGATATTTTACAAGCTTATTATCGTCATGTCAATGGGGTGTTTGGGACTAATTTTCCAGATTTCCCACCATATTTATTTAATTTCACAGCTGAGGACTTGCCATTGTACCTTGAGACACCTAGACATGGGACCAAGGTTAAGATCTTGAAGTATAACACAACTGTGGAACTTGTTTTTCAAGGCACGACTTTGGTGGGTGGGAATGATCATCCAATGCATCTCCATGGATTCAGTTTCTATGTGGTTGGAATGGGTCTTGGAAACTTTGACAAGGATAAGGACCCTTTGGGATATAATCTTGTTGATCCTCCTCTTATGAACACCATTGCTGTTCCCCTAGATGGCTGGACTGCCATTAGATTCACGGCCAACAATCCTGGTTTGTCAAACTACTAAAACTATTTTCTTCTTTGTTTTTTTTTTTTAATGACTCACATTTAAGGGTCAATTTGTTCTTTGTTTTTTTTTTTTTTAATGACTCGCATTTAAGGTTCAATTTGTGTTTAGTGCATTGGAACACTAAATGTGAACGTGTTCAGAATTGAACATGTGTCAATCTTGTATTCTGATCAATGCTCAAGATCACAGGATGGAATATTTGCCCCTTACACTGTTAATACTACTACTACAATGATGATGATGTTGTTGTTTATGTTTTGTGATGGTAGGAGTTTGGTTTATGCACTGCCATTTTGATCGGCATATGACATGGGGCATGGACATGGCATTCGTAGTGAAAAATGGGAAAGGTCGAAAAGCGCATATTTTACCACCACCACCAGACATGCCACCCTGTTGAAGTTAGCTGCAAGCTCCATATACCATGTTGGTTCATTCCTCATGAGTAGTTACATCAAATGATAGGGGAAGCATGAGAATTTATGAATTGGGCCAGTTCCTTCATTTATTTGTTTGTTTGTTTTCACCGTGCTCTTAATTTGTTCGGTATTGTTTATAATTATAATTTGTGGATTTATTGCCACGAGAATCACTGTTGCTTCCACAACCATTTTTGGTGGAAAATAATGAAATTGTTGTGGAAGAAGTAATTTATTTGTTCTCAGTTCTCATGGTATATGGTATACATTGAGTATATGTAATTTAATAAAGCTGTGTGATTAAGCAATACGGATTGATTCCAGTGGAGGCAAAATCACTTCTTAAGGACAACGGATTTAATTCCGTGCCTCAACGATAAATTTTACTTAATCCTTAATTTTATACGATTTTACACTTGTCTATTTTATTTACAAATTAATCTGAGCATATCTTGTTTTACAGATATATTATTGATATTGTCTTGTAATTTTGTTAATCAATTTGAGCAATCTTCCACACTATCTTCCAATATATATATATATATAGAGAGAGAGAGAGAGAGAGAGAGAGAGAGGTTCAAGTTACACCTAGTGTAACTTTGTAAGAGTTACACCTTTTTTAGACCATTGATTTTTATTAAATTCAATAGTTAAAAATACACTATTAGCCATCTCATTATTTTTCTAAAAATAAGTGATGAAACATTAAATGAGTCTCTCCGCCCTCCAAATCTAGCCATTCTTCTTCTAAGCAACTTTTTGAGTAAATATTGAAAATGAGAAAATATTGAACTTTTCATTCATTGCTGTTAATAGTAGAATCGAAGTAGTGTCCATGTTTTTTTTTCTTTTTTTCTTCTAAATTAAATCTCTAGCACTTCCCTCTTTACTTTTTTTACAAGTTCTATAAATATCAGTGGGCTTCTTGTATTTATTTCTTTTAGGGTATTATAACCCATTTCATAGTTTTGTTGTGGGCACAAGCGCACAACAGAAAGTTTAGAATGATTTTTTAAATAATATAGTGTGTCTAAAACTCATACCAGCATGCAAAGACAATGCATGTGCTGCTTGTTAGCTATAAAAATAAAGCAAAGTCTCGTCCAAAAGTAATAAAACATCTCAAAGTCAAAGCTCATACTGAAGTTTCTACCCACACCAAAACTATATAGTGCTCTTTAATGGCTAGGAAAAAAAATGATATTGTGCTCTACGGGTGGAAAGAAAAAGGAAAAAAAGGTATGGAAAGAAATTAATATGAAAGAGAGAAAAAAATTATAATATTAATTAGGTAATGAGGGGAAAAGAAATAGCATTTAATAATGTTTTTTCAACCATTAGATCTTTTAACAATCTACGGTGTAAAAAATGTATAATTTTACAAGAGTTACACTAGGTGTAACTTAAACACACACACACATATATATCACTATGTATTATTGTTGAATGCAAAATACATTACATGTTCCATTACATAAAACTTATAAAAATAAAAAATACTTTAAAATAATACATTCACTTTTAAATACTTTTAAATAATTATATTATATTTTCCCACTAATAGTGTGGGTTTACAACTAGTTAGACATAAACGCATGTGAGGGGTGGACTATTCTTACATGAAAAGAGTCCAAACCCATCGAACGATTCCAATAAGGGTCGAATGCTAACAGCCATATAGTTCAACTAACTAACGCATTTAAGTGTTTTTAACAGAAATATTCAAAGTTTAAATTTCTCCACTCCCAACTATTTATAAAAAATAAAAAGTACTAAGGATTGGAATCCATCCAAATAGCCCACAAAATCACAACCCTTTAAAACTTTGAAGGCATAGGCCCATTATCCATATGACCTGCAAACTGCAACATGGCACAGCGCAAGAATGAACTCAGCATATAATTTGACTGTTTTGGGACCTTCACAATGGGGAATCTAGTCAGTGCCCATACAAGATTTGTCCTTTCAAAATCTCATATTAAGAAGGCACCTTTCAAGGAAAGATTATTCTGTACACTCAGTGTAATAGTGTAATATGCCTCATTGCCTCGCTCACAAATAAGGGGCATGGCTCATGTGTGGAATCTACAGGTGAGACTTTAGATGAGAGGGAGGCGTAATCTACCCAATGCACTAAATAATTTCACCTTGCAGAGATGATGGGACAAGATATGCTTACAGGCTGCAGAAGCAGAACTCTACCAAGCCAGCGGTGCTACTAGCAGCAGTTAGCAGATTACACCATCCATTAACTAGTACAGTTTTATTATTATTATTATTATCATTGGTGTAACCAGGACAGGAATTCAACTATAACTAAGCTGGTGATTCTTGTCATTTTTCTCTAGTTCAAACCTCAAAGAACATTTTTGTAGCAAGTATAAAAGCTGTCTAGAAACAAGAAAATATTCATCAAAAAGCGAAAAAAGAAAGAAATGAAAGCCTGTAAGTTAACACCCTGAGGTAACTTTGTTCTTCTGTCTGCAAAATTCTCTCAATAGGCCAAGAAAGATCAACTTCAAGCAGGAAGCTTAAGCTTCTCACGGTTCTTCCAGCTGAACACAAATCATATAAGTTAGTAAGAAAGCAACCTACAGAAGCCAGTTTTTCCAAGTTTGTTTCTATGTAACTGACCGTTACTGACTTATTTCCCAGCAGGGAGGAAAAAAAATAGTAGTGAGCGTAACAAACTTATTTAGCAGCATCAGAATGGAAAGTACCTCTTGATATAGTAGTAGAAAAAGTCGGCATAAAGAGCTGTCTGAATGAAGCCCGAAACCCAAGCTGTGTTTAGCATTTGACAAGAGCTCATTAAGAAAATATTACTATAAAATGAGCTGGACTATAATTAAAATGCAAGCAAAGCCAAACTTACGTATCCAGCGTATTTGGTGAATCTCCATAAAGAAGCGGTAAACCCAATTGAGGAGATATAAAACTCGGTAAACACTGCAAGATTATGGGACAGAAAATATCACCAAACAAAACCATATGCATGGCAATCAAGCATAAAGCAAGCCATATTTACTACTTTCAATCCAAGATAATTCAGTTAATATGTGACATAAAAGTTCAGCCAAAAGTCATATAGCTTCATTTATTTAGCGGTCCCTCCATCTTTCAAAAAACTAAATATTCACATACAACATATTAAGTTTGGACTATTTCAATTATTGAAATCACTGTGCAAAAGTGTTCAGAAACCAAGCAAAATAAATTTATTAATTTGGTACATCTGTACTATGCTACCAAATACTTATGAAATGCCAAGTCAGATGCAACAAATTAATTTACTTTCTATAGATATGGTTGATCAACATCATGGGAATGACATCAAGGCATATGAGGACAATGTAATCTTTACCACATTGAGATTCTCAAAATGAATTTAATGGATTTCTCTATTTCCTAAAAAAAATTAAAATTTTTTTTTGAAGTCCATAACCGATCATTAAAAGTCATATTCATCCACCAACAGCCATGTAGCTATGTGGAATATTTATTTTGCCACACTATGGAAGTTAAAAAAATAGAGTTCTATAAGGCTCTTTCACCCGAATAAAAAAGTTATGAATTATGGTTATGACCACAAATAGCATGCTTGGGGATGCATGCAACTTTGACTCCATCAGAACATGTTGTGCATGTAAGAAACTAGTGAATCAATCTTCCATAGACTAAAAAGCATTGGAATAGCAGCACTAGTAGAGAAAGTCCTTATTTTCCATAGCTGCTAGCAAAGAAGACTAAAATTAAAGATGTTTCTTGTATGTGTTATTAGGTTCTAGCGGATAAAGGTAATCTACATACTAACAGCTATTTAGATGCTTGAGATAATTGCCAGGGACTTATAGCTAAAAGCATAATCATTCTTGTCCCAGTATAAATTTCAAGTGTCATTTTCTAACCATTCATGATACCAGTTTCAATCCCCAAAATAATACCACCAGAAATCTTCTTCACCGTCATCAAACAACCAAAAGAGCAGCACTATGAGGACCATACTAACATGAAGACCAGTAATACTTCTAGAGACTGACCACCATCACCTCCACCACTAGTTTCCCAATATAACCAACATAACCATCATATATCTCTCTATATAATAGCACCAACACTGCTGCTTCCCCAGTCATTCTAACCGTGATAATCTACATCCTCAACAGCATGGGGACCACACCCTCTGACTCCACTATTGACAAAGAACGTAACTATGTCAACCCAAATGACTCAACTGAGTTCTCCAGCCACCACAATAGCAGAAACACAAATATACTACACTAATTATTCATGAAATTGAAGACACTATAAACATCATTAAAATAATGATTTGAGGAACAATCTTACAACACCCTGAAATATTGACATAACCACAAAGAGTACTGCAACTTCCCCCAGAATGATTGTGCCATAACATTCATTTGATTTCCATAAACTTGTGCAAAATCAACATGGGTCCATCTAGTCACCACCATGAAAATTTAGAGGTGGTCCAATCAAAAATATCTTTCGCACTTTGCCTAAAATTCCTTGAGTCCTAAAGGGGATAACTATTTTGTCATTCATTAGAAACCTTTTCATCAGGTGATTAGGACTTGGCTTCTTAGGTAGAAGAGTAGGACTGGGAAAGATATTGGGTTAAACCCCAGCCTAGTGCACCAAACAAGAGAGAGAGAGAGAGAGAGAGAGATAGAGATCTTATATTAAATATACTTTGTCAATTTTACTAGTGCATTGAACTTATCAAATTTCTAAAGCTCCCTCCAAGTGCCATAAAAAAAATCCCAAACTACTGTCAATTATTAAATCTCACCAGAAAATTTAATTTATTCACCATTGCATGACAAACCAAACTTCAAAATCCTCATTTTTCTATCATTTTCCTTCTCAGAATGATCCCCATGCCCAACAATCTCTTCATCCCATTTTCCGCCAGGAACTCTGCCTTTCAACTTGTCCCTTTAAAATTATAATTCTGATAGAAATATCAAAGAGAAACATCATTCCAATACGACATCACAAACATATTTCTTTCAACTGGAGCTGATTTGTTTACATCATTATCTCACAATCCTGATTGAGAGATGTAAATGCTGAAATTACAAACCCTAAGATATATCATAATAGTATTTTCAACGGTTACTATTGCAGTCTAAACAGATAATATCACAAAAATATATTTTTTCCAGGAACTTCATAGCCTACTAACCAGGTAATTAAACCTAGCAAAACTACCTATTACTTACATCATAAAAATAATAAGGTTATCTGTGTGCTTATGCACAAGCATTTGAGTAGACACACACTAAATTTGGAGAGATACTGTCTAACAATATAAAACATAAAAATTCCACACCAAAAAAAATAAGTCGGTGTATGTAGAATGACAATAATTAATCCAAAGCAGAACAATATGATATTTGATTAAACTAAATTCAATCAAAGCAGCAAGGTCAATAGGACAGAAAGAATGTAGCCCAGCTTCTACGAAATAATAAAGGTGGCATACCCAAGAAGAAATACATAGTCCCCCGTTAAGGTGTCAATGTTCCTTGACCTTTGTAGTAATACCAATTGCGGTAAGATTGCTACAGCTTCAAGGTATAGCGAAAATGACCACAGAACCTCCAAATTAAGTCAAGTTTCCATCAGAAATTATATTTACAAAGAAGGTAATATAAAATCCAATAGATTCATTTAATTAAGAACCAGAATAGATTAAACAAAGTAGAGATACCATAAATGATTAGTAACAACATGAAAGATCTGTGATTGTTATATAGTTTTAATATCATTTACTTATCCAAAAAAAAAAAAAAATTTGTAGGTCAATCAAACATTTCTGAAGCGAGAAAGAAAAGACAAACACATTCATAAGCTATAAACTGCTTGTGGCTGCAGCCCCTGACTAGAAAATTTCTCAATAATAATTAGGTTGAAGAAACTTTTCCTTAAAACAAAACCTATATGAGCAAATGAGCTCTAGCTCAATGTCACTTCTTTCTCTTGTAAGAGCAAGGTAGAAGATGAGATTACTAATAATACTAAGAATAATAAACCAAACCCATATGATTGTAAAGTAGCTTTCCTCCCTTGATGTTGTTGCATGAGATGGTTTAAGCCTCTTACAAGAGCAAACATCACAGCCATTAGCCCCTTACCTTCAAATTGTAACATTCTTTATGGTAACTCATGGAACCTGCTTCATTTGACTATATTTTGTGAACTGAATATTTATATTCTTTTTTTTTTTTTGTTTGGAGTTTATAATTATTTCCCCTTTATTTATATCCAAACACTGCCACCAGGTTAGGTATCATTTTTTATGATGATAAGGGTAGAACTAGAGCCTACTTGTACTTTAATAATATGATACAGGGGTGACTATATTTTTTAAAACCAGATGAACTTTAATGCCTTACTTGTGCTTATTTAGGTACATTATTTGTCCTGCCTAGTGCCTTATTCTGTTTAAACTTTACTGTTCTACCACTCTGACCACAGAGTTGTGTAAGAAACTGTTGAACGAAAAAGGAAGCCATCTTTCATCCCAATGAATAGTGCTACATAAGAGATCTTTCTATCCCAATAAGGGACATACTCGAGCTATTTTATACAAAAAATTTGTTAAAAGTTACCAACTTCTCCTAAAGAAGAAAAAAGGGAGAGAAATTTCTTTGGGGTATTGAAAAAAATTTGTGCTTCACAGTGTGGAGTGAAATTGTTTATTCAGTTAAAATGCTATCAGCCTAGATTTGTCCCTCTTTTTGAGTTCCATACATTCCTTTGCAGTCATCTCATTTTCCTATATTCAAGAAAAAACATTATACGATCTGTGGGTCAGTCTAACTTTTTAAAAAATATTGACTCAATCTACATAATTGCACTTGCGCTCTCATCAAATTTTCATGGCAGGGACTTGATTTCACAATTGTTATTTGTTGCATTCTGTCTAGAAAATTTAACCATGTATATGCCTTCTTTTTCTTTTAAACCACGTAGGAGTGCTAGAACGAAACTAATTTGATAATTCCCATATCTGGAGAAACACTTTGGCTAACTGTATAATACTATTTTCCTGATGGATGTCTTTCCCAATCTTAAATCATTTCTGTGAATGTGGTCTGGTAAGGCAGTTTTTTCAACACATTTTAAACATACTAATCCTCTGATATTCAAATGTGGCCTCATAATTGAAAAGCAAATATTTAGTTGCTAGTTGCTGAAAGAAGAACTATAACACTAAAATGTCAAATTTCAAATAACAAAAAAAGGTCAAACCCAAGTTGTGGGTTAAAGCACCATGTTTGACCTTAGTTCAAAGGTCGACAAGTCTTGACAATTATTTGTAGCATATGCTATCAAAGCAACAAATCACAGGTTTGAGTCCAGGAATCAGCCTCTCCAAGAAATTGGAGGTAAGGCTGTCTTCCACGATCTCTCTTCAACTCTACATGAAAGTGGGAGCTTTGTGCACTGGGTACATCCTTTTTTTAGAAAAATTTGTTATCAAATAGTAGTTGATATATGATCCTCTTTAGGTAAGTTTCTTCATCAAAAATTAAATTAAATCTAAGAAAAAAGAAACCAAAAAAATAAAGACAAAATTTTCCTTACCTCAACTACAGTAAAATCAAGGTGGACGAAAAGAGCCAGCACAAAGCATGGGAGTATAAGAAAGTAATGTCTAAAGGTATCTTCATTCTTGCTGTATGTTTGCTTCACTACTTTGTGGTACCTCATATACCAAACAATACCAATAGAAGTTCCAACAAAGACTATCTTCATCGCAATTTGATAGATAGAGTTATACATTGTGAACAAGTCTAGGTACCGAGTGAGAAACACTATGACATACAGTTCTTGAGTCTGAAGCGAAATTCCTGGGGCAAGTTAAAAGTAATGTAAGACTTAAGAGAGGCAAAAGAATATTCACATAAATGAAAGTCCAAAAATTTTGTAAATCTATATGTTTTTAAAAAGGGGGAAAATTTATATTTGTGCCTCTTGCTTGCATTAAGATCCCACCAAGTCACAGAATCCCTTAACCAGGTTCCCTGGATTGAAGCGTATATGCAAGAATGTAAATTACAAGTTGTTCATTTATTTCAAGTCCTGATTTCTGAAGGATAAATCCCATAGAATTACAATTATGCAACCTTATCTTCCTCTCATTTATATACCATCTCAGTCCTGTTCCAAAAAGGTCACCTAGAACCAGACAATATTCAGCCGGTATTTATCAAATCCAAAAACTCCTGAGCAGTACTGAAAAGTACTATCTATAAGTTATTTGTAATTTTGGGGATTTTAGTCAACAATAAAGAATCTTAATACCTGATGCATTTTTTTTACTAACAAAAGAATAGAATTCCATCAAAACTCAATGATAGCATCAAGAACAAAATAAAAGAACACCATGAGCAACAAGAAGTATGGCTTTCAATATACATGTTTATGAAGCCATACATGCATAAATATTTCAATGCTAACAAACTATTGAGCATTAATTAATGGAAGAACTTTTGGAATCTCTTGTCAAAACAATTGTTTTTATGAACACGAAATGTTCATGAAGTCCACCACTATTCCCCTCAGCAGTAGTAATGAAGAATAATATAATAGAAGAACAGGAAGAACAATTTGAAAACAAATGTTTAGTTATTCAGGGGAAAAGGAATTTTATAGTTCCAAAAAAGTTAGATCTGTGATACTAGCAACAAACTACCAAGAGCTAATTAAAACAACAAAAGGCTTCAAAAAAATTGTTACTTAACCTCCGTTTGGATAGAGATGGACAATTAAAATTATTTTACTATTCAGTTTATTTTTACTATTATTCATGGGTCCTATTGCACTTTTTGGTGCTATTCATGGATCCCACTGTACTATTTCAACTAACTTTTAGCTTTATCTACAGTACTTTCAGTAACAAGTTTTCAGTTTCAGCAAAATAAACGGTATCCAAAAAGACCTTTAGTGTCTGTTTGGCAAGATTATTTTTGCCAACTAATTTTACTATTCAGCTTATTTTTGTTACTATTCATGAATCTCACTGTACTATTTCAGCTAACTTTTACATTTATCTACAGTACTTTCAGTAAAAAGTTTTCAGTTTCAATAAAATAAGCGGATTTCAAACAAACCCTTAGAGTTAGATCAAAGCTCCAAAATTGCAAGCATTCAAAATAAAAGTTCTTCAATAAAAAAATAAAAATAAAAATAAAAAAAAAATTCATAAATAACAATCCTTTTGAGAAGTGAGTTTTGGTATCAATGTTACATAAGTAAGACTTTTTAAATGAGCAACCTACCCACCATGAATCAAAAGTTCTAATAAAAATTAAAAATTTAGAACTATATGTGCACCAAACAACAACAATGTTGAGGGGTAAAAGAAGACTTTTTTGGTTGGTGAATATATTTATTTGAATAAAAAATAAGTGAATAGCTCCCCACATAAACTATACAATGAAAAAATACAGACCGGCTCTGCACCTCACAAATGCAATCATAAACAATTCAAACCTAGCAGAGTACAACAGAACTAAAAGTTAACAAGTATTTTTTTACGCCCAAAAAGGATTTTCATTGTCCCCTAGATACAGATCACCTTGTTATTGCGAACAATACCAAAGAGAACTCAATCAAATCCAATCCTACATACTTGATTCTGACCATATTTTCAATTGGAAAAAGTTACTGTCAGCATATTCACCTAAATGAATTTCTTTCATTGTCCTCAGGAAAAGAACAAGAGTGGCTATAGAAGTAGCTTTTTAATTAACTTTCAAAGTAACAACAAAAAACAACAACCAAACCTTCTTCCCAAAACTCTAAGGCCAGCTATGGATCCTCAACAAACTAATCAAGGTTAGCCACCTATATTCTTTTCCTCTGTTCTATCCTACCCAAAATGATACTCTCCATCATCTACTTAATAGGCATCTCCTTTTTCACAACTAGTAATGGTTTTTAGGTCTGCCTCTACCCTTTTTTTCATTCTCACGACTTGAATCAACACACTTTTCCTCATTGATGTTTTAATCTCCTCTACATATTATCAATCCATCTCAAACAATTCCCCTATTTTGTTCATCAATAATGGTCACCCTTATCTTTAAGGGGATTCCTTCATTCTAAATCCTATATTTACACTTATTCACTTTAACATTCTCATTTAGACCACATTCATTTTATAAACATGTTGTTTCTTAATAGATCAACACTCAGTACCAAAAAGCACAGCTGGTCACATAACACTCTCATAAGATTTTTCCTTTAACTTAATAGGTATTCTTCGATTGCACAATACTCTTGATGCCCTTTTCCACTTCATCTACTCTTCTCTTATCCTACAATTCACATTCTCTTTAATCTTCCCATCTTTATCAGTTTTAATCCATGATACCAAAAGCACTCATTCTTTGGTATCCCTTGACCATAAAGTCTTACCAGGGGCGGAGCCAAGAATTTTGTTTGGGGGGAGCTTAAACTATCTTGTATTGAGTCACAATTCAAGAAAAATTCAAAATACTTCATATATGTCTTTGTGCATTGGTTTAATCAATGTAATTCTTATTAGCACTTAACAAAACTAAATGACCAATTAAGTATCTTAAGTTCATTTTCCCTCCTAAGTTTCTCCTTTTCCTTTTAACAACCATAAGTCCATACCATTCAAGAAATTTAATATATAAATATAACAACTACGTCTACAAGAAGATACAATATTTTTAGAAATTAAAAATAGCAAAATAATTATAAGCCAATATGAAATTATAACTAGAACTACAAGATGACTTTCATATTTGGCTGAGTAGAATAGAAGCCAAAACTGAAATTCTGAATAAAGCATATCAATTGGTTTAACAAAAAAAGGAGAAGAAGAATTTAGTACCTCTCATCATTTTGAAGTAATTTTTGCTAGTTTCAAATAAGCTCAACACTCTCTTTTTTGAGATGAAAGTATAAATTTTATTCAAATAAAAGAAAGAATGCAAAGCCAAAAGAATGGCCACAGGAAAAGAGATCAGAAAAAACAGAGCAGGAAAACAGCAACAGAGAGTCACAACAGGTCAGGTCAACAATATCAGCTTGCAACAGAGAACAATATAACAGCAATTGAAAGGTAAAACTTCTACATCAAGCGGTCTGACATGTGAAGGAGTTCTAATAGTAAAGAATAATAATAAATGAGTGAAAATATTAAAAGGTGAAAAGTAAGTTTGAAAGGAATACTAACGTGGACAAGTGGGGGGTGGGGGGGCAGGGGAGGGCAAATTGTTTTTAGTGGGGGGACAGTTCCTACAAAAATGGACCAAGTCTCCATTTTATCTACTCTAAACAATTTTAAAAACGTTTGGCCGTCCCAGTCACCAACGCAGCTCCACCCCTGAGTCTTACAACCCTTTCATCTTTGTTTCTGTTTTACTAAACTTACATTCCATGTACTTTGATTTAGTCCAACCAGCCCAAAAGCCTTTAGATTCTAAAGTATCTCTCTAAATTTCTTTCTTAACATTAACGCCACATCTAGTTTCATTTACTAAAACTATATCATATACAAAAAGCATATACCAAGGGAGCTCTTCTTAATCAATTTAATGAGTCCATCCATAACCAGTGCAAAGAGTCGTACCTTGTTTGATTGGTCTCACACGTGGGGTTTTACACTTCGTAATTCCATTTTTGAGTTCCAAGACTCACTTTAATGTTCTGCTTGATTCTTTGTAATTTATTAAGATACTTTGTGTTCATCATCATGAAAATGAAGTAATCTTCACTTTCAATAAAGATTATACTTTAAAAGAAAATTAAAAATAATAAACAGTGCAAAGAGATATGGAATAAATGCTAAATTAACTTTCAAAGCGAAAAAAATAACAATAATAATAATAAAAGTAGCTTTCTTTTTTATTAAGTACCTTTTGTTAAGGTTCTAAATTTACAAATTCTAAACTAGAGTACATGACAGAGAGTAGTAGCAGAAGAATGGCTAGTGGAAAGAAGAACGAGCATCCAGTGATTTCGCAATAGGCTTCTGTGCAAGAATGCAACTATAAACTAACAAACTGTCTGGTTCTTCCATCAAGTAGTACTTTATGATAATTATTGTGTATGAGAAACAGGAGTACAAAGATTCCAGGAAAGTAATTATTTAATTTTATAAAAGCAAATAGCACAACTGTCCAACCCGAAAACCTACTCATTCTTCTATGAAGCATTACCTTGTTTTATATATGTAAGTAAAGAGAAATTAAATGAAGCACCACCTTTTAAGCAACTTTCAAAAAAATTCAGACAAAAAGATTATACTTTTAGATTTTATGTCTGGGTTCCAGTTGAAGTTTCAGAAATACAACTATAAATGAAACCCCCTTCATTCCTTGGAGGACTTGAAATTTGATAAACTACCAAAATACTCTTATTCTTGAGGAAAGAAATTCAGAACAGAAAATGGAGTGAAAATTTGTTCATATTCATTTCTCAAAAATACAAATCTTCCATTCTATCGTTAGCATTCTTCTAACAATCACCCAGTTTTTGAATGCATAAAAATCACATCAGCACCAAAGCGCACATGGAACTGGCACTAAAGTTTGTTTACAAAACTGGGTTACTTCTACAAAAAGTCCCAAAACTATCAGCTTCATCCATTCTTGTATGTCGTATCAAGTGCAAGCTAAAAGCTCTTTTTCAAAAAACTGTGCACTTGCAAAATTTAGGAAATTCAGAAATTTTCAGATCACAAACTACACTCGCTCTCTTATTATTGAGTAGTAATTCTTAAAGAAACAGTAACCCAACTGGAACCAACAAAAATGGGCACTTAAAATTCAGGTAAAAAATTAGAAAACAAGAAATGGGCATTCAAGATTATAAGAAGGAAAATAATCTTCAACCAAAGTTGCAAAGCCAAAAGTGTTAAACTTTGGAAACAACCACCCACTATTATTTACTATAGCAGTAATTGGAACCAAATAAGCAGCATACAAGAACAACAAAGTCAAGCCACATTGACTTGTATAGGCAAAGAGAAAAAGAAAAAGAAGAGGCAATTGAGCAAAAACAAATTATGTACCAGCACAGGATTTCATGGTGCGAATCTTGAGGAGGAGGACCACAATGCAAAGGAGATGGGTCATGTCCCCCAATAATCTGAACAAGTTCATCATAGCTGCTGACTCTCTCTCAATTCCAATGTTTTCTCTTCCTTTCTTTGGTTGTGTGGTTTGGTTTGGTTTGGTTTGGTTTGTGACTCTCACAGAGTCTTTCCTGACTATTGTTCTTTTTTTTTCTTTTTCTTTTTTTCCTCAAGTCAGTTCTGTTTACTTTCGGATTTTTTAACGTTGACCCATTGTAACGCGCGAATCTGTAGCGCGTGTCAGAGACTAACCTTGTTCTTTTTTTTGAGAAGCTGCATAAAAAGACTAACCTTGTTCTAATTAATCTTGTACCCACGAATTCCATACCTTGCCATATCAAACGAGTCCAACGGTGATTTTTTTTTTTTTTTTTTTTGAGGAACAGTCCAACGGTGAGTTTGACAACGACAAATGTGGCTCTTTTAGCATAAGCAATACGTCCATGTTTTTTTTTTTTTTGTGGCTGAATAGCAATACGTCCATGTAGTCTCGAGTTATTTTAAAATTTAAATCAAGAGCGACTCCTTTTTTTTTTTACATCAAGAGCGACTCCTTTTAAGTGTCTCTTCGGATCAGCAGGGGAGTAAAATATAACTGGTGTACAGGGCTCTTCTTTTTTTTTTTTTTTTTTTTTTGCAAAAGTTAATAATTTGAATTTATTATAATTAGGAATTAGTATATTTTTTTAATCACAAAAAAATTTAAGGATGTGATGAGTAAATTATTTCATTCAAAATACAGAACATTCATCATTCCTCTAGGTATTTTTATGATTGAAAAATGTAGTAATTTCAAATTATAATATATGCAAATTATTAACCATTACAAAAAAAATAGAAGAGCAATTTGAAAACTATCATGAAAATGGTCCTATTTTGTAAGCAACTTTTTAGTAGAAGTCAAAGATGTATCTACTTATCAATAAAAAATATATATATCTATTTAGTTTAGTTTATTTTAATAACTATTAGTCCTTTATTTTTTTGTTTAGTTAACGGCATGGTCTAAGGTTTTATTTTATTTTTTGAGAAGAGTCTTAGATTATGGTAGATGTTAGGACATATGTGTTTCATGTTAAGAATATTTGTCATCATGTATTGGTTAATCCTTTAACAAAATGTACTTTACTTGTAATTGGGTAAATTTAGGATGTGTTTAATTCTTCAAAGAACAAAGTTTCAAAGTTAAAGCTATGCAAATCTGTCCAAGAAACAAGTGAATGAGTGCTAGATTTTAAAACTCGACAGTTAGTATCTGTCGAGGTTTAATAAGTTGTTTCAACCTTATGCTCGACAGCTGCTTGACAGATAGGGTATCTATCGAGATTTATGAAAATCAAATTTTTAGTTCTGATCTCATTCCAATCCGTGAATAAGGATTGTTTGGGCTTTCTTTTCTCACAACCCTAAACATATATAAGGATTGTTTTAAGGGTTGTCACGACGAATGCATATTAATGCAAAAGTTCTTCACAAGCATATTGTGAACCGGAAACATATGCCCTAGTTTATCTTTCTCTTGAAGAACCTGTTGTGTTTGTACACCATAGGGTTTGTGACTAAGGAGTTTTGTGATCTTGATCGTGTGATGAACTGAAGAACTTTGCAGCCAATATCCTTCTCAAGTTGGTGATTAAGTCGCGTACTAGGATCCGCACATCTATTTGTTAGTCATGTACTAGGAGTCATGCATTAAACTGAGAGATTGTCATTACAAAACAAGTCCAATTGGGTATTATGGTAAGTGTTCAACTGTAAGTTGGTATAAGGTACTGGGATTCCTTTGCTTGTAACTGCTTGTTATGATAATAGTGAATTATCGGAAGTGGTGACCTTAAAATCACCCGGTGAGATTTTTGCCTTGAAAATTTTCTCCATTCGTAAACAAATCACCGTATCAACTTTAATTTTCGCTGCACTGTATTTTATTTTAGTTGGTGATATATTTGTGCTACCACGTGTATTGCATGTTAATTTGATTAATTAATAAACTTGGCTAATTAATCAATTAATTCATCATAAGAGTCAATACATTCTTGGCTTATCAGTAGTTTTTTTTTTTTCTTTTTGAGAAACATTATAATAGATGATTTCAGTTATTAAAGTAAACCAAGCATTGAAAGATGGTCAGATTTTTTCTCTATCCTTAAAGAAAAGGCTATTCAATTCATGAGATTGCCTAAACAAATCACAAAATTAACCAAAACCTGGAAGAAATACCAAATTTTGATAGTAGAGAGTCTTAAGAATATCAGGGTTCAAAAATCTCACTCCCTCATGATAATTATCAAAAAAACCAAAAAAAAAAACCTTAATTTTACAAGTTCTTAAATAGGAGAAATTATACAGTCCTCATGATAAACCATGTCATTTGTCCACCATTCCATTAAAAGTTTCCCACTTGTTTAAAATTGCTGAGTCACTAATCAGTTTCTATTTTAAAAAAAATTTTAACTCAACAATTTTAAATAAATGTGAGTCTTTTAGTGGAATGGTGGACAACGTCACTTGTTCACCATGAGGATCTTATAATTTCTCCTTAAATAGAAAGTTGGTGCCAAGAACATTGTAACTTAATTCAAATCTCTTGGTGATTTCAACGAAGATGTCCAGTGTTCAAATCTTCCACTCCTAATTATCGAATTACTAAGCCACAAAACTCCTAAAGAAAATGTTGGTTGGACAAAGGCTCCTTTTGGGCGAGATGATGGAAAGTGTAAGGATATAAAACATTTGTGTTTTCAGCTCTTCTTGTTTGGTAGAGATAATGGAAAAAGTGGAATGATATAAAGTCATTTCTCAACAAAAAAGAATGATATTGAATTAATTACTATTATGCCATTATTATTAAAGTGTAAGGATAGAAAAGTCGAGATAATCATGATATTTACTTACCTCAAGTTTTCTCTATGTGTTTTCTCTTCATTTTGGAGAGAAACATATTTTTGTAGGCCTAAGGGGAAACTCCCTTAACCCCAATTTCCTTCCCTATTTTCTTCCATATCAAACAAAAGAAAATAACATTTTCTCTCATCTTTTTCTTCCCCTATTTCCTAAAACACCTCCAACCCAACACACTTTAATGGATCTAGTCACCTCTATATATTGAGATAATTCAAAATGTTAATTATTGTGTTTTCAACTTACAAAAATACCCCTAATTTAATTAACTTATTCTTACAGACCCTCTCTGTGTGAAGTTGCTTCGGTCTGAAATTGAGAAGCTGAAAAACAAAGAAGAGTGCATGTGGAAGCAACGGTCTCGCACGACTTGGCTAAAGGAGGGTGATAGAAATACCAAATATTTCCATTGTAGAGCCACTCAAAGAAACAAACGCAACTTGATCTTAGGCTTGGAAGATGAGGCTGGCCCATGGGTTGAAGAGGACAAAGACTTGGGCAAAGTGGTGGAAGATTATTTCCAAAATTTGTTCACTTCATCCAACCCGAGCCAATTTGAGGAAATCCTGGTGGGTTTGCAACCGGTGATCACAGCTGAGATGAGTGCCTCCTTAAGCCGTGACTACCAAGCAGATAAAGTGCTCCTTGCTCTCAAACAAATGACCCCTCTCACTGCACCTGGGCCCGATAGTATGTCCCCCATATTTTATAAAACTTATTGGCATATTGTTGGAGTGGATGTTATCTCTATTGTTCTAAATGCTTTAAATTCGGGTGTGGTTCACGAGTCCCTTAATTCCACATTCATTGCCATGATTCCCAAGGTGAAAAATCTGAAAAAAGTAGCAGAATTTAGACCAATTAGTTTGTGTAACGTTGTTTACAAATTAATTGCCAAAGTGGTGGTCAACCGTTTGAAAAAAGTCCTAACCCATGTGATTGATGACTCCTAAAGTGCTTTTCTTTCGGGTAGACTTATCACTGATAATATTCTTGTAGCGTTTGAGACCTTGCATTACCTTAAAAGAAAAACCCAAGGTAAATTGGGATTTATGACCTTAAAATTATATATGAGCAAGGCTTATGACCGGGTAGAATGGGTTTTTTTGGTGAAGGTTATGGAACATTTAGGCTTCCCAAATAAGTTGGTCTCACTAATATCTTCCTGCATCACCTCTGTATCCTATTCTGTCCTTCTCAATGGTCAACCTGTGGGCCACATTAAACCTACAAGGGGACTTAGATAGGGTGACCCCCTTTCACCTTATTTATTTCTCCTTTGTGCCATGGGTTTGCAGGGTCTGATCAAAAAAGCTGAAATAATGGTCACATCAGAGGAGTCTCTATTTGCAGAAATGGCCCACGGGTTTCCCATTTGTTTTTTGCAAATGTCAGTATTCTGTTCTGTCGGGCTAGAGTGGAAGAATGATAGAGGGTCCTTGATATACTCTCAATCTATGAGAAAGGTTCAGGGCAGAAAATAAATAGAGAAAAAACAAACATCTTCTTCAGTGCCAACACCCACCCAGATGTGCAAAACCAGATCCAACATCTCTTAGGTGTGCCAACCATACGCCAATATGAAAAATATTTGGGGTTGCCAGCTTTAGTGGGGCGTGCCAAAAAACAAAGCTTTGCCTACATCAAAGAAAGGGTTTGGAGAAAATTACAAGGTTGGGAAGAGAAGCTCTTGTCACAAGTTGGTAGAGAGGTACTCATTAAAGCCGTCATCCAGGTAATTCCTACCAACACTATGAGCTGTTTTAAGCTTCCTAATGGCTTGATAAAGGAATTGGAAACCCTTATTCGAAAATTTTGGTGGGGGTACAATGGAGATAGCAAAAAAATTCATTAGGTAAAGTGAGAGAAATTGTGTGAAGATAAGGAGAAGGGAGGGATGGGATTTAAAGATATTGAAAAGTTTAATGATTCTTTGTTGGTAAAGCAGGTGTAGCGTATGATTAATAATCCGAACTCTCTATGCCATAGAGTTTTTAAAGCTCGTTTTTTTCCGGATTGTTCAATGAAGCTAAGGATTCTACCTTGGGGTCCTATGCTTGGAAGAGCATCATAGGTGCTAGAGACGTGATTCGGAAAAGGATGGTCTGGAGGATTGGAAATGGCCAATCCGTAAGAATAAGGGAGGACAAGTGGCTACCAATAGAGGAAAATAGATTGGTCATCTCACCACTGCCATCAGTTGCACCAGGAGCTAAGGTGAGCTCATTAATTGAACCGGACCAGGGGAGGTGGAATTGAACCTTGGTGAATCAGATTTTTCTCCCTTATAAAGCATCTGCCATTTGCGGACTGCCCCTAAGTACTAGACTCCCTCCTGATTGGATTATATAGAGTCTCACTCCGTCGGGTATGTTCACAACAAAGAGTGCCTATAAGCTTTTTCTCCTCTACAATTCTACTAACCATGCAGGTACTTCTTCACTTGAGACTCAGAGGCTGTTCTGGAGAAACTTGTGGCAGCTTTCAGTACCGAATAAACTCAAGCATTTTGCCTAGTGCGCATGTAATGAAGCCTTGCCAACAATGTCCAACTTGGTTCAGAGACATTGCCACAAATGAGGAATGTAGTGCTTGTCAAGCTTAACCTAAAGACACCATCCATGCCCTTTGGTCTTGCTCGAAACTTGAACCTGTCTAGAGTCTACTATCATGGTCTCAGCATTCAGCAAATGTTCACCCGTTAAGTTTCCAGGAACTTCTTGATAGATTTATGAAGATCAAAGAAGATTAAAGGTTCGAAATTTTCATCACTATAGCTTGGATGATATGGAATCGCCGCAATGCCTTGAGACTCAAGCAACCAGTCCAGCCCATCAACAGAATTAATTCTTTGGCTGGTAGCTACCTCCAAGAATTCTTGGACACCATCGATCAAGCCCAACCTACCACGGATTCTCCTTCGCCTCAGCACTAGCAACCACCAAATGAAAACAAGTTCAAAGCAAATTTCGATGCCGTGGTCTTCAAATCGTCCAACCAAGCGGGATTAGGCGTTATCATTCGGGATTGGTGCAGTGCGGCTATTGGTGCACTATCAATGTCAGTTCCTACAACTCAGTTAGTTGCGGAGTTGGAAGCCCTGGCGTGTTGTGGAGCTGTGCAGTTTGCTGTGGAGTTAGGCTTGCAAGATGTTGTCTTTGAAGGTGACTCTCTCAAAGTGATCCAAGCTATCTCACAAGAATCTTCAGAATACTTGCCTTATGGTCACATTATTGAGGATATCAGAGTCCAGGTTGCTACATTTTCGTCCTATGAATTTTTATTTAATACTAGACACTGCAACATTGTAGCAGATGCATTAGCCAAAAAAGCCAAGATTTGTAGGGAGTCCCGGGTTTGGATTGATTCCCTCCCTGAGGATATTGCCCCTCTTGTAGCTTTTGACATTCATTGAGGTTGTTTTCTTTTTGCCTTTGAATAAATGCCCAGGCTACTTACAGTCTGGTTTCTCAAAAAAAAAATGTGGAAAGCATAAATGACAAACTTCGACACTCCATTTGGAAGTTCATAAAAAAAATGAAATGGAATGGGAAATAAGTAACCCTATTTGAGAGTAACATAAATAGAAGTGAATTAAATAATTTGATGACAATATTAATATTAGGCCTTTATTTTAAAATAAATGGTTGAATGTATGAAAGTATTTTGAAAGTTTTAGTGAAAATTTATTAAACCTAATTTCATTCTCTTAGATTCCTTCCAATTTTTAGGAAATGATAATTTAATGATTTAAGGAAATATAAAGGAATGAGGCCTAAGGATGGCAATAGGGTGGGGTGGGGCCGAAGGATGAGATTCCATCTTTGCCCCTTAGGACCTCGCAAAGTCCCGCCCCACCCCATAAAACTCTACTTTTTGTTAATCTACCCCACAAATATTACAATTTTTTTTAATAAAATATGTTTCATTAATAAAAATATATTTGAAATTAAAATTAAATTTGTTCCATCAAATCAAACTAATTTTTAGCAAAAACTGTATGATATTATCCAAGTGCATGTTTAACAAAATAATATAACAACAAAAACAAAAATCTCAAAGTATAAAAAATAACAAAATAGAGGCAAAGAGTCACATTGGGTAAAATCAAATAAGCTAATATTGATATGCTTGTTTAAATAGTAAAGTTTTAAAGTATGAAAAATTTACAATTATAACATTTATCAAAGCGAAGAGGGATGGGGATGGGGCGGACCAGGTAGGGTAGGATTAAAAGTCTAAACATATCCTTGCTCCGCACCGTGGTGCAGGGCTAAAATCTTGCTCCATCCCTGCCCCACTACCTTTGCTGGGCGGGGAAAACTCTCGCAGGGAAAGGCGGGTTAAGCGCGGCGGAGCAAAATTGACATCCCTAATGAGGCCAAGAGCATTGTAGCTTAATTGGCATTTCTCCATGCGTAAAGTGCTTGAAAGTCTAGGGAAAAAAGAATTTGAGTTGCAAAATTAATAACATATTGTAACTATCTAAAAAAAAAGGAATGAGTGTTTTCTTATACTTGATTTATTTCTTCCTACTAAAATATTTGCAATACAATGTTATAGTTTTATTATGCCACATTGTTAGTGTAATAGTCTACTACAAGGTGAAAGCACATTGTGTGTTGAGTCACATAACACAAAACTTGACATGTAAGAAACTTTTATTAATACAACAAAATATTTTTGATAAATGACTTAAATAATTTAAAATAAATAATGAAACTTTTTAAGTTTATACACATTTTTTGTAATCCAATTTTAATTATAGTAATTTTTTTTAATATCTTCTAATTTGCTGTATCTTCAAAATTAAAGATAATAATAAATTTAACTAAAAAAAAAGACAGTACCCATTTTGTACAACCATATATCATAAGATATGACATAATAAGATATAATTTTTTTTCAACATATTTATCTCCTTGAAGTGTTTACTAACAGTAGTAATTATGTTTACATTTTATTTCATTAGACCCTCATAGGAAATATAAGCATGCAAATATTCGAAATTTAATTTTAAAATTCTTAAATATGAGTCAGGCTTTTTGACAAATGGGAGAGAGATTGAAGGGTAGAAAGAAATAGACTGGTGATATTTGATTAACACAGTGAGAGAGGGAAATGTGGGCCGTCAACTTGTATGAAACTTAATGGCTACCAATTTGTGCATTCATCCCAGCTTGTCCGTATAGCGATCTAAAACCATTAGTCAACGAACCATATTGCCATGACAAAGGGGGAAAAATATGGGGAAAGGTTGGAACACCCTATATATGCATCCATCCATGTGCATATCAAGGAATGTGAGAACACTAATAGACATTGTCTATTTTTGAAATATCACATTTGTAAGTGTTGAATTAATAGCATCAAAGTAACCTTGGCCAACACAACACCATCATCAACTCTGAGCTCTTTATGATCTTTATAGGTCTTCTAGATTCTAAATGAAACATGTAACAGCTGATTTGGAGGCATTTCTTGTCCTGAATGCTACTAGGTTCCACCCCTAGTACATTACAAACTCACAAATTCATTATACGCTACTTAGAAATTTTAGTTAAAATCAATGTAAACTTAAGAAGCAGCCATGCCCTATTTTTCAAGAAAGACAACACCTTAATCATCACATTTGAAATTAAGGTTCCGTTTAATAGCGGTGTTTACATACTGGTTTTCAAAATAATGTGAAAACTATGGATTTTAAAAAGTGTTATGAAAATACTTATTCAAAGTAGTCAAAATACATACATACATACATACATACATATATATATATATATATATATATATTGATAGGGGCATTTTGGACAAGTTAAATGCCATGGACACAAGGAAGCCGATGGCACCTATAGGCCCATCAACTTCCTCGTGAATTGACGGGGTTAGGGAGATGGCAATAATAAGCAATGGACCCAAATAATAACTCGAAGGACCCTTCTTAAAGCGGATGAAGGGCCCCTAGACGAGGTGTAGAGATCAACGAAGTAAAGAAGCCGATGGGTCCAACGCGGCTAAACTTGATCCCCATGAATGCCTATACATGGAAACATCTTGCTTGACAAGCAAAGTAAAATCAATTACCTGCCCATATCTCTCTCATATGGAATGAAACCCTAAAATCTTGGGAATCTTAAATGTTAGAACCTCCCAACAAGGGAAGATCCCTACTTTGAAGGGATTTCAATTCACCACTCACCACTTTATAAGCACCTGACCTCCACCTTTCTCAGATACGCATCAAATCCCTAACTCTCTCACAATAGAGTTTTTAGAGAATTCTCATTCGCTAACTTGATATTCAGAGGGCTCTTGGCCAATACCACACTGGTGCCTTTTGTTTGGTCTTACTGTTTTCATTATATTGGTACTCATTGGAGCGATTTGGAGCCTACATCTCACTAACAGTTTCAGCACATCATATATATATATATATATATATTTGGTACTAGGTTTCTAGTAATATATTTTCAAAATTGAAGAAACACAATTGGTTATTTGGTATGAGTGTGTGTTTTTAGAAAAAAGTGTATAACTTTTCTAACATGAACAATGAATTTCTTTTTGAAGAGAGAGAGAAACTCCCATGCCTAACAGGCTAACAACTCTTCCTTTTATTCTGTATCTTCTTCCATCTCCCTCACTGTTCTTCAAACAATTACAATACCAAATATTGAGGTCAACATCAAATCACCATCACATAACCCTAGCCAAAAACAAAATAACCTAATATTATCTAAAAATAAAATTATAGCAAAATTAGAGAGAGATGGGTTTTATGGATTTTGTTCTCTTATGGGTGGGCTCTATGTGTTTCAGAGTCTCATTGTTTTGAGCTCATCTATTTTCGAATTTAATAGAAACAACTCAAACAAGTGAGAAACCCATAAAGTGAAAACACAGAGAGAGAGAGAGAGAGAGATGAGTCATTTTATGGTTTTAGTCAATATGTGTGGGTTACAACAAATACATTAAGCAATGTTACTTAAAAACTAAAAACTGCCCATAATGTGTTTTCAAAATATGGTGTTAAACACTCTAAATTGAGAATTATGACTTAAATACTCTTAATTAAACACTCTTGCCACATATAAATTTTTCTTGTTTGCTCACAATTTTTAGTGTTTAAACACTAAAAATTGTTGTTTGGACTCATGTACCAAACAAGATCTAAGTTTCAATCCCATGATTTTCATATCTACACAACCACATAAACATATGACATTCTTGATCTTGATTGGGTTCTCTTTAGGCCTATCTTTCACTCACAAGTTCCTTCTTACTCTCAAAAAAGTATCTTATGCCATCCATCTCACAAACATGTGGGTCCCACATGGAAATGCATATTGATATACATTTTATTCTTGGAAGAGAACCTAAGCTATATGGGGATGAAAAATATAATATAAAGATTAGCATCATTGTTAACACAATATGCAATTTTTAAAATTAAGAGAATGTATAATAGTTTAGAAAACTCTAATATTGTATTCGTATGAAGAGTTTGGTAGTATACAAAAGTGAAGATAGTTTTCTTTTTCACGTGTTTGGTAGTAAAAAAAAATGGTAAAAGGAAAACTTTATCTTAATTTTCCTTATTTAGCTTGATATGAGATAGAATTAATTGTTTTCTACTTTTTTTTTTTTTTGGAAAATAACTCTATCACACACAAAACTTAATAAGAAAATTTAAGATATAATTTTCCAACTTATTTTAAAGCTGCTATCAAATATAGAAAAATGAGATAGTTTAAAAAAATGATTAATTTTCCATAAAAATGGTAATGTCAAAACAGAATTGGAAATGTCTGGTGTCGATTTTGTTTCAAACAAACTTAATTCAAAAGAACCTATAAAAATCACTCACAATGGTAACTTCTTTCTCTTTACACTTTTCTTTTCCCCTTTCTCCATATAGAGACCGTTGATTGCCATTAATTAACCGTTAACCATTTTTCCCCTAAATGACATATTTTGTTCAAGTAAGTCGTTTTCTCACATTGGTTTTCTTGGGTGTAGAGTTCAAATTCAGATCTATTTTATTCATTGGGGAGTTTCTCAAATGGCTAAAAATATAAAAAATATGTTTCCACTTAGGATATGTTGAGTAAAAGTTGTTGACCATATCGTTATTTGGAATTATAAGAAAATCAATATATATTTTTTCATACGAGCCAAACAACATATAATTGATCTTCAACATACAATCAAATTAAAAAAAATAAAGGGAAAACATAATTTTTTAGAATATGATTTTTATCGAAACAAACGGTACCTTAATTTACTTTCTATGATAGAATTGTTCTATTATTATTATTTTTTTAAAACATTGTTATAAAATAAAGTGTAGGAGACTTAATCAAGTTCATAACCTATATAATACATAACAAATCCCTAGTTTTAACTACCTCAATTGATCTTGTTATTACCTGCCATTTAGATGGTTTAATGGTACCCCCTAGATTAGTATGGTTGATGGAGAAGGGAGATGTTTGTGTATCAAGTAGGACATTCTAAACATCACTCAAAACACAAAAAAAAAAAAAAAAAAACTCAGCTAAAAAACATAAAATAATAGGCAAGATATTTATTTATTTTTATTTATATTGATTAAAAGAAGATAAAAGACGATCTTAGAAAGTGAATGCGTTTGGCATCAGCTTATGGACTTTTTGCTAATTGCTATTTTTATGAAAGTAGACTAAAATATACTTGGGCAAGATTTAGGTACAATACTTATGTACTGTTTCTTAGGTTCCCCTCTTAAAATTCAATCATGTGGATTTTTTCATATGGAATGAAAATGTATTTTTTAGTTAAGTAGCCACATGACTGAATTTTAAGAGGATAATTTAAGGAATATCATATAAGATATTGTACTTAAGTTCTGTCCAATATACTTATGCTTTTAGGAAAGTGAGGTTTGAAAATAAACAAAATAATGTTAAAAGCTAAATGAAAAAGTCATACATAGAGCCAACAAATTTGAGAGAAGTGTTAAGTTATTTATGGTTCTAATTTGAACCCATTATTGAAATTATTTTTTTTCTTACTAGTAACAATCAGTAATAAATTATTATTTTAAAATTTATTATGAAAATATTGCATAAGTCCATTTCCCTAATCCTTGAGGTAAAAAAGGAAGGAAAAAAAAAAAAAAAAAAAAACCCATCACAACACCTCGTTGTCATAGTGACATGCCTCTCCCAAAATCCCATCCGATAGTTTATTCTAGACGCTCACTGGTTCAGTCTCCTCAATATACACATACGGAGTAGTACTCTCTCATAAAGTAGTAAAAATTCCATAAAACCATTATTCCATGACAACTTGTTGACCAACAAAAGCCCATCTTCTTCTAAACCCTTTTTTTTTTAAAACAACCAATAGTGCAACCATTTCAGCCATTTCTACTCTCTAGGGCCCCAAACTCTCTCCCTATATCTCACGCGCACACAGTTCACACTCACTCATCACTCACAAACAGGAGGGAAAGAAAACTAGACAAAGCGTCCAATTTTAAATAATAAAATAAAATATTAAAAATTTTTTTTTTTTTTTTTTTTTAAAGTCCCTCTCTTAAAACTCTGCTTCATTTTCAAGCTGTCTTTTATATGTGTATATATATATATATCTCTCTCTCCTATAAAACCCCAGCCTCACTTTCTCTCTTTCTCTTCCTCTCCTTAAAACTCTTTTTTGAACCTCTTTTCCTTTATCTCTTTCTAGAATCTTCTTTTTCTTCTTCTTCTTCTCTCTCTATTTTCTAGGGTTTTCATTTTCGGTGCTTTGGCACTGCTTGGACCGTGCGTTTTCTTCTCTAGGGTTTATCTGTGAGTTTGTGTTGTGTGGTGGTTTTTCGGCGATGGCGGCCGAGAAGCTTAGGGATTTGAGCCAGCCGATCGATGTGGCTTTGCTAGATGCCACCGTCGCGGCCTTCTATGGCACTGGATCTAAGGAAGAGGTGAGAGATTGCTTTTTTTTTTTTTTTTTCTCTTTTTTTCCATTTTCTCGTTCTGCTCGCTCTGTTTGGTTCGCGGGAAAATTCGAGGGAAAAAGTTAAACTTTAGAGAGTTCTAGGGTTTAAACTATGTTAAAGAGTTTACTTCAAAGGAGTTATTTGAAACAGTCACTCACTCTCTTTTTAGTTACTCTCTCTGTTTGGCTCGTAAGAAAGTGAGGGGAAATGGAGGGAAATTTTCATTTTTTCAATTCTTTAGGGTTTAGTACTTATAAACCTTTGCTATCAGTGTATTTAGGGTTAAGTTTGGGCGTGTTTTTCTTGGGAAATAAATTAGGGTTTTAACTCCTAGTGAGAGGCATTGTGATCTGGGCTTTGTGGTTCAATTACTGCGTATTCAGGTTGTATTGTTTTGCCTTCTTGAACCCCGTGTAGTAATTGTTCTACTATTTTGTTCTTTAGAATATAGAAAGTACATTTAGCCTCTACGAATTATTATGGAAAATGCAATTGAATCAATCAGACTTAACATAATTGGTGTTATTGTTGTGCTTTCATTTTCTTGCTCACTGTTTGGCTGCTAAGAAATGTAACCTGTGGGAAATTACATTGCGTCTTTTTTATTTTTGGTTCTGGTTTTACGTAGTTCTTAAAATAGTGACTAAACAATGCCTTCTCTGAATACGAGGAATTCTGACTTCTAATTTCTAAGCCACTTACTTATACTAATGTAGGGCAAAGTTGCGCGTTCCTTTTTTAATAACCCATTATCATTATCTTTCATAAGTCAAGTAGGTGAACCTATGTCTTTAGTAGTGTTTACAAATAAGAACAGCTGGTTAAGCAAACTGGCCTTAACATAGCAAATGATGATTAATATGTATATTGATAAACACTGTTAATGATTTTTGATTTTTGAGAAGGACTCTTTTAAAAGAAATATTTTGACAGATTTATTCTTTAAGGTGCTTTATGTTCAGTGTCATGAACATAGAGTAATTCCTTTCATGTGAAATAAAATCTCGATTACTTATATATAAAAAAAAAAAAGAAATATTTTGAAAGATTTTCCTCTACTTGATTGTGTTCAAGGAATAATTTTTCACTTATGAGTTCTTTTTGGCTGGAACTATTGCAACTAATTGGCTTATGATTTATGCATCCATATTTTTATAAATGAAGTGTGGTGTGATGCCTTGACAAACTTACATTATTCTTTTACACCTTTTTGGTTTGCTTGCTAAACTGAATGTTAATGTCTTGGGCTCAATCACAATACTTATGTTATTGGTAAATTTTTCTTCAGTTGCAATCATTGTAGAACTATCATTTTCTCAAATCTTGAATGTTATTTCTGCTGGTATATTTGTCTTTAATCTGAATGCATGGTTTTTTGATGTATGGATATTGTAGTGAAAAGTCATAATTTTGTATTTTCACTATGCGTTTGTTTTATTGTGTGTATATTTTTTTTCATTATTATTTTTTATGCCCTTCACACTCTATGTTGGTGACCAGAGGACTGCAGCAGACCAGATTTTGCGTGATTTGCAAAACAATCCGGACATGTGGCTCCAGGTTATGCACATTCTACAAAATACAAAGAACCTAAACACCAAGTTCTTTGCCCTGCAGGTTAGTTGACTTATTGCAATAACAACTTGTACCAGTAATGCTTTCATTGCTTAAATTTGAATATTCTTAATCATAAACATCTATTGTAGGTCAAAGGCATTCTACGGAGTGCCATACGTTTTAGGTCATTAGGTGAGATTAGAATGATTAGATGTATCGGCATAATTCACTGGCATGATCGTATCTCTTTTAGTAACCATGAATCATGTGTTTATAATGTATGTGACTTAGGAAGAACAGGTTGTTCCTGGTCAATACCAATATCTTTGAAATAACTCCTGTTTCTAATTGTTTGGCCTTGGGTGTCTCTATTGGAACACTAGCCTAGATTTCTGAAAACCCTATCATGTGAGATGAAATGAGTCCCTTGGTTAATTTGATATGTTATTTTTTATTCTTTTGTTTCCTGTGGTTGTTGGACAGTACTCTATCGCCATTTCGACAGTCTAGCAAAGATTGTGGAAAAAAATGCAGTCTCGTCTTTAGGTTGTGTTAATTAGCTCACAGGATTCAGAAATGGTGGCTGTATGTTAACTTAGTTGGATCTATGGAGTTGTGTCAGTGCACTGAATAGTAATAATAAGTGGGATGAAAGCTCTTGCTATTGGAAATGATAACACCTATAAATGATTGTCAAGGAACTTCAGTGGTAATCAATTAATACTTAGGCTTGTGCAGTGTGAGTCATCTTAAAATTTTAGTTTCATACCAATGGAATACTTGTGTCGGTAATTTTAGCTTCTGGAGAATTGCATGTTGAGCATTGGTTTTTGAAAATTAATGGTTAACAACAAACCTTGTTACTTATAAGCTGTAATATATTTTATAGATGAACCAAGAAAGCGACGTTCTTTTAACACTTTGATGCTGTGTGCTGGATTGTTTTTTGGAGGGGGAGGGGGGGGGGCATAATAGCTACCACTTATTTGGTATATACTTTTTTGAAGGACGTGTGTGAATTTAAGTTATGCGCTTGTCAGCATTTTCATGCTTTCCCCTTTTTTTTTTTTTAGATCTTTTCGCTTGAACAATTAGAGTAAAATGATGGTTTTGTACTTCTAATTTAAACATGGTCTTTTCCAAATGTTGGCTGGCATGGCAATATGTTACTATATTTAAGAAAAGATGAGGTCCCGTGAGAGCATTGGTTTTGGGAAATTAATTGGTTGATGTTTTGGCTATTTGGTTTTTATTTTGGCAAATGGGAGCTGGATTGAATCATATGAGAGAGGGCTAAGAGCCTAGATACTCATTTCTTACTTTTTTGTTTGCAAGCACATTAGTTTTTATACTTTCCTATTTTTAATTTTGCTTGAAAAAGAAAGAATTCACCTTTTTCTACCTTTCGAAAATAAACTTTCTTTTATCTGTCAACGTAGGGAAGGACTTTTGAATAGGAATATCATGATCACGATAGTGGAGCCAAAGTTAGAGAAACTGGGTGTGGGTCTTTTTGTCAAAATTTGATTTCCTTGCCTCTCTTCTTCCCTGTTTATCGTTATTGTGACCTTGATATGGAGGTAGAGCTTTTAACTGTGATGAATGTGCTAACTATGAATATGATGTTGGTGTGGAATGTATCATATACGACAATGTGGGGTGCTGACTATTTCTATTGATTGGACATGTTGTATGGGCTTGGTGGAATATCCAATTGCTTTGGTTTAAATTAGCTGATCTATATTTTGTTAGAAAGATAGTGATGTGGATAAAAGATACAGGCTTCCAATTACACAACCTTATGGACGTACCTATCAAAAAAAAAAAAAAAACCTTATGGATGTAGACCAAAAAAGAAGATGGTCTGACCAACGTAGTTCCAATTAGCTCAATTGGTAAAGAATCTCATTGGTGTTTTGGCTGCGTAGCAAGAGAAATCACAATTGACTGGATGCCATAGGTTTGAAATTCCTATTGTATCTATTAAAAAAAAGAGTGAGTAGGCGACCCCACCTGCGGCATTATGGATGGAGCTTGCTACTAATTGGGCCTTAAGACCTAAGCCTGATTAATTAAATGTTTAGGATTTAACTATTCAATTGGTTTATTTTCTTTTCCTATTTGGCTTAGGAGTTTAATTCCTTTTCTTACTAGGGTACTAAAATTATTTTCTATTCCTACTAGGATAAGAAGATTTCAACTCTATTTAAGGAACCCTGGGTTCAGTTTTATTAGGCAGTATAATTGATTAATAAAATAGCTCATGGAAATTTTCCAATGGTCTGCTGTCAACTTTAACCAACCCTATGTGTCTAGGTAATTTTTTATCTTTCATTTTCTGTTCTTCAATTTTGTTGTTGCATCTGTGTTCAATCTTTCCAAAACCTATCAATGGATTCCTTATGCACATGGAGTAGTGCTTCATCAATATTTTTCTTAGATATGTTGGTAGTTTTGTAAAACATTAACTTATAAATTTTCTCTGTGTGATGTGACATATGGGCCTTGGACCAAATGGCACCTCCCTTCATAGATAAAGGCGTGTGGGGATGGGGTCAAGGATCAATCTCATTAATGTGTATTTGTATCTACCTGTAAATTTATTTGATGGGTCAAGCTTCATGGAAAATAATGTATGCCATTTGCTCGGAAATAAATTGCTATTAGGTCTATCAGATATATGCATTTGAATTTCACATATAGTATATGTAGCGAAATGAAATAGCTCATAGGCTTGCCTGAATCCAAAAAGATTACACAGTCCTTGTGAATGATAAAAAATACTTAAAAAAGGCATCTTAGATGTTCAAAATGCTAGCCTTGGACTCAAGATCTTCGACTCTTCCCTTGGCCAAAAGGCCTTCTGACACATGTACAGATTGGTCTTGCAAGCCCACACGGGGCAATAAGATCTCATATAAAGTTTCTATAGAGCCTATACAGGCTTAATTGTTAATGTTGATGATTCTAGGATCGCTTCTGTGTCTTCATATCATCTACTTAGTGACTCCTGGCACAATTGCATCGATGTTTTTACTTTGTTGCATATGCATTCAACTGGATAAGTAATGGTTTTTGTTTCTGAAAAACTACTGCATTCTACTTGAGAGAGAATATTTCCTCTTGAATTTTAGCTGTTCGAAAGGGTGTTAGAATATTTCCTCTTGAATTTGCAATTATTATTCTGAATGCTGATCAAAGTATGTATTTCTGTGCTTCTATTCCAGGTCCTAGAAGGAGTTATTAAGTATCGGTGGAATGCATTGCCTGTTGAACAGCGAGATGGAATGAAAAATTACATATCTGATGTCATTGTGCAGGTGCAGCTCATATAGTGATATTTTTTCTCCCCAGGAGAGGAGTTTCGTTAGTTTGCGTCTTTTCTGTTGGCATCACATGCTTTCACAACTATATTTATTCTTACCTTTTAATTTTTCTTGCACAGCTCTCTAGTAATGAGGCCTCTTTTCGAATTGAACGACTTTATGTCAACAAACTCAATGTTATATTGGTTCAGGTAGATTTGCTTTATCCCCCTAAGTTTTGTTTAACGGATGATAACTGTAGCCCTTGGTATTTTGTAAATTGTTGCAGCAAGCATGCATGATGGTTTATGACAGCTGGTAGATGCTTATTTTATTTAATTTTTAATTTTGGATGGAGGCATGTTTTGCTTGTTCGTAGCTGAAGCTGAGCAATAGTGACTGTGTTCTCCTTTGCAGTCATTCGTGTTAAATTACCACTTGTCTCACAAACTTAAGTTGTTAGGAATTGGTGAACTTAATCATTTAACAATTATTCTAACACTCCCATTCACGTGTGGGTCCAAACTCCCCCTTAATAAGTGAGGCCCACGT
This sequence comes from Castanopsis chinensis, assembly GCA_032878915.1. Classification (NCBI taxonomy): domain Eukaryota; kingdom Viridiplantae; phylum Streptophyta; class Magnoliopsida; order Fagales; family Fagaceae; genus Castanopsis; species Castanopsis chinensis. The sequence continues at coordinate 22,514,564 of JAVQMG010000132.1, forward strand.
GGGATTTTTAACATTTAAGATGGGAGGTAGAGTGGAGTTAGGGATCGTATCAAAGACCTCTTGCTCTGATATTATGTTAAATTATCGATTATCCCAAAAGCTTAACCTGTTAGAAAATGGTGAATATAATCATTTAACTATAATTCAGAAACTTCTAATTGAGTTGTAGATGTGACCTTGCACTATAATTTTGCCTACACAAATTTTCTGTTTAATTAATTCTAGCTTGTTTTTATTTGAATATAAATTGACTTTAGTTCATGTTCTAGTAATAATGTGTACTCAATATACAGATATTGAAGCATGAGTGGCCGGTCAGATGGCGAAGCTTTATTCCTGATCTTGTTGCAGCAGCTAAAACTAGTGAAACAATTTGTGAGAATTGCATGGCTATACTAAAAGTAAGTCTATTGATCTATTCTTATTCACTTAAAGTCTATTGATCTATTCCTACTCATTTAATTTGGTTGTGGAATATGCAAGTAACTTTGGCTGTTGTCTTACAGCTTCTAAGTGAAGAGGTTTTTGATTTCTCGAGGGGGGAGATGACTCAACAGAAGATCAAAGATCTTAAGCAATCATTGAACAGGTAATTGCTAGATGGCTATATTGTGAAGTGGTACTTTAGGTTGTTGTATCTCTGGCCTTTTGTCTCTTTTGCATCTACCACTTTGTAAGTTGTGAGGGCCAATATATCTCAAACTAGACAAGTTCTGCATATTGGGAAATTTTTAGAATATTTTGTAATTGAATTGTGTCAGAAATCAGTTATTTTTAGATCAGCCTGTTCTTGAATGCCCTATTGCTTCAGGTTGAGCTTTCAAAGTACCATCAATATCTCATCAAAAGACACCGTATCCATTAACAGCGTACACTGTATCCATTGACAATGTGTTATATGTGCAGAAAGACCATTAAATGTCAATTTCTTGATTTCATTGAGCTTTTCTGTTTTTTTTTTTTAATATAGTACCCTTAAATCTGCAACTCACTTTATATGTCTATCCATCTCTTATTGACAAATGTGTTTTTGTTTGTTTATAGTGAGTTTCAACTCATTCATGAGTTATGCTTATATGTTCTATCGGCATCTCAAAGAACTGAGCTTATACGTGCTACATTGTCCACATTGCATGCTTTCCTCTCGTGGATTCCCTTGGGTTATATTTTTGAGTCACCATTGGTATGTACAATCTTCTTGTGTAGTTGACCTTTTCCCTATGTAAGAAAGTTATATTGGAACTTACCTACCGTGTTGTGTCTGTGTCTTAGCTTGAGACACTCCTAAAATTCTTCCCTGTGCCAGCGTATCGGAATCTTACTCTTCAATGCTTAACTGAGGTGTGTTGTTGTTTGACTGTAATTATATACAAGTAATTATAGTTTTTTATTTGGAATTGTTGAGCAGTCGCTGTTTATTTTTTGTTTTTGCAGGTTGCAGCCCTAAATTTTGGGGACTTCTACAATGTGCAGTATGTTAAGATGTATAGTATTTTCATGGTGCAGTTACAGGTGTGTCTGAGCGTAATTACTTATACGGTTTTATCTGCAAGTGTATATTTGACAAATAAGATTTGTAGATATATTAAACATTTTATTCTTTTAGTTTTTTTAATTTTTAACTTCAATTGTTTTTCTATTTTCTATTTTTGTTAGCTTGAATTCTTGGGTCTTTTTGATGTTGTACAGGTTATTCTCCCCTCTACTACAAACATCCCTGAGGCTTATGCACATGGAAGTAGTGAGGAACAAGTGAGTGTTTCTAATTTTAGGGCTCAAAGCCTAATTTTTCTCTGTGCTTGTAACTAAAGTATCTTTTTTTGTTTTTTGGTTGTAACTTCAGGCATTTATTCAGAACTTGGCACTGTTTTTCACTTCATTTTACAAGGCAAGTTTTCTTTTTCCCAGTCATGTTGGACGATATTTACAATAAAATTTAAGCCATTTTTGCATGAGTGCGTCTGAAATTTGGGCTGTATCTTGACAGTTCTTACCTTGCTAGTTGCATATCAGGCCATTACCTTATATTAAAAAAAAGCATATTGGGCCATTTATTCTTAGTTTTTCATGTAATTTAGAGAGGCATAGGACTGCACACGAGATTGTCTTTACTTACCAAAAGGAAATCCATATGGTTAGGAAACACTTGGTATATTTATATAATTAGTTACAATTATGTTTAACTTTACATGTAATCATGAAAATGTGCTTGCCTTGAACTGTGCAAATTAAGCACAATGGAAAAGGTGAGCGTGCATGTTTGTGTGCTTTTTGAACACTATGCATGTGCGCATGATTGTTTGTTTGTTTGTATCTAAATTCTAGGATTTTTTTTTCATGTTGTTTTTTTTGTTATACCGTAGGATTTGGTGTTACATATTATTTCATCTGCATTTCTTGGCTGACTTCCAACTGTTTATACGGTTGCATCTGGCCATCATCACTCTGTTGTTAAGAGTTATTGCTTCATTGAAGTCTGTTAGGTTGAATTGAATACATTGGCATGCCATCATCACTTCTAACCATGATTATTCCTTGAGCCTTTGATTACTAGATTGCTTTTTTGCATTTGAGAACTATGCAGCTGATGACCTTCACTTTATGCAGTTTCATATTCGTGTGCTAGAAGCTACTCAAGAGAATATAACTGCTTTGCTAATGGGTCTTGAATATCTTACTAACATCTCATATGTGGACGACACTGAGGTTTTTAAGGTATGTGTTTCCCTCTCTCTCTCTCTCGTGCGCGTGTGCGCACATGCTCACAAAATTTGCAAGGTTATGATATTGTTTCCACCATACTGTATGATTGAACAGGTTTGCTTGGATTACTGGAATTCCTTGGTTTTGGAACTGTTTGAGGCACACCATAACATTGATAATCCTGCAGTAGCAGCTGCAAATATGATGGGACTGCAGGTATTAATGATATGTTCAGATGATTTTGTTTGTCCCTTTGGCATAAGAGGGATCCTGCTTGAAAATTTGGAAAAACTATCATGAAGTTACATGTGGCCGACCATGATTAGTCTGTTGAGGATATATAGTTGACCTAAAAGTTTTGGGACTTGTGCTGGGTTGTTGTTGTACTATCACAAAGTTAATGTAGTTTATTTTCTTCTTTTAACACTTTGTGGTGTGTTCACCTTCTCACGCATGCTTTTTTTTTTCTTCTTATGTGGCCCCTTTTTTTATTATGAGCCTTTTTAATAGTTTGTCGTTTTCTCCTCTCCCTTTTTACTTTTCTTGTTCACATTCAATGTGGTATTACGGGGTGATCTGTGTGTTAGGAGGAAGGTGTACTGTGCCCAATTTTTAGTAACAAGATGTTGAGAAGAATATTTGTCCACTGACATGCCATATTAGTACTTTGAATTCTTCTTCTCATCTCGGGATTGATGCAAACGATTATCATTCTTTTATTTTTGGGAAATTCACTAGCAGATTTGTTATCCTTGGGTTTCGAAAGTCTGGCTTAAAATTTCAGAACCCTAAATTGGTCTGGGAGGAGAAGCTTGTACCTGATTTTTTCTGTAGGAGGTTTCATGTTCATTTTTTCTGTATATGCGTGTTTATGCAAACATTATTGCCAGTCTTGTGAACTCATACAGATATATAACTAGAATTCTTTTGTATGTGACACAAGCCAATCTTTCTCTCACTATCATGGGTCATATAAAGCCTTATTGGTGTATTTGTAATTAATCAATCAGATGCCGATGCTTCCTGGTATGGTTGATGGCATTGGTTCACAAATTCTTCAGAGGCGGCAGCTTTTTGCCATTCCAATGTCAAAGTTAAGAATGCTTATGATTTGTCGAATGGCTAAGCCTGAAGAGGTTCTCATAGTTGAAGATGAAAATGGGAATATTGTTCGTGAGACCATGAAGGACAATGATGTTCTTGTTCAATACAAGGTAATAAACCTCTCTTTACTGGTATTTGAATATAGAATTTGATATATAGGCTCTGGATATGGATGTGCATCTCCATTTACTTGAACCTCATGATTTGCAATAGCCTAGCAGCTACCCATCTCCCCCACCCATCCTCTTGAAAAAAAAAAAATTGAAATGATGTGCATAAGTGCATTCTTGTTATGATGATTTTGGATGAACAAGAAGTTCTAGCTTGTCAAGAACGGTGGTCCTGCACAAGTATTGGGTAATGGCATCCTTATGTTATGTTCAGTGCATATAGGAAGACACAGAGTATAGTTCTATTGCTAACACAAAGAAATATGTTGCCCCTTAAGATATCTATTGAGATATATATATATATATATATATATATATATATATATTAAATGTACATGCTTTGACTTGTAATAATAATCAATCATATGGATATGTCTGTAGCTTATTGGTTCATTTTGCAGGGGTCAAGATGTTGACACCCTGGCTTTTCGCCATGGGAATATTAGTTGAATAAAATAATTTTTTTTTTTGATTAGTGGTTGAATAAAATAAATATTGATATAACATTTTAAGTTATAGTGGCTTGTACACTGGAGTAATCATTATGAATTTTAAAATGTCTGTTTCTATGGTTAATCAAAGTTCTCTGGTGCAGATAATGAGGGAGACTCTTATCTATTTGTCTCATCTTGATCACGAGGACACTGAAAAGCAGGTAAAGTATTATGATGGCAACTGTTGTACTAATTTTCTATCAGTAACATTTTATTAGAAAGAGGTGAAACCTAATTATACAAGTTGTATAAGAAGAAATCTTCTAAATAAATAAAATTGGATATCATTGAGGAAACCTACAAAACAAAGAGGAGACATTGTCGATTGCATTAGACCACTTGTACATTGCTAATGGCAGTTGTAATTTCTATCTCTCTCTGAATCATAAGACACAGATACTGTTATGCTGTGTCTCTCTGAATCATAATGGTGGTGGTAACAGCAAGGAATTGTATTCTTAAACAGTTGTGAACATATTCTCTTTTTTTGTGGTCCAATGATGAGAATGAATCATGTTCTAGCTGGTTTCCAGTTAGTCATATTGTTGAATAGGCAATTGTTTGCAATCTGTAATAGGAAAAAATATTTTATGGACCATCGACTGAATTTATTAGTCAAAATATTTATTATTTCATTTATTAAATTATTGTTTATTGTATAATTATCTTCAACCTCTCCCCAACATGAGCCACTAATCATCCCGGTCACTCCCCTTAATAAAAAGTTGAGTCCTACACAGGGGTAAGACCGTTTTGATCAAGTGGTTAAGATGTAACCCAAAAACTGGTGCATTTGACTGTGAATAACCTCCTTTATGATACACTAATGTTGGTGCTTCTCTCTTTGTCCTTGTATACACAGATGTTGAAGAAACTAAGTAAGCAATTGAGTGGCGAGGATTGGACGTGGAACAACTTGAACACATTATGCTGGGCAATAGGATCTATATCTGGGTCCATGATGGAGGAACAGGTATGATTTACTCCATGTTCCTAGAAAAGAAGAGATTTGTTCTGGATTTGTTATGATGTATGAGAATTCTTTGTTTGAAATAATATCTTGTTCCGCTCTTTTGGTAGTAATGTGTTATGGTAACCGTGCCCATCTTCTTTCTATGGTACCTATATTTTGTGAATGCTACCACTGAATTTTGTGAATTATCCTTTTTTTTTTTTTTTGGATAGGTAATAAGACTTTTATTGAGAAAAAATTGAACATCATGTTCACGATGGTGAACACTGTGAACAAGAAAACAAAAAAAAAAAAGATCAAGAGCTAAAGAAAATAGAAACTAAAAAATCATCTGTTGTTTTTCAAAAATGTTGTATAGTTGGATAAATTTAATGGATGAAATATCTCCTAGTATATTCAAGTTGATATTTGACTAGTGTGGCACGTGGAGAGCATGTACCTTATAGTCTAACTTTGGGCTTGGCATAATATAGGAAATAAACTCGTTGATCTATTATTTCTGTCAAACTTTTCCTATGCTAGAAAAACATGCATACAAGAGCCATTGATTTTTCTGATGCAAATGCTGTTTCCATTTTGTTGTTACATTTATCCATCAAACATGGTCCTTTTCTTCCACAATATTTGTATGGGTTCTAAATATGTCTTGACATTTCTGACACCTTCACTATATTGGCAGGAAAACAGATTCTTGGTGATGGTCATTCGTGATTTATTGAATTTATGTGAAATCACAAAAGGGAAAGATAATAAAGCTGTTATTGCTAGTAACATTATGTAAGTATTCCTGGTGCAAAAGTTTATTGGGCATCTGCAACTGGCGCTTCCACATCTCCTACAGTTACCCATTAGGGATACCACATTTTGGCGCTTCCATCATACTATTAGAGTATTTTTTTTAAATGAAATCTCTTAGTTACTTGTCCATTAGGGTAATAGTGAAGTTTCTGAGTACAATGGCATGTTATGCCTTGAACAGTAATTGGGGGAACCAAGGACAAGCTGATTGTAGGGAATATGTTCTACATTTTTGGTATTTGTCGTTGCCTGTTTCAAATTTGTAATTGCTGGTTTTCTTGGCAGGTATGTTGTTGGGCAGTACCCAAGGTTTTTAAGAGCCCATTGGAAATTCTTGAAGACTGTTGTGAATAAGTTGTTTGAGTTCATGCATGAGACTCATCCAGGAGTTCAGGTGATTTTATTTTATGATTTTTAATATCAGGATCTAGATGTTATTGCACTAATAGGACGAGAAATTGTGTGTAATATATTAGCTCAGATCTCAACAATAAGATTTGGAATTTAATGTGGTCATTCTTGTTAAAATTACTTTGTGAAAGTTACATGACCCATTTTTAACTCTTAAATTTTTTAGATATGGAAGCTTCTTTTTTGGAAGGAGTATTGTTCTTTATGTTAAATATGATACCTTTAGTAAATGTTAAGGTAAATTATATAGAAGAAATAATGATAGAATTGCATTGATTCCTAAGGCATAACTAAGGTATGAACTAGTATCAGCATGTATCTGCAATTTTGCAATGTTTACCCATGTTATTCTTTCAGTTCCTTCAATGTTCGCTTACACTTAAGTACGGTTTTGCTCTGAGTTCTTGATAATTGTAAAGTTTCGTGTTCTGGTATAAAATGCTAAGCCAGGGGCTAGAAGTAAATGAACGGGAGGTTCTACATACATTCTTTAAATCTTTGAAAGCCATGAAAGATATACTTTTTAAAATTTATTACTGTTTTTGGCCTTTTTTTTTTTTTTTTTTTTTTTTGTGGGGGGGTTGGGGGTGGGGGGAGTGGTTGTTGTCAAGAAATTATGCATTAAGTCTATATCCATGTGTTAAATGAGCTGTGGGGATTTTTTATGTGAACAATGCATATATCCGCCATATATGACAGTTCAACTGCATAGTTGTCTGTATTTGTATCCTTGTCCCAGATGCATCTGCATAAATATTGTACTTGTACATAATGTAAAAAATATTGTACTTGTACATAATGTTAAATGTCTGTGTGGATAGTAATGTCGCATAAAAATTTATGTCCTAATTTATTCGACAAAATAGAAAATGATTCCTGAAGTAGAGTCTAAAAGTAGAAGATTTACTGTTTCTTTTTCTATCTCCACGCTTCTATTTCCATTGTGTATAACAATGGTCTTACTAGATTGAAAGCTCTGGACTGAATTAATGTCGCCATATATATATATATATTGCATGGATTCCCCTTAAAACTTTCGTTAATACCAAATATTTGCAATTTGTTGCGTGTCTGGGCTGTGTCCGATTTTTGAATTGACTAATTTAAAGTTAAACTTATGTTAATGAGTTGGGGATTCCCTTTTTGAACGCAAAAACATTTGCATGGGATATTCAAAAAAGAAAAATTCAAAGATATGCCGAATTTTCAATGTCCTATATCCCCCCCCCCCCCCCCTCTCTCTATTTTTATATAAATTTATATGTTATTGTTTTATTTGTGTTTTGTTTTGCATGGTCTTGCTTTATAAACCCATGTATTGAATTCATTTCAGGATATGGCCTGTGACACATTCTTGAAAATTGTTCAGAAGTGCAAGCGGAAATTTGTAATTGTACAGGTAACATTTGCTTTAGTATTTTCTAATTTCAGTTGGTGTTGAAAACCTTGTATATTTCTGGTATGGTGACCCATGTGTTTCTATTTGGCACTGTGCTCCCCCCATGCGCTTGCACAAAGGAGGGGGGGAGTGGAAACTTACCACACGTTGATGATATGCGTCTCTTATTCTCAGGTTGGAGAGAATGAACCATTTGTGTCTGAACTTCTAACAGGCCTTCCGACAACCATAGCTGATCTTGAGCCACACCAGATTCATACATTCTATGAATCTGTATGTATTTTATATGTCCTTGCTAAATCTGTTAACAGAGGATTTATGCTAGATTTTACTGTTTCTTTTTATTTTTTATTTTCAGGTTGGTCACATGATACAAGCGGAATCTGATCCTCAGAAGCGGGATGAATACCTTCAGAGGTTGATGGAGCTCCCAAATCAGGTTTATTTTGATTTGGAATTTGCTTGTCCAACTCTCTCTCTTGTGCGCCCACACACATGCGCGCACACACACATACACTCAAACAATTTGCACAAGATGTCTTCCTAGCTTGTGGCTTAAGCTATTGCATGCCTTTTCTTTTGATGCAGAAATGGGTTGAGATCATAGGCAAGGCGCGTCAAAGTGTTGATTTCCTGAAGGATCAAGACGTAATCCGGACTGTGCTTAATATATTGCAGGTGTTGCTTTCTAATCAACCTTGTAACATCCATTAGATCTATTTGATTGTTGCTGCATGTAAGATACACATAAACTAATCTATGAAGTATTTTTAATGGCTTTAAGAGGCTTATTGGTGCTTCAGATTAATTTTAGTAATGGCAATTCCACACTTTTGATTGGGCCCTGCCCCTAGCTGATCGGAATGTTTGGAGGAGTCTTAATCAGGGAATGGCAGGTACACAGTTTGAGAGTAAAGCCTGTCTTGGTTGTGGGACAAGGGAATAGTTAAGGGGGTGCATCTGAAATATACTAAATTGACACTGGTTTTAGAATCTCTGTTTGTACCCTTGTGTGCATGTGTGAGATTGGGCTAGCTTTATTGTGCAAAATTTTATTTGATTCAGTCATGTATGAGTTTCTTGTGGAATCCAGTATGGGGTCCCCCCCCCCCCCCCACAACAATAGTTTCTGGTTTTCTTTATTTTATAATGTCAGTGTCAACCTGAAGAGGTTTCTCTTGCTGGCCTCATGCGATCCATGAGGTGTGTGTGTGTGTAATGGGGGAGCTACACTTGCCTGGGGGATAAGTCAAGGTCCTCTTAAGAGTCCTGGACACCAATGTTAACCAAAAAATAATCAATGAGAAGTGTGGTTTCTGTTGGGCTCTTTGGAAATTGTGGAATAGAAAGTTATGTTTGAGTGCTGTTTTTACTAGTCCTGGCTTTTTAGGTATGGGCAGGGTGAGGATTGGTGGGTATACCAGGTGGCTTGGTTGTGGGTAATATTAAGTGGGTTATGAAATGATGCGCCACCCCTGGTATGCGGTTGTAAACTCTAAATTCTGTGAGAAGTGGTACGTTCTCCTTGCTGTATTACAGGAATGCACAATAGGACTCTGTGTCCATGATGGGGTAACTTTTCTTGCAGAAATCTTCCCATCGTTCTCTAAGTATTCTTTTGTCTTCCTCTAATGCCATGTTTAATTCTTTGAATTTTAAGGTTTAACCTATTTTTCCTCACTTACCGGTTTGTTTAATTGTTGGTAAGTTCATTGTCTGATGGATGATGTCTTATTTCATACTTTTCAAATGCACCTATATGACCTTTTTCAAGATGCATCTAAGAAACTGTGAATTTATACACGACCTCATTGAGGAAAATATATTGTACTAATTTTTGTTGCAAATTACATCGTTATTGTTTCTATTAAGAGCCTTCTCTGAAGAACTTTTCGTGTCCATTCCACTGAGTGTTTTTAATTTGTTACTGTGGTGGTTGTCCGTCATATTTTTTGTTTGTGTGCCTCTTGTGGAGTGCGTTTTGAAGAAGTGATTGTTGCTTTGCAGACAAATACTAGCGTTGCCAATTCACTTGGAACATATTTTTTATCTCAAATTTCTCTGATCTTTTTGGACATGCTTAACGTTTACAGGTATAGTTATCTACATTTATGTTTATAAAAGTTAATTTTATTGCTTGTATTATCTAATGAGTCTTTAAATTTTTGTAACAGAATGTACAGTGAGCTTATATCAAGTAGCATTGCGGAAGGAGGGCCCTTTGCATCTAAAACATCCTATGTGAAACTTTTACGGTAACATTTATGTTGATTCTCCTTTAGTTTGCCATGTAAGGCACATATCTTGTTTATCTTAATCTTCAATATGATCCATGAATCAGGTCGGTTAAAAGGGAGACACTTAAGCTCATTGAGACATTCTTGGACAAGGCAGAAGATCAACCACAAATTGGAAAACAATTTGTGCCCCCGATGATGGATCCTGTTCTTGGTGACTATGCTAGGAACTTGCCTGATGCTAGGGAATCAGAAGTTCTCTCACTTTTTGCCACAATTATTAATAAGTATGCAATCTTCTTCTCATTGTGTTGATTATGCTACTTTCCATGTATTTTGTTTTTTTAGATGACTTTTTTTGTATTTTGTTAGGGAGAAGAAAATGTGTTTCCCTTGCAAATGACAATTTACATGACTACAATTAATGATGGCATATATGCGCTATTTTGAGTTGGAAAAATAAAACTTTTTGTATATTAACACTCCCCCTTCCAATAGAATTTGGAGGTAGAGATATTGGTGTACATGTTCAGAGAATAGCATAATTCTTTATTCTGTTGGACATTCAAATTTCCTTTTCCTATTTTAAAGCCTTTTGTCAACTGAACTTCAGCACTGAGGATTTCTGTGTTTTATTTCTTGTTCTAGATCTTCTGATCTTCTTGTTATAGGGATAAATTGACATTCCATCACCCTTGCAATATTTCCACTTTATTCTGATCCCTTGTTGCCTTACTGGGAGGCAGAGATCTTTTCTTATCTTAATGTTTCATTTTCCCCATCCTTTATATGTAGGTATAAAGCTGCAATGATTGATGATGTGCCTCGCATATTTGAAGCAGTTTTCCAATGCACATTGGAGGTCAGGATTTAGCTAATATATTTTCTTGTTTTATATATATCTTTTGTGGGGCTCTTTTAGAGCTCGGTGTTGATCACACTTTTCAACACAGACCAAGATGTCCAACCAGTGTATGTGGTAATTACTTTACTACATAAACTGGTTGAACATCTTGGACTGTATTAAAAAAAAGCCTTAAAATGTTGCAAGTTCTCTCATGTAACATCCTGATGTTGGTTTTTCTCACCATTTTGTTTTTATTTTGGTTATTTATTTATTTATATATTTTAGAGTTCATGCAACCTTAATATTAAATGTCTTACCAACAGTAAAGAAATATTTTTGCATGTTTTACTTGCACTAGGCTATGTGGCAACTGACGTGTTGTTTCTAAAGTCCTTTGTGTGTTGATGATATGTATCATAGTGCAAATTATTTGAAACCATTATGTGTAAATTTAATTTTAAACTGTATATCTTGCTTCAGTTGTTTGGCTAACATGTTAGGGATCTTTGTGCCACAGATGATCACAAAAAATTTTGAAGATTACCCAGAGCATCGGCTCAAGTTTTTTTCATTACTTCGTGCAATTGCTACACATTGTTTTCCTGCATTGATTCGTTTATCAAGTCAGGTTTGTGTTAAAATTTTCTTGTGTATCCGCCTTTTCACATTGTTTTTGAATCCCTGATATGATTAGTTTCTCTTTTGAGGTTTCCTATGTGCATAATTTTATTGCTTATATTTTTGTTTCATGTTATTATGTTGTTTTTACTCATTCAAATGAGCCAACTTATTCTTGTCTCTCTCTCTCTCTCTCTCTCTCTCTCTCTCTCTCTCTCTCTCTCTTTGTTGTCCAGCAACTGAAGCTTGTCATGGATTCCATTATATGGGCATTTCGGCACACAGAAAGGAATATTGCTGAAACTGGGCTGAATCTTTTATTGGAGATGCTGAAGAACTTTCAGGTGTTGTTCACTTATTTTATTGGGAACTTGCTAATGTTTTATATATTGCAGGATGCTAACAGTATTATTGGTAAATTTTCAGAATTCCGAGTTTTGTAATCAATTCTACCAGTCATACTTTTTGCAAATTGAGCAAGAAATATTTGCTGTGTTGACGGACACCTTTCATAAACCTGGTTTCAAGTTGCATGTCTTGGTGCTACAGCACTTGTTTTGCCTGGTAAATATCTCATAATGCCTTAACTAGTTGAGAAGCCTACAGTTACTATGATTGATTGCACACCCCCCCCTCCTCCCCCTTTTTTTTTTCCTTTTCTTCAGGTGGAGTCCGGTGGGTTGACGGAGCCGTTGTGGGATGTTGCCACAGTTCCTTATCCATACCCAAACAACACGATGTTTGTTCGTGAGTACACGATAAAACTTCTGAGCACTTCGTTCCCCAACATGACTGCAGCAGAGGTATATCGAAAAGAAGTTTGATCCTCTCTCCCCTTCCTTTTTGCCTTTTTCCCCCAGTTGCATATGACTAATTTGAAAGGGAACTTTCAGGTCACGCAATTTGTGAATGGACTGTTTGAGTCAAGAAATGAGCTCTCTGCATTTAAAAATCATATAAGAGACTTTCTTGTGCAGTCAAAAGAGTTTTCAGCTCAGGTAAGGATCCGTTCTTCTCTGCTATATTCAACCTTTTACAGATTAAATGGCTGTCTTTTATTAAAAAAATATTAGTTTTTCGTGTGGCGATTGAGAGTTTCATTCTTGCACAAGTCACTTGAGGCAGTGCTTATTTCTAATTTTAAAGCTTAAGATCGAACGATAGGTTTATATAATATAAACTATAAAAGGTTATAAGGGAAATTGTGGAAATTTCAAAAAGTTAAGTCAGTCTCAATGGTATGAAGGACCAAATTAGTTAACCAAAAAGGTTCAACTCAGGAAAATAGTTTGTGCATTACAAATGTTGCTTTATTTTTTAAACCAAGTGATGTGGTTCTTGGTTGTTACCTTAAGCGTATAATAGCCTTGTGTGAATTTGGTTTGTGTAAAATAACGTAATTTACTCGCTAGTGGATGGTTAAAACATTTATAATGTTAAAATGGAACAATTAAGTGTAGGGGTCATATTTGGGTTTTGATTTGTTGAAGTCCAGAGTAAGGCTCTTTGAAATATATAGGCTTTGTAGTTTACCTGGTGTTTGGATTTGTGATCTGGTATGTTTTGCTGTGAACAATTTGACTTCTTTGTCTTAGCAATATTTTTTACTTCAAATTGTACTGACAAAGGGTGCGTGTTCTGTGAATGCTTATTTTTGTGCAGGACAACAAAGACCTTTATGCAGAGGAGGCTGCTGCTCAGAGAGAAAGAGAGCGACAGCGGATGCTTTCCATTCCAGGGCTTATTGCACCCAATGAGATACAAGATGAGATGTTGGACTCATAAATGGCTGATGCTGATGTGAATCTAATGTCATGGACTTCTATAACTCAGAGTTGCAAGCGGGCTCCTTGATTCATTTTTACCAGATTCTGTGGATATGAGCAGAAAAGAGAAATTTTCCCTATGTGTCCCACCTGTTCCCCAGAGTTTTCTTGTTGAACCTTGTATAAATCAGTAAGGTACCTGGGTGCAATGGTTGGGCTGCCGGCGATACTGCCTATTGGTGGCTGTGTGTAGGTTATTTAGTTACTAATGGTAGGGGGATAAAAAGAGTCATTATACGGGTTTTGCTTGATCCAGCTTAATATTTGTATTGGCAGGATGAGATGCAGACAGTTTAAATGGCTCATTTTCAAGTATTGATTATTCATCTTTAGGTGTAACGTATACTAACCCTGGAGGGTTGTGTAGAAATTCAATCGGTTTTTATTGATAGAATGTGATATGTTTTGGTGTTTGGTTTAAGGGCTTCTTTCTTTTCCCCTACTATTTAAAAGTTTTTAGTGAACTCCCAAGCACGGATTGCACTTCATGTATGGCATTCTATTGCTTCTGATTTTATCATATTAATTTGGGTTTATCTTTTTACTGTAATATTAGTCTGGACTCCGGAGTTCTTCAAAAGTCTATACCTTAAATCTGTCAATTCAATAACTGGTGTATGTAATCACAGAAATTCAAGCAGATTGGAACTTATTGGGGAAGCTGTTTCGTTATTATTATTTATCAAAACTGAGTGTCTTTGTGGTTCTGAGTAGTTCCTATCATTTAGCCGGAGAAGAAAATTTATACCCTGGGCGGTAATGGAGAGGAGAGACCGTGGACTATGGGAGTTAAAAGAAATATGTAGAGATTTAAGCCAGGAATAAAAAATAATAGATAGGTTGGACGGTGAAGAAGCGACCTCCCAAAAGTAGTGGAATGAAAAAAGCATGAGTAAAAGTAGGGAGAGTAGGTGTAGAGACCAGTTGTATTCAGCTCCAAGTCATTTGGATTCCACTTTCACCTCCCACAAAGCCAACAGCATTCTAGCGGCCAACATATTTAAAGCTAAGAGAGAGAGAGTTGCTGATTTGAGAACGTGATTTTTTTTTTTTTCAATTAAAAAATAAAAGTGATTGAGAGTTTGATAAATCTGTGAAAAAGTACCATACCGGTGAAAAAATGTAAAATGAAAACGCAATTATGCTTTTAAAAACGTTTTTGAAAATGCACCCTATGAGATACGATTTGAAGATTCAGTTTTTGCCTGAGTTTTAAAATGCAATTGTCTTTAAATAATAAAGCTAAATGCCAACTTTCTTCGCGTTGTTATTCAAAAACACTGATTTTTCCCACAAAATATCAAGGCAAATGCGCTCTATTACTTCTTTTCAGTTCCATGAAATTGCTGCAAAAGTTGGGTTTCCCAACACTCCTAAAATTTCATTAGAGTATCTTTAATGCTAGTATCTCACGTTCTCATTTGAAACTAGACCCATTTAATACTAGTAAGTGGGAGAGGCAGTGCAGGGTCAGACACATAACCCAACATGGTAGATATATATTGCTTAGTAGAGTAGAGTTAAAAATTGAAAGCACGTTATTTTCCATAAAAAACGCCTGTTATTTTATCTTATTTTTATATTTTGGGAAATAAAAAGTCATCTTATTTCAAGAATCATAAGCAATGCAGCAGCATCAATTTGTTTTTCACAAAGCACATTTGTTTTGAATAGTGTAAATTTCATTCCTTTGCTGCATTTGTTTTTGGCTTCGATACTATCTGCAGCAACGACTCAAAATTTCGAGCTGAGCTCCCTTCTGGTCCGACTGCTTCTTTAGCAAACTCTTTAAGGGCTTTCATCTTCTCCCTCATTTTCTTCCCTTTTTCTTTATATAAAATGACATCCAAGCTACTTATCACTCCATTCTTTGTGAGGATCCCACCCTCAACTTTCAGGCCCACTTCCAATACGGCCTCTATCAATTGTCCATTTAGCCTTTGATCACCAAAGAATGGCCTACAAATCATAGGCACACCTCCTGAAATACTCTCAAGCAATGAGTTCCAACCACAATGTGTTATAAACACTCCAACTGCACTATGTGCTAGGATGTCCAATTGGGGAGCCCAAGGTACAATCAATCCATTTACTTTTGTGTTTTCTAGGAAACCATTCGGCAAATGGACCTTTGAATTGTCCCTAAGTGACCAAATGAATGGTACCCCACTAGCTTCTAAGGCCTCAGCTAGTGCAAAAAGCTCGTTTGGAGGTGGAGTTGCCACTGAGCCAAAGCTAACGTATGCCACTGTTGCTGTCCTACGTTTCTCAAGCCAAGAGAGGCAGCCACTTGTATCTGAAGTCGGTTGTGAAACTTGTGGTGATACTAGGTTGAAGGGACCAATATTAAGAAATTTGTTGAACTTGGACTTGAAATGATTTGTTGTGGTGAGGTCCAATTCTTCAAAGGAGTTAATGAAAACTGCGGTTGCTAGTGGTAGCATTTGGCCCATCTGGTGCAGCATGCGCGAGAAGACTGACTCAAGGTTCCCAAAAACTACTCCTTCAGGCAAGTCACGGACTCGTATTTGGGACATTCCTGGGATGAATTTGAGAGTTTGGTTTTCACGGCCTTCAATTCCTGCACATAGATGGGTGTTGTCAATCCAATGTATGAGACTGAAAAATGCAAATTTCTCCGTAGAGTTTCAGTTTGGCACCAAAGAGGTACAAATGAAATGAGGACTGGACGGGCATTGCTTAGCTAATATTTTCATCAACTAACGTCCTAATGTAGACCTTATTCCCTAGATGACTTGTTTTGGGTCTAGTGCTCCAGTGCACTAGACTCATCAAGATTAAAATACATGACCAAAAATAAACACGTCCAAAAATGAATATATGTTATAATTGTGATGGGTCTAGTGCATTAAAGCACTGGATCCATTCTTTGCCCTATCACTTAAATGTTGTAGACATTGACCAGTGACATGGTGCCCAAGATAGTAGTCCTACACTTTAAAGCTAGGATATATTATGTTGGAACATAGTATATACAGAAACGTGGACACCATTCTTCTCCTTCAAGTTTTTAGGACACTACAATAATATTCCTTATTCATGATGGTCTTCTGCTTTCCTGTAATTCAAAACCATTCTTTTTCCCCCTCATCCTCTCTCATTAATCTCTCTCACAAGCTCTCTTAAACAGTTAAACCCATGACTTGACACTTGGAATAAGCATTAATTTAAGCCACAAAAATGGGAAAGAGCTCGGTTTGTGAAAAAAATAATGTTAAGGATATACAAATTTTAGAACATGATCCTAGTAAAAGGATGTATCACAAATTACAATAAATTAATTAAACATTTATTTACTATGTTTCTAAAGTCTATTAATCACATTCATTACTGCATCAACCTATAAGCTTTTTGTAGAATTTTAGTATTTTCCTCCAACAAATTAATTTCCAAATGAGTTTGACATTTGTCCAATGCATTTGAGCATTGAACGCAACACAAACACCACGTGTCTAAAATTAGCCACTTATTGGTCTTGTCACTTATGTCCCATCCAATGCTCTAATACAGTAGATGAAAACCTCTTCCTTCTTGAACAGCCTCATAGATCATGGAATCAATTTTTAAAACATAACGTATAAAGTTGGAAATGAATCCTACAAGGTTTAGAATCTCCAATTGATTGACTTAATAATGTTCATTATTATTATATTAAGGTCAAACATGTCAAATTTATAGTAGTGATGTATACTTTAACTTAATAATAGTATATAATTTAAATTTATATCAAATAAGAAATGAGGATTTGAATCCAAATTTTTTGTATAAGAAGTAAGCAACAAAATTTTGGATTTGAATTCGATGCAGTAGATAAGGTTATTGTACTATGTAATTGCATCCATTGTTTTAAAAAGGGGACTGGACTGACCAGTTAAATTGAGTATGAATCCGGTCCTGATAAAAAGCTCCAAAATTAGTTAAAAACCTGGTAAAATCAGGAACCGGGACCAAAATTGATTCTTTGACCATACTAGTTTTCAAAATCATGGTTGCATCCTTAACATATAAAAGAAAATTAATATATATATATATATGTGTGTGTGTGTGTTTGTGTAAAAAGTGAAATGATTTTCTAATTCAAGAGTGGAAGATAAAAGTGGAATTTTTTTAACTTTCAATCTCAGGTGGCAATTGTACCGTACAATAGCCAGGATTTTAATCCACAAACTTTTAACCACAACAATAAAGCTTCAAGTACAATAAAGTTTTTTAGTTAATGAAATTATCCTGTTTACCAAAAAAAAAAAAAAAAAATACAATAAAGTTTCAAGTGCAAGGTTGAAATCAAGACATGTATAATCAGTTAATCACACATTTAATCTCACAGGTCCACCATCTATAACCACTCTTACAGTTAACAAATGAGAAAACTACCTCCAACGCCAGTTGTCTCTCTGATGAGTTCAGTGTGAACGTGAGCTGATAGTGAGTGAGGCCCTGCAGTCCAAAATGGCACCCAAGGCACACCCATCTCCTCCGCCATCTCCGCCGCAAACCAGAAGAAAGCATCACTGACCAAGCAACTCACCTCCCTCCCCAACTCTGCCACCGCCACCTTTATCCCCTCTCGAAAGCTCTCCGGCGCCGCCTTTACAAAAAGCTCAATATCTTCCTGTGGCTTTCCCACATGCACATAGCCCTCAGGCACACCATTCCACACATCACAGGCCTTAACGTTGAGCAGTTCACCACCATGTTTGGACGTGGGAAAGATTTTGGTGTTGGATGTTGAGGTGTTGAAGAATGAGAAGTGGGTCTTTGGAGAAGCAGTGGCTAAACGGTGGATGATGGTGAGGAGTGGGGCGGCGTGAGTGCCGAACGGAAAGGCTAAGACTGCAATGTGAGGGTCAGTATTATTGGACGAGGTAGAGGACATGGTTGATTTGATGTTACTGTGATTGGACAAAGTTGATTACAACAACTTGGTGGAATATCTGGTGCATGCTCTAGCTTTTTTTATAGGATATAATATATATATATATAGCAATGGAGTCATGGGAATATATTTATATGCTTTTTTGAAGTGCATGCTCACGTCACCATAAATATTCATGGTCATTTTCGAAAGATGGGGATTGTAATTCAAGCAAAAAAATATGGGGACTGTTACATTAATTAAAGTGCTACTAACCACAGCTCCGCAGTGAGAGAAAGAGGAATGCAAATACTATGCACACGTTTTGCTCTACCAAATTTTTGTGTTTCATTTTATGAAATATCTCCCATAATTGGTGGAGCATAAAATATAATACAAGAAATGGTACAGAGAATTTGTATTCTTTTATCTAAAATAGCCTAGTACATGGAGTATAAAATAAAGTATAAAAAGTGGTATAAAAGATTTGTATTCTTCTTTCTTTACATTGACATACCACAATCAATGGAGTATAAATAAAAAAATAATACATAAGATTTGTATGAGAGAGAGAGAGAGAAAGAGACGTTTTTTTAGTTAGTTTTTTGTTTACCAAATAAATTGATTATCCTACAAAATTTGGATTAAACACTTGACACTTTACAACCATACAAATTTATTTTCTCTACTATGGATAATGTATTGCATGACAATCTTCGAAAAAAAAAAGTATTAAATGACAATAAAATTACATTTTGTTTTTGGTTCTAAGAAGCTTGAATATGCCAAGAAAAAAAAAAGAGGTAGTAAATATTAATGATGAGGAAGAAAGTGTTAATGAAGAGAAGAATTTTGCAAGATGATGAATATAATAATAACATTGACTTAGATGGAATTGATTAGATAAAATGATGAATATGATGATAAATAAATTATTATTTTGGCTCATATGTCATATATTACACTTTTGGGTTTAATTAATTTGAACATGAATATTACAAACACATGTTAATTTGATTTATTTAATTAGTTTTATTGAATATTATTACATAAATAATTATTAAACTAGTCATTAGTTGAATATATTTCAAATTTGTAATGAATATACACTTTATATATATGTGTGTGTGTGCATATATATATATATATATATATATCTATAATTTTTAGATGTTTGTGTATCTTACTATATATAATACAATACGATACATAATATAAAATCAATAAATTAATATTAAGTCAATAAACAATATGATTCACATTTTGATAATTATGATTCTTTATAATAGTTAATATTTCTTAAATTGAAAAATAACTATTATTTTCTAAAATAGACTACCTCATTCTAACTTTGGAAGGATGTCCCCAAAACCAAACCTACAATAAACTTTTATTATAATTTGTTAAATTGATTGATTGTAAGTGGTGAAAAATCGTCTTTTATATAGACTAAATAATTTTTCTCCTTGCACACACAACTAATCGAGTCAAGAGTTATGACAAAAGTAGAATATAATTATGACAAAAGTTGTAGGTGCTGCGAAGTTCTCAATATCAATTTCTCATTAATTACTGGTAATTACCAGTATAAGTCTGCAGCATAAGTCTGCAGCCAACGAACTAATAATTGCAAAGCTTAGAAATTTTTCCTAAGAATAATGGTGGGGTGGTTGATGAGAAATCGAACTGCTCGTAAAAGTCTTATTGTCATGTCAAGCTTAAGAAGAATGGTGGGTCAGAAATCAAACTCCACGTGTTAGCCTTAACTTTAAATCATTAATTACTGGTAATTACCAGTATAAGTCTGCAGCCAACGAACTCATAATTGCAAAGCTTAGAAATTTGTCCTAAGAATAATGGTGGGGTGTTGACGAGAGATCGAACTGCTCGTAAAAGTCTTATTGTCATGTCAAGCTTAAGAAGAATGGTGGGTCAGAAATCAAACTCCACGTGTTAGCCTTAACTTTCAATCATTTTACACCAATTGAAAGAAGAACGGTGAGTACTTTTTCTATCTTGAGGGTCAAGAACGGTGAGTACTTGGATTGGTTGTTTATAGATTTATTTCTTTTGAAAGTCGAACTGACGTGGCCTGTTTTGGACTTTTTGGATGGTCTGGACTCAGTCAGGACCCAAGTGAGTAGACAGGTTGGGCTGTTTGGACAATTCACTAATTTGGAGTTAGATAGGACGTTGTTCTCTTAGTTATTTTCTTATTACGCGTCCCTTAATTCCCATCTGTAGCTTTTATTAGCCGTATAGCTTTTATGAGTTGGATTTTTTTTTTTTTTTTTGAGAAACACACACCCATGTTGCAGTGTTTGTTTGAAATCACCAAAATAACAACAATGCACTGAAATTCAGGTACTGTTTGATATATCTACTCAAATACATGTTTTTACTTTTTAAACAATACTATATGTATTTTTATACATTTTTTTATCCACACGTATTTTTATACACTTTCTTACAATTTTGATGTTTTGGAAACTCAAATTTAAGTGATGAAAACAAGACTCAACAAACTTTCCTAACAAAATTTTTTATGTGGATCTCACGTGTTTTGGATTATGAACGATGAAAACTGAGTTATATAATTAGGGTGAGTATGCTATCAAACTCAGAAAAGTTCACATTATTACTATATTTTTACTTGTAGGTGGGTAAAGAATTGTTATAAGCTCTCCAGGTAAAATGCTTTATTTTTATTTGGGACTTAAAAAGATTCCAAATTCCCTTCCATACCTTGCATTTTCTTTTGGATTGGAAGAGCTTGGTACCACTCTCAAGGTAGTGGTTGTGTCCTCATTCATTGCACCTAATTGTTTAATTTTGGGTCTCACTCATGGAAGTTAGTGGTTCCCTTTTATCTTAAGCTCAATATTATCTGCATGCAAATATATTGTTTAACTTTCTTTGCTTGAATTGTGCCATCTACAAGATAAGAGTTAAATAAAAGCTTTCTAATAAGTAATAAATATTTTTTTAATTAAAAAAAAAACAGCTTTCTCCTTACAAGTCAAAGACTAATTCTAATTCAATATATCATTTTTATTCCAATTCATACATGATTTTATATCTAAATAGGACCAACTCGGAACAACCCTCCAAGTATAGGTACTAAACAACTTTCATTTTCAAGACAAAATACCTAACAAAAGGCCAAGACTTCCAAGATATTTAAATCCATAAAACAAAGCTAACATGACCCATTATTTGGAATTGTTTTATGCCAGTGCATACCTCTAGAATAAAATAATCATAATTTCCTGTAAATACTCTATATTGCTTTCTGTAGTAATAAAAATGATCCTTTGTCTCTAAAAACATCAAATTAAACACTATTTGATGCGTTAGAATTAGAGACACATAGCTTTCCAATGGTTTATGCATGGCTTGAACGCTAATTCTTATGAAATTATTCCAAACTTACTTTTGAAAGTGCCACAAAGATGCTGATCGAGGTTTCATAAATACTTCACTTAATTAGTGTTCAAGTTTGCTAAACTATTTGAATTTCCTTGAGACATTTTGGTGTGGAGAATGGGCTGAATAAGTAATGACAACAGTCAACATATTGTTTTTAGTTTTGTGGTCTGCAACACCAAACTCTTCTCTGTGCTGGTACATGCAGTGACTCATCCTTGCAAGGTTCATCGCAATTTCAATAAATGTTAGATCTCATTCTTCATTTATATTTTTCCATGCTGTACTAATCAGATACTTTACATATACATGGGCGTCTTTTCACTAGCAATAGTTTCATTCATGTAACATTAGATTAATTTAGGAACATCACTTTTCTTTAATTCTTCTTGAGTTTTCTAAATGAATAATAATAAATGAAAAAAATCCAAAGTTGTTAGGTTAGGATTGTGTGAAGTTGTTGAAAGTATTCTTAATGAAACTCTTCGGGTAGTATAACTAGTATACTATAGAGGTTCCAAGATCATCTGTGAGTCATAAAATCATTAATGACCAATGGATTATTTTGGGGCTCTCTTCCAAGCCATCCAAGACTTCCTTTTTTTATTGGATTTGTGACAATAAAATAAGTACGCATTAGTATAACTAGTATGTAACCCATGCTACCGCACGGGAATGGATATAATTTAATAAACCAATAAGTATATTGCATTTTATTATTTAAGTGATACTATTTGTTTTGTTATTTATTTATTTATTTATTAATCATGAGTTTAGTCATGTTTAAAAGACTTAGTTTATTCATGTTTAATAAAACTTAGTATTATATAATTTTTTAACAAATATTTTTATCATACAAAATTTTAATGAAAGAATGCTACATAGACATTATACTCAAGGTTGATTCATTCACGGTACATATAACTATGATTAAGTTACTTTATCACAAACCATTTTTAACAAAATATTTTAATCAATTAAATGTGAATCTCATAACGTGCATCTCATAACAACATATAACAATAGAATAACATGAATCTCATAAAAAAAATTTATCAATTAAAAATCACTAAAATTATGAGCATAAAACGTCAAGACAAACAAATAGGATAAATACTAATTCCTTAAAAAAAAATTTATAGTAAGTTGAGAAAACTACATAAATAATATTTGATATTTGAAGAATGATGGGATTACAACTTCCTTTCGAAATTGGGTAGAGACTCGTGCTGATAACGTGTTATGAAAAAGAAAAGAAATATGCAACATCAATGATAGGAAAACAAAACAATTTTATAATTAAATAATAAAAATTATTGACAAAAAGGAAAAAAAGTATAGGTAGATGAAAGACAATAAACATACAACATCAATCATAAGAAAACCACAAAATTATATAATTAAACAATAAAAAAATTACATAAAAAGGAACGACAGTATAGGTAGATGAAAGAAAGTAGTAATCAAATCTTAGGAATGGTTGGAATTTGTTTTGCAGAGCATAAAACAGGACTATGAAAATTGTAAAGATAAATACAATCGGAATATTTGGAGAACCTCTTCTTATATAAGATACAAAAATACTCAAATACATGCATCATTGATACCAAGAGATTCTTTTGAAATTCCATGTGAAAAAGGGAGGTAAACCTGAAAAAAAGTGAGTGTGAAAAAGGGAGATGAACCGAAAAAGGGAGGTGAACCTGAAAATACGTGGGTGTGGAAAAGGGAGGTGAACCTAAAAATATATGGGTGTGAGAAAAAAATAAAGAAAAAAAAAAGCACATCGGAATTACAGATTAGATTCCAATTTCATATTTACATTGACACGTGGCACAACAATAGATTAGAATTCTAATTTAAAATTTCAATTGGAGTTTCTCTCTGCTTCACTTATTATATATATATATATATATTTATATATATATATATAGATTGGTGCTGATATTGAAATCCATGCATTCTCAAGATATTCTTCAAGGTTTGGTATATATGCATCATAGTACCGTTTTGCCTCCAGCAATTAAGATCTCCATAAATCTAGCCACTGAAACAATTACAGTGGGACCATGAATTAGAGGAATTAAAACCATCACGTCCTTGAGAAAATTTTACATTTTTAAGGTATTGAATGATGTGAAATTCTTGTTCATTGAGGGGATCAAAAGCCATTTCATTAACAGAATTGTAGATAATGAGGAAACATATCTGCCTATAATCTGGAAGTCGATCGATCAATTGCATTGATCTCCTATCTGGAATCACATAGAAATTAAATAGTACATTTAAGCCTTTATGTCAAAGATAGCTTTGAAGAGTTTGAGGTGTAATATTTATACAAACCTCTCAGTGACATCTGTAAAAAGCTCAAGTTCATCAAAAGTGCCGTATACATCATAAACATCGGCAACTGTCATTACTAGTGCACTCACCTTTGTTAAAACTATCCTACTATATCCAAACTGAGGTTCACATCAGATCCACTAACAAGAGTAAATTCTCCATATTAGTCTATCCCTTGGTCAATTTTTCTCCAAGCACAATGTTCCTCCACCATCTTTTATGAATCAGACAAGAGAATATATATCATTTTTTTCACTTTAAATTTTAGCTTATAATAAACTTGATTATTCGTTCATGTAGCTATGAGATTTGATTTTAATTTTAGTATTCACTATTCATCATTCTACACTATAAATCTTTAATAGAGAATCTATATAATCTTTCAAGGGTCGCCAATAAATAACTAATTAATGTATTAATTATGAGTTGGATAAAGTTACACTTGATGAAACTTTAAGAAATATTACAAAACTTAATATTTTTTTGTTTGGATGCAAATTGTGACAATTCCACCCTTGGATTACATTATTTTTGAATATTTTTCATACTTGCAAAATTTCAAAATGATTAAAGATCAATAGTCATCTCATTAATCAATTGTTTAAATTCAAATTTTTTCAGTTTAAAATAATGCATAAAAAATGAGTTTAAGGATCGAACGATAAATAATATTCGATTGACATGAAATGACATATATTTTAAAAACATAATGTGTAATCCAACAATGAAATTTTCAAAATATGAATTTAATAATAAGTTATTGAGTGGTATGACAGTACTTAAAGTTACACTATGTGTAATATGAACTCAACTTATTAATTATATGTCAAATGAAGTTCAACTTAACGTGAAGACTAATAAGCTTTTTTAATCTTGACACTTGTTTTAAATCTTCTTGGTGGACTGGTTGCAACATATTGAATTCTATTTCTGCAAGCTCAAGCAAGATATATAGGGTTCATGTCTTCTTTGCTTCTATATACATCAATGAACCACCTTGCTTCTGTCCTTGTTATCCTCCAATTAATGCAGTGGAAGCTCTAAGGCATGGCTCACTATAGCAAAAAGATTTTATCTTTATTTTTCTTGACGTATTCTTCAAGGTGCTTGTTTGAATAGCAATTATGCAGCTGCGACAACTGAGGCTTTTGCTGTTGAAGAAGGTATCCTCCTTGCTATTCAATTGCGACTCAATAATGTGCTTATCGAGTCAGACTCCCTCATGATTGTCCAAGCTGTCAATTCAAACTCAAATGTGGGAGAGATCACTCACCGTCCGAAGCTCAGACGATACTGGTGCTATAATTCAAGGGATCACAGAATTACTAAGGATTTTTGGAAGCTGGCAGCTGAAGCATGTGAAGAGGGAGTATAATGAGGTTGCGCATCAGTTAGCTCAATTAGCTAATACAGTAGGGGCTAGTCAGGTGTGGGAAGGTTCAGAACCCCCAATGCTGCTTCGGTCCCTCATCAGAGATAGGGAGAATTGTTAAGCTATATTAGTCTTGTTGCTATTATTTTCCTCTGTTTGTACTGCAGAATTTTTCATCTAATGAGAATTAAGTTACCCTTTCAAAAAAAAAAAAAGGTGCTTGTTTGAAAAATCTCTTGCTTTCTCGAACCTATTCTCACATTCTGTCAAAAGGAATGAGGCTTCACACAAGGATAGCATACCCTTGGTATCCTCACAAAGGCATGCACTGAAATTCCCTCTCTCATCCTTGAAAATATTGAAAACTCCTGCAATGACCAACCCGTGACAATCATTAATTATATTATGGTAGTTTGTACACTATAGATTTAAGAAATAAAATCTGAACCACGAAACATTCTCGCTTGATCTTCAGATCTTGTTTCCGTTTAAATATCCAAATGTGACTTTTTCCCCTAAATTACCTTCTGACACCTTATACATATATCCATATTGTCTAAGCAGTCGAAATTTAAGGAGTCTTTTGTCCAAATATTGGTAAAAATCAAGTTTTTTAGGATTATAAGTACTGTTGAAAGTTATTTAGGGAATTGAGGAGAGAGACTGAATTTCGGCAATGGTATTGCCGAAATTGGTAAGAAGGCCGAAAAGGCCAACCGAAAGAACAAAGCCAAGAAAAGAGTAAGAGAAAAGAAATTTATTGAGAGGTAAAAGTGAAGAGGAAAAAACTACACTGGAATTTCGGTCACAGCGTTTACCGAAATTGATTGCATGCATTGGAAGTGGAAAACCTGTCCCGCATGAGCGAGTGCATCGTGCGCGAGTGTGCGCGAGTGACTGAAAGAAAATAAATGATTAATTTCGGTCCATATGTTTAATGAACTTGCTGAAAATGGTACAAAAAAAATTGGGGAATTTCGGTAATGGATGGCAATACCGAAATTTGTGGAAAACACTCCCATCTCCACAAGGACCTAAGCGAAAAAAGCAAAAAAGAGGATAATTTAGAGTGCTTCAAGCACCAGCACCGAAATTGAAACAAAAAAAAAAAATGCATAATTTTCGGTGCTGGCAGCACCGAAATTGAAAAAAAAAGACAATTTAGGTGCTGGCAGCACCAAATTACAAAAAAAATAAAAATAATAAATAAATCGAGAACTTCAAAAAGGGATAATTTTGGTTGCCAGCACCGTAAATTAGTGTGTGAGTTTTTTTTTTTTTCAATTTAGGTGCTGCCAACACCTAAATTGTCTATTTTATATGTTTTCTTATAAAGTTTTCTATTTCAATTTTGGTGCTACTAGCACATAAATTATTGTTCTCTTTTTCTTATTTTTTTTTGCAATTTCGGTGCTGCCAGCACCGAAATTGGTGGCGGTGGTTAGCGATTTTTTTTTTTTTCCCAATTCGGTGCTGGTAGCACCGAAATTATTGTTTTTTTTTTTTCCCAATTTCGGTATTACCATTACCGAAATTCCCCAATTTTTTTTCTACCATTTTCGGCATGTTTTACACCGGTACCGAAATTCCTCATTTATTTTCTTTCAGTCACTGTGGATGCACGCACACTCGCGCACGCACTCGCTCACGGGCATTCTCACATTTTGTCAAAAGGAAAGGCTTTCGGATAGCATACCTTGGTATCCTCACCGAAATTCCTTTTCCTCTCTCATCTTGAAAATTTGAAAACTCCTCAATTTCTCTCTCATTACTATTTATGGTAGAATTTGGCAATACCATTGCCGAAATTAAAATCTCCACGAAACATACTCGCTTCAATTCCCTAAATAATTTTCAACAGTACCTATAATCCTAAAAAACTTGATTTTTACCAATATTTGGACAAAAGACTCAAATTTAAGAGCTGTGGGCCTGTGGCACAGGGACAGAACTATTAATGGACTATTAATGAGCTGTGGCCCCCCCTAACTTTTTTTTTTAAATTATTACAATATTAATTGGTATCTAAAAATTTCAATTTTTTTTTAAATTATTACAATATTAATTGGTACTAATTTTAGCAATTTTATTCAATAAAATTACACTTTGCCCTTTTTAATAATGCCATCAATTCTTTTGAGAGTAATGTTATAGCCACAAATATTTTTATAACGTTTATACAAACTATTGAGGTAGTAAATTCTTATTGATTCGTACACTTGCATTACTTTTTATTTATTAATAACTACTTACCATATTAGCAATTTGTAAAATAATTTGTAGTTTTAATATTTTTCACCTTTTAAAAGACATAAAAAATTAATAGATTAAATCTAAAACAAAATATACAAGTCCAAAAAAATTAGCCCAACAACAAAGATGACTAGTAATAAAACTAAAAAAATGAAGTTCAATCAATCTATTTTATCCCGAACAAACAATTTGGCCATTTAAAAAATTTTAAACAAAAATCCTTAGTAGCAAAATAGTAGATTCAAATATTAGAGCCGCCGCACACAGCTCATAGCAGAGTCGCCCTCCTTAACTCCAAATCTTGGTTCCGTACCTGCTGTGGCATATAAAGTCTCCTCCTTCCATGTATCACCGCAATGATCATTATTGTATAGACCTTCCAAGATTCTCTTCACTTCACTCTCAAAGCGATAAGACAATCCTAGTCTTTGCAAAGTATCTATCAGCTCTAGTTGCTCTGAAGTACCCACCACTTTGTGAAGCATCATTTTGTTATTAACAAGGGGCCAGTCAACTTCCAAGTAATACATAGTTAAGTAAAACTAACAATTCAAAACAAAAACAAAATGCATGTACTACATATTCCTTTCTTGGTGACCGAATGTAATTATAGTGCCAAATGGAAGGGGAAAATTATTGAATACTTCGGGAGTACCATAAATATATACTTCTTTATCTTACATGAATTATAATTTCACTATAAATTTAATTAGTGAGACCCTCAGTTATGTGAGAGAAAGAACACGCATTTATGGTACTTCAAAACTACCCAATAATTAGTTAATTACCCAGTGGAAGGGTGGTAATTTGTTGATTGCCGAACGATAATGGGACTATTTGAAATTTTGCTAGCTGTCATGCGTTGCTCAGTAACGAGGTACAAATGTACATAATGGGACTATTTGAAATTTTGCTAGCTGTCATGCGTTGCTCAGTAACGAGGTACAAATGTACAATGCCACTGCTGGATTTTTCAAGTGAGACGGTAGCTTTAGGTGGGGGACGTACTCTTGTGAAATTGCAGATGGGGGTTGGTTCCACTCTCTTGAAATTGCAAGTAGAGATATAAGAGACATCCACCTCTTTAATATGGTCTTTTGGATTATTGAATGGGTTATTATAATTACTATTCGCAAATTCACGCAATGCGAAAAAATAATTATTTTGTATTGTAATATAACGTATAATTTTTTATTTAATTTTTTAAGGCAATTTTTTTTCTTAAAAATCAAAAAATTTCTATTGGGTCTAATTAAATCTACTTTGGTCCCATTCGGTCCAATGTGGTTTACTTCGGTCCAATTTGGTCTACTCAATCCAATTCAGTCAACTCGGTCAATTTCGGTCTCCTTTTAGTCCATTTTAAACTAATTGGGCCTAAAGTTTTTCCTTTTTTAAATTTTAGCTAAAAAATTCTTCTTCCTCTTTTTTGAGTTGAAAAGTGAAATTTTATTATATTTGGGCTAAAATCTTTAGTTTTGAGCGTAAAAATACTAAGAAAATACTAAAATAGACATTAGAGATTAGAAATATAAGCCCTAAAAATGAAATAAAAATTATAAATATTCAAAAGTCTTATTCTGTCTATATTAGTTCTATTCAGTTCATTCAGTCCAATTTAGTCCATTCTGTCCATTAAAGTTATATTCAGTCCATTTAGTTTTATTTAGTCTACTTCGGTCCAATCAGTCCATTCAATTCACATTGACTCTATTCGGTTCACATTAGTCCTATTTTGTTCACTTTGGTTCTATTTGGTCCATTTGTCTACTTTAGTTCTATTCGATCCATTTTGTTTACTTTGTTTCTATTTGGTCCTGTTCAGTCTATTCTGTCCACTTTGATCCACTTCAATCCCATTCAGGCTATTCGGTCCACTTTACTTTTATTCGATCCATTTTGTTTACATTGGTCCCATTTGCTCCATTGTGTCCACTTCAGTCGTATCGAACCATTCAGTCAAATTTGGTCCTATTCAGTTCATTTTGTTCACTTTGCTTCTATTCGGTCCTGTCAGTTTATTTCGGTCCTATTCAGTTCACATTGGTCCTATTCAGTCTACTTCGGTCTAGTTTGTCCATTTTCGTCCAATTTGTTCCTGCTTTGTCCATTCATTCTTATTTGGTCCATTTGGTCCTATTCTGTTGCTTTGTTCCATTTGGTCTAATTTGGTTCATTTTGTTTTACTTCGATCTATTTTTGTCCACTTACATAATGAGAAAAATATATTTTTGAGTTGAAAGAACCTAATCCAAATCCAAGTTAATTATAAAAAAAATATAAATCTCAAACTCAGAATATCTCAAATCTTAAGCATAGCTTGTGGCTACGCTTTTGTTGAGCCACATTAACATAGTATTTTTGTCCACTTCAGTACAGCTAAGTTAAGTGTAAGTGTTTCTAAACATAAAAACTATGAATATACAAATGCAATATTTAGGGTAGTTATTCATTTGTTTTAACATCATTACTTTCAAATGAATTGCTTGAGATTGATTATACATTTAAGAAAAATAAATAAATAAATAAATAAATATATACATATATGTATTTATGTAATATTTTATTTAAATAAAATATTCAAATTATTCATTCTCTTAAAAGAGATTATCATGATAATTAAAACTCAAATAAAACTTATACTGAATATGTATAATTTATTTTATAAATTTTATTGTAGAGAGACTACTTGTGATGGATAACTAAAAAATATAACATAAAAACGTATGAACCGAAAACAGAGTTTTAAAAATCACAATGATTCATCAATATAAAATAGAGTTGTAAGAAATAAAAAAAAAAATCAAAAGAAAGAGAATAACCAAATTTTCAAGAGAGAATATGAGAGGGAATAATAAGAAATTTATAAAAAGTAATGTGAATGCCAAAGGTCCGAGGTGTATTCTTGGGTCTAGGGCTTGATTTGAGTGTATCTTCTTGTTCGAGGTGGGTTTGGCAGTAATGACGTTGTTAGGGTTAGAAGCTCACGAGCAGAATGGTGTGAGGGAGGCTGGTGAAGGTAGTCCGAGGAGGGGTGTCCTCTTGGCTTAGTGAAATGTAGGTTGTACGGTACGCCATAATTATTAGAAGAGTATACAAGAAGGTCTTATGGACAAAGATATGTATCACAAGGCTATAGAAAGGGAGAACATATGGGAAATATCTTAAAAAAAAATTGCTAACACTGCATTAAAGACTCTGCTTCTATCTCTTTGGCCGCATTAATGAGAAAATGACATCTGAACAGTCATGGCCAGCCTTACAGCTATTGTTTGAAGACTTCAAGAGGACGGTGGATGGAACAAATATTTGCATTAGTGATCTAATTCATACGTGGACGATGGAGATAAGAAGGAGGGAAATACAAAAGAAAGAAAGGGGCATTCAAGGGAAGGGGAGAGAAAAACCAGAGAAAAAGGGGAGAGAAGATCATTGTACACATCTCCTTCAAGTGTAATCCAGTTTTATAACAAATAACTGTAAGGCAAATCGTTCTCGGCATACGTTCGAGGAGAATTTTTGTTACATAAACATCTTGTTGCATGTGAATTGAGAATCTAGCCCATCATTTGTGTTATCCAATATCCATAGAACCTAAGTTTTAAACCCACTCTCTATAAATCTCATTGTATTGGGCTTTTTGGGCCTACTCCTTTCACACTGTTGAGTTTAAGTGCAAATTGTGTTCTTACAAGTAATATGAGAAGAAAAAAAAGTAAAAATAAAAAATATAGTAATAAACACCAAATTATCCAAGTCATGTTATGTAATAAAATAACATCATATTCTTATATACTATTTTTATAATGTAATATGATAACATCTATGAAATCAAAGAGAATAAAAAAGATAACAACTTAAAATCACAAAACTTAATCACATTAACCCAAAGTAGAGTTTCAAATAATAAAAAAATAACCTAAAGTAGAGATGCACAAATTTAAAAAGATCCCCCAAAAATGAAAAAAAAAAAATGAGAGAGAGTAATAACCATTTGTGTGTGGAAAATGAGAGAGAGAGAAAAAAGCGAGAAATAACCTTTTGTGAATGAAAAACTTATGAATAGAATGAAAAAGAAAATTGTAAATTTATAGTAAGAGAAGTGGAAAAAGAAAAGCAAAAATTGAAAGAAGATAAAGGGATAGGAGAAATGTGATATTAAAGTAGATAGTATTGGGGAGATAAAAAGGTAAAAGTGAGGGGAAAAAGTTAGAGAAAGTATAACAATAAGTTGGAGAATTAATAAGAAAAAAAAAAAGAACTAAAAAAAAGAGAGAAAATGTTGAAAATTGGTGGATGATATGACTTTTGATGTGGCTTAATTGGAGCGTAGTAACAATAAATGCTACGTTTTAGTTTTTATATATATATATATATATATATTTATATATAAATGACGAGTTCAAGTTACACTTAGTGTGACTTTAAGTAATGTTATACCGTTTGATTTTTTTTTTCCTATTGAATGCAAAATTTGACAAATTAACAGATAGATTACATTTTTTTATTATTAATATCCTCTATGCTTGCACAATATATATTACTGACTACACGTTAGATCGAATTCCATTTGCAGCAGAAAATACTCCAAGAGAGTGTTGATTAAGCTCCATGTAGCTTTCTCAGGAATAACATCTCCTAAAGGACTAAAAGTGTTAACAAAAGTTTTAACAATCTTCCTAAGGTAATCAATTATATTAGTTTTGAATCAGTCTTAACTAAACTCATTTACCTATTAATGTATCTTTGAATTTTACATATCCAAATTGGGTAGGGCATGTCCATCATCTCAAGATAAGTTTAGAAAACTATGATAAGGGTACACATAAAACACTATTTATAAAGAAGTTTATAGCAATCTTCCTAAGGAAAACTTCTTTAAAATCATAATATTTTCTATTCATTCTTAACTAAATTGCATTCGCTATTAAAAAAAAAAAATAATAACAATCTTCCTAAGGTAATCAATTATAGTAGTTTTGAATTAATCTTAACGAAGCTCAATTACCTATTAACGCATCTTCAAATTTTTATAGATCCAAATTGGGTAGCGCATGTCCATCATTGCAAGATAAATTCAAAACACTATGGTTCTGCGTCAAAAGAAACACTTTTTTTTTTCCTAATTTCCCAGGTCAAATGATCTTATTTTGTTTTTTGTTTTACAATAATTTTACAAGTAGAATTCTGATAATTTCATATTCAAGTTATTATTCTTTTACCTGCAAAGTGTAGATAGAACAAGGACAGAAAACATCAAGGCTAACATAAACTAAGAAAAAGAACATAGTTTTAAAAATAAGGGTGATCTGACACAACTGTTACAACAACATAAATTGCGACAACAATGGCAATCTGTATTAAGAGATAGCAGGTAAACCTTGACCTTAGACAAAAGGCTAGGAAAAATATAGCTGGAAAATTCTTAGGTTCTCCCGGAGTATAGAAAAATGGTGCTTAATCTTTTCACATTCATGGTGAATCTCATAAAAAAGGGGGAGATTTGGGTTCAGTGCACTGGACTTGGTCGGATGATGACACGTGTTTAAAAATAGACACATGTCATAATTCCAACGGGTCCAGTGTCATTAGACACTAGACCTAATGCGGACCCCTTAAAGAAATAATAAATATTGCCTTATTAGAAAATTAGTCACTATTACCAATTGATTTTAGGCTAATTATTGAGTACTTTTGGACTACCATAAATACATACTTATTTCCTTTTACATAATTGTAGGTTTTACTAATTAAATTTAGAGAAATGATATGTCCACAACATTTTTACAACATTTTCACAACAAATCCTAAGTGGTAAGCTATTACTGGTTGTTATTGTTGGGGCAAAAAAATAATCTTAGTGTTAGGTTTAAATTTGAACCAGTAATAACTAAAATATTCAATAATTTTCCTATTAATAGCAGTAACATTTCTATGGAATAAATATTAATATTAAAATAATAATAATAATAATAATAATAAGGCATTATTGTGTAAAATAATAAATAACAAATATGATAGCAACGGTTCTGTTAAAACTTAAAAGTATGAGTTATTTTTTTTCCCAGGACTAACACTCCAGGACTAACTTTTTTTTTTTTTGAGAAACAACTCCAGGACTAACTTGATCGTGTGGTGTAGTTCTTTATTTTATTTTATTAATGAATGATTAGTTGGTCAACTTGGATCGACATATTAAGGAAAAAAATTATAACATTCTAATCAAATTCAACCTCAAATAAAAAGTGGACAACATAAAATAATAATAAAAAACTTCTTTATACAAATAATACCTTTTCTTTTTAAAAAAATAACAAATACTTTCTTAAAACAAGTCCACTCATAAGGAAACAAAAACCATGCGGAGCACGAGTCAAGAACTAATATTTCTAAATTCTAATATCTATTTTGTTTGTGTTTTTTAGTCAAAAACTAAAGAGTTTGATCCAAATAGAATAAAATATTATACTTTTCAAAATAAATTTTTTAAAAAATGAAGAAGAATTTTTGAGTCCAAAAGTAAAAAGGTAATCTACAAAATGAATCGATTTAAAGTCCAATTAGTCCAAAATAAACTGAATAGAAAGAAATGGATTGAAGTGAACTGAATGAATTGAATTGGACCAAAGTAAATTGAATGTACCAAATGGAGAAACTGGATCTAGTGGATTGAATTGGATTAAATAGATCAAAATGTTATTACGACGTACCTCAAAAAGAACGTAGCAAGAATAAAGTTAGGATTCAACTTTTAGATATTATATAAATCGTTAAACAATAAAATAAAAATATGATTGTTGCCTAAGCTCAATTTTTGAGACATTTTTCTATGGATACATCCTTCACCTCACACCCTACAAGACAACAACTTGTATAGTTGTTAATATTTAATTGAATTACATTACTTGCACATGAGATCACCACAAGTACTTAATAAAAAGTAATTAGTATGAGCTTTTTTAATGAATGCCCAGGGAATTTGTTGATTAGTTATTTTAAGAAAATTTTAATACAATTTTCATTGAATATATAAAAACTTGTAAAAAAATTAGTTGTTTTTTTTTTCCTTAAAAATTTTGTAAAAATATTTCTTAAATCAATATTCTTAGAGCGTCGATTAAATGTCCTCTTTAATCCTTATTTGACGCGTCCAAGTTGTGGTAAAGTGCGGAACAAAGTCTCTCTCTAGACTTTTTGAATTTTGAAGTTTTATTTAAAATCATTGATAAAATTATTGTGTGAAAAAAAAAAAAACATAAATTGCCAAAAGGTGAAGAGAATATTCTACTTTGTTTTGATTTAAATTTTTTTTTTTTTTATAGTTTTTAAAAATTTTTGCCATCAAAAGAGAACCCGGAAGGAAAGAAAGCAAACGCAACCTTTTTGCAACGGACCAAATCAACAAGATATTAGTTTTAGAGCTAAAGAGCATAGCTCGTTGATCAAAATTACAATCCACCCACCCACCCCATTTCTTTTGGTTTTCTTTTCTGTGATCGACGACCTTTCCTTTTAGTTTTTTGCAGATTTTCCAAAGAGAAACAATCAGAGGCATCGATGGGTCAAGCTTTTCGCAAGCTCTTCGATACTTTCTTCGGCAACTCCGAGATGCGGGTACACACACACACTCACTTTTTTTAATTTTTTAATAAGCATTTAGGGCATGATAATCTTATGTGTATTAGAGATTTAGAGCTCAATTTTTTGTTGGTTATTGTTAGGGTTGTTTTTTTTAAGAATAAGCTAGTGTTTGATTTTTGTTTTAATTTTATGTGATTATTGTCATGTCAAGTATGTGATTTTCCCCCCATATTTGGTTTTGGGGACACTGTAATTATTGGGAAAGTTTTGACAATATCTTGGTTAATTAATATCTTTTTAGTGTTTTATAGCTAAATTAATAGCTCTCAGTCTCTGCCCAATAATTGCAGGCTAGAAGCATGCAATTGCTTTGCTTAGGCTTAGTAATGATATAGTAACAAGGAAGCACGGACACGAGTACGGGGACACGGGCAATTTCTGAAAAATTATAACATGACACGGCGGGTACGACAGCTGTATGACTCGGGTATGACATGGGTACAGCACCCTAAATGAAGTGCCTGTGCTTCCTAATAGGAATAAAATGAATATGGTAACAAATGGCCTAACGGTAAAAAATCAGAGTCAGTGAATTAATTAAAGCATCACATGGCGTATCTTACCAAGTTCTTCCTATGGGAGACACTGGGCAACGCCACTGAGCTACGAGGCTCTTCAGTCCTGGCGTTTGCCATACTAAGGTTGATGTCAGAAGAAGTTGGTTAATGATAATGCATGCTTTAGTTGGGATATATTGAAGAATGTATCTATGCTGTATGGTTGTAGTGATGATTAGAGGAGAAACTCATATGACCGAAGATTTAGTGACCTAATGGGTTAGGCACCCATATACGTTGCCGTGGTGTTCTAGATCTTGTACCTGGTGCTAACTGTTTTTTAATTTGTGGGTCCCTCAGTTCTAATATAGTGCATCCTCACGTTCTATAAATATCTGGGATGTAAGTTGAAATTTACTAGTTTTACCTTTCAGTCATATGGTTTTTGTGGCTCTTTTGAGTTTGCCAGTGAACAATTGTCATTCTTGAACATCTTTGCTCCCTTACTGAACAGATTGTTACAAAATTGTGGAGATTATGACAATTTGAGCTATAGTACTACAACTATTTTGATTGGGGCTTTCCCCTCATTATACACATTTATTGATACGTAACTGTAGCCTATTAATAATGGAAGCTGCTTGTTGTCTTTCTGTTTTATTTATAAATGGTTATTTTGCTGATAATATTAAACTCCATATGATTAAAGCTACTGCAAACCAACAGAAAAATCTCATGTATAATACAATATGGCTAGATATTATTGTTGAATTTGTTGCTCTTCCTGGAATTCTCCTTCGTTGTAAATTTAATATAAAACTTTTAGCAACAAATTGATGAAATAAGGATAATAATGATGATGATTAAATTAATATTATATCTTTATCAATTTAATGCTGACCTTGTTGATGTTGCCCATGTTCTTGATTTTGTTTATAAGGGTGCAAATTTAACATTCTCTTTGGGAACATGGTGGGAGTAGTGATTTTGATGTTGCATTTAAAGCTGCATCTATCTTTCACCTTTTCCTTTTCTTTTCTTTATTCCATTTTTGTCACCTTTTCATGAGATTTTCAGTAGGAAACATGATTAAACTCAAATCCCTCTCTCAAATCTTTGTATCCAGTTCTTCTGATTTCATTGCAGCTTATACTTTTTACCAAATATTTACTGGTAGCATTCTCTTTATGCCCTTGTTTATGCCATACCCGGGGTCTATTCTTTGTTAATATTTTTCCCTTGTTAGGTGCTTCTATTATGAACAATTTTGTTTTAGTATCTTCCCTCCTAAAAGCCTGACTTATAGTGATTATTCCATGATATGAACAAAATTTATTATTAGCTTACTTGGAACATCTTTTCTTATTTGTAATTTTTATTTGAGATGCCTTAGGTTGTGATGCTTGGCCTGGATGCAGCCGGCAAAACAACTATACTGTACAAGCTGCACATTGGAGAAGTTTTATCAACTGTTCCTACAATTGGTAAGTCACTATTCTGATAAAAACATTTTTAAAAAACAAAAATAAATAAGTAATAAGATTTTATTGAGAGAGTGGAGGTACTTTATGCCCCAAAATTTTTGCTAGTACATCTGTCCATATGACATTGATTTACCAAAGTGAGACCTCTTTTAATTAGAATCTCCTGTGTCAAAATCTTTCACAAGACCTTTTGGTCTCCACTTTGATTGATGTTGGGTACCTCTATGTGGGTTAATAGAGTAAAGGATGTAAATAAATATACGGCTTACTCCAGTTTCCAATCGTTAAAACCATGGACAATTTTGATATTTCATAGGGAAGGCCTTCCTCCAACCAGCTGTTCAAAAGAATAATATAACGACGTTTCGTTGCATCTTTGTCAGTTGCAATTGAGTACAAATCTATACATCTCTTTCAGTGCATAATCATGTCACCACACAGGCTATCATGATAGAATCTAACCCTAGTACCATATCCAACTGCGTAACTGATATAACTTTCAAATTTGTCCCATAAGGCCATAAATGCTCTTATACTCTTCCTTAAACTACACCCATGAGCAGTTATAACATTCTCATCAATCCATTGGCCCCATGCATTCCCATTTTTGTACCAATCACCCTTCTCCAAAGATTATTTTCTTCCTCTCCATAATCCCACCATTTCCCCAATTGTGCTTGATTGAAGCTGCCTAATTTTCTCACCTTCAATCTGCACAGTATTCCATTCCCCCAAATGAATCTTAACATATCTCCCAACGGCAATTCCTTTGCAACTTCTCAATTCTATTTACTACATAAGTAGGAATGGTTAATAGTGACAAATAGTATGTTGGCAGGTAGGATAATGTATGTACTGTTCAGAAGAGTTAATCTTCCTCCCTTCTATAATCAAATCTTCTTCCATCCAGTCAATTCACACTACGTGTTGGGTCCAGCTGTAATATATGTTTTACGGAAAGTAAGTTATGGTTTACCTTTTGGCGAACAGTATAATTTTGTTTTATTTTGTTATTTAATTTATGTTCTTATCTATTAGTAGGTGGCAACTGAAGGTTGTTTTGTTCCTTTTCCAAGTTGCCTAATAAAAAGACATGAAGTTTTCTTTGTTTTTCATGAATGAGAATTTTATTTGAAAAAAAATTATATGTAGTTCAAATAGACCAATCCAAGGAAATACAAGCAGCGACATAGCTGGTTGCTGCAGACCATCTTCTCCAAGATAAAAGATCCCTTTGGACTCACCTCTAGCTAGTAAAACCTATAGGCAACCTTTCTAAAGGATGCCTTCCTCATTTTTATTTGATCATCATGTGGCATTGCATTCCTCTGCAACCAAAGGTGGTATATAGAAGCTATCTGTATGGAACCTGCTTTAGCATAAAGCTTTTTCATGGCAGCGGCCCTATTCCATTCCCCACCTTTTTTTAAGCAGAGACCACCTTCTTGCTTTTGCACACATACTTTCCTAAGATACCATAGCTTTAGCAGCATCTGTATCATTTCCGTTCCAAGGATATCTGTTAAATTATTGTTCAATTATTTTGATAACATTGATTGGAAGTATGAAGATATCTGTCCAGTATACTTGAGTCACAATTTGGTAGCAAAGGATGGATGTTTAGCGGTCCAAGAGTTGATTATCTTCTCTATCAGTGGCTTGCAGTCTTGAGCAGTGAGTCTGCCTGAGATTAAAGAGACTCCCAGCTATCTAACTGGAAGCTTCCCCTCCTTAAATTGCAAAGCTGAAAGAATCTGCTCTTTCTTTACCTCACTTTCCCAAGCAAGAAGTGGTCTCACTTTTACTGGTATTATATACTACACCTAATAATAGCTGAAACACATCTAGTACCTTTATGTTCACTTGGATGGTAGGAATATCTGCTGTAGCAAAGATCATTAAGTCGTCTGAAAAACAGAGGTGATAGTGACATAACTGAATTCTAGCAAATTTAGGGTGGAATATAAACTCCTTCCATTCCTTCACAGCTTTAGTCAGTATACTTGAAAATACCTCTACAGCTATGACAAACAAATATGGGGATAAAGGACCCCCTGCCTCAGCACCATTTTTCCCTTAAAAGTATCCAACCAAACCCCCATTAAGAGCTATGTAGTATTGAGGAGTAGAGATGCATTCCTTAACCCAGGCATAAAACTGATCAGGGGTACCGATTCCTCTCAAACAATGCAGAAGAAAGTTCCATCTCACAGAGTCATAAGCCTTGTTTATATCTACTCTGATA
This sequence comes from Castanopsis chinensis, assembly GCA_032878915.1. Lineage (NCBI taxonomy): Eukaryota > Viridiplantae > Streptophyta > Magnoliopsida > Fagales > Fagaceae > Castanopsis > Castanopsis chinensis. The sequence goes on from JAVQMG010000132.1 coordinate 22,554,281, forward strand.
ATACAGATAGTCTTTATCCCTATGGTAATGCTTAACCATTTCCTGAGCTAGAAGCACATTCTCCCCAATATTTCTGTCTTGTATGAGAGCAAGACATAGCTTTTTAATGAAACATTTTTGAGGAAGAAATTATGTGAGAATATTGCCATGAAAGCTTTCTTTTTCCATTATCTAGATTCTACGACAATAATGCAGTATTTATGTGAAGAAATGCATGAAAGTAAACATAAATAGATAAAAAAGGTACTTGTTTGATCTAATGCAATTAGATAAATTTTTTCACCTGAATAGAAACATGGTTTGGGTTCATGAAGAAAAAAAGAAAGAGGTTAGAAATTTAAAAAAATACTAGGTTCCTTGGTAAGGGGAAAATCATGCTACATTAATATTTTTTCTTCCATAAAATTTCAAGGGAGCTTCATATCTTTTTATTAAATGGAATCACTGTCTGCAAAATGCTGACAGTCGGACATGATCTATGTGGGTTTGTTATTGGTTTTCCATCTTGGAAATTATTTTGCTTGTCTTATATAATTTCTCAAACCTTTAATCAGTTTTTGCATTTAAAAAATCCCATAGTCACTAGTATATTCCTGGTTTGTTGTAGGTTTCAATGTGGAGAAAGTTCAATATAAGAATGTGATATTCACTGTTTGGGATGTTGGTGGGCAAGAAAAATTGAGGCCACTCTGGAGGCATTACTTCAACAATACAGATGGGCTGGTGAGTAACTTCAATGGTATTCCTGGATTATGATTACTTTCTAGAGGCATTACCCTTTTTTCCCTGAATTCAATTTGCACCAAGCAACAAAAATACATGTTTCCTTTTCATTTTAGTTCACAATTGCTTTAGTCTGTTTGGTTTCTTTACTTTGTTCCATTCAAGTTATTGGTCATTACTTCTTAGTTATGCATTGAAGCTGAAGGCACATAGAATTATATAATTATCTTCTGATTCTTTTACTTTTGTGTTGGTGTGGTCTTGATAAAACTAGGTGTTTTTAATGTATTATTACTTCGCTAGAAAATTTCTTGTTGTTATTGATCCTTGCACACATATGAAAGGAAGTCATACATCCATAAAAAAATGTCCTTTTGCAGATCTATGTCGTTGATTCCTTAGATCGTGAGAGAATTGGAAAAGCAAAGGCAGAGTTTCAGGTTGTATATTCAGAAAGGTATAATAACTTGAATACAATCATGTGGGTAATGGATTCTCAGTTGACCTACTAATCTTCTTTCAGGCCATCATCAAGGATCCATTTATGCTCAACAGTGTTATCTTGGTGTTTGCCAATAAACAAGACATGGTAAGTTTCGTTTGTTATATCTGATTTTCTTGCGCCTAAATGATAGAAGAATTATGTATTATCATTTACACATAAAGTAGGAAACTTTTATGTCAATCATAGGAAAAATATATTTTGTAAATTTGATTTTACTTCAACTCATAGACATCAAGCAAATCTCCCCACCTAGTGATACATTTGAGATGGACAAAGATTGGAAAGTGGCCTGAAAGTCTAAAGAGAATGTGGTTCTTTTGGAACTGCTGGTTAGATAAACATAAGCAGAAAAGTGTAGCATTGCATTAAATCTTTTACTATCTTTTTGGACTCTGTAGACTTATCTATGTTAATATTTGAGACGTTTGTTTTATTCTCTTTTACAGTAAAATTATATATTTTCCTCTTTTATATCTATGCTTGCCAAAAACCTACTTAGTTTGATTGCATAATTGAACAGTAGGAATTTTCTTCAGATCATTTGTAAAACTAAAGCAACTGTTGACTGGGCTGGAGTGCCTGCAGAGTTGCTGTTGGGTTCAGCAGCACATGTGTGGTTGACTGCCTTGTAGCACTGCACTCTGTCACCTTTTAAGTCTACGTTGTAATATACTGGTTTGACTTTCTAGGGATTATGGACTGGGGTTGAGCATACTGGGAAGTCCTGTTTGATCCTAGCAAATCATCTTTAAAATCTTCAGAGAGATGTGGACCTTAGACATTATCGATTTGGGATCAGGAGTAGAATTTCTATGTGCACAAAATGTCTCTCTCTCTCTAAATAATCCTTTTGACTAGTGAAAAGGCAGTGTAAGATGTACAGGTTGTCATCTAAGTTGGCAAGGTTTCCAAAGAAAGTATTATGACTAGGTTTTGTAGTTAGTATTGTTGATGCCTTAAACAGGATACAAAGTTTGATTTTCAGGGTTGGCTTGAATCACAACAGCATATTAGAAACAGAGTGTGTGTGGAAATATATGCTAGCTTAACATATATAAAAAACCCAAGCTAATTTTTACTGGTCTGTGTCTAGAACTTTGAAATTAAGTCAAAGCTTGGTACTCTATATAGAATTATTTGTTGAATTTTTCTTCTTATGTTTAAGATAAATTTAAATCGCTTTTTTTTTTTTTCCTTATAAATATCAATTAGGATCTCAAACTGTTGACTTCTTGTGTACTGGAGACTGGAGAGGTCCTCCAAAATAGAATCTTTACATCCAAACCTACTTTCTGTGAATCCATATATTGAAATATTTGCTAAACCAATAGTTTTCTTCCAAAAAAGGAGTTCTGTCACATATCTTGATTTCTATTTACTTAAAACATTAATGGGCTTCTAACTGAGTTCAAAACTAAACAAAAGCTGTTGCTGCAAAAAGCCAACAAGGGGAGGTGTAAAATGAGAATGCTGTTAATGCACGAGTTAAATCTGGTTTTCCTTGTCATTTCATCTGTACCGATCTTGTTCACTTGTCTTATCATGTCTTAACCTGTCGTAATTTTTTTCTTTTTCAATTTAGTTGTTAGATTTGGCTGTACATTTTTAGTTTGTGAATAAACTCAAGGAACATTTGGTCGTTGTTTAAGCCTTCATTCTTCAATAACTTCACACAAGTAATATAGTGCAGGCCACTAAAAAATCATTGGAAGAAGTATGTTTCATATTTCCCTAGCAGGAGATGTTCTCCTCATAAGCTTATCTGCAGAAGTATTGATCTTTGACTAGCACACACACACACTTCTTTGCATATAGTAGCCCAATGGAACAATATAATTACTTGATACTGTTTTTCCCCTTCTCCTGTTCAGAAAGGAGCAATGACACCAATGGAAGTATGTGAAGGACTAGGTCTGTTTGATCTCAAGAACAGAAAATGGCATATACAAGGGACTTGTGCGCTTAGGGGAGATGGCCTTTATGAAGGCTTGG